>VZSC01005640.1:137428-202863 GCA_013398225.1 Steatornis caripensis
AGTTCCACCTGAACATGAGGAGGAACTTCTTTACTGTGAGGGTAACAGAGCCCTGGAACAGGCTGCCCAGAGAGGTTGTGGAGTCTCCTTCTCTGGAGATATTCAAAACCCGCCTGGATGCATTCCTGTGCAACCTGCTCTAGGCTAACCTGCTTTAGCAGGGAGGTTGGACTAGATGATCTCTGGAGGTCCCTTCCAACCCCTACCATTCTATGATTCTATGATTCTATGATTCTATGAACTTGTGATAGTCTGGAGAGCTGTCATTTTTATGTTTTCTTTGGAGCAACAGAAAAGAGAACATGAGATAGCATGCTTTGCTAATGTTGAATTGTTTCAGTTTGACGAATTCTGATGTTTTGCGCTAAAACTGCAAAGTCATAATCACTATAAAAGGCTAAACAGTATAGGTACCTTATACTCTTATACATTCACATTTTAAAGCTTGTATTTTCATCTAACTCAGAAGCCAAAATGACACAAATTGAAATGATCAAATCAAAGGCAAAAATTTTTACCTTAGCAAAATGAAACACCTTTGATGTTATTGAAACTAAACAAGAAAGTCAAAATGAGTTGACATTTCCTATGAAACCCTTAGTTGGTACTGACTCGCTTCTGTGAAACATTTCTAATTTGAGGAGGATTTGGGAAGGCCCTGCACCATCACAGCTGGAGCCTCCCCGTCCCTCTCACACCAGCTCCCACCTCCCGCTCCCTTCCCAGGTGCTGGCTCTGCAGTGGCTCATTGGAAAGCCATTACCGCGGTGTAAAATGGCTCAGGTTTCCCAGCCAGGACTGATTCTGGAGGTCGTGTAGGGCTGTCTGTCATCCCTCCAGAGGTGTTTTAGCAACCAAAGCCTTCCCTTGTGCCCCCAGAGCCTGCAGAGGAGGAGGGCGCGTGGCCAGCACTGTGCGGGGAGTCCCAGAGACCTGAAACACCGCTGCGGGAAGTCAGCATGTGGTTTTGGGAGGCTGGAGACTGCACAGCTCTGGCGTTAGGCTTACGAGCTCTGTTGAGGAGCAGGATGTCTCTGTGCACCTCTACGGTCTTTCTGTCGGCATCAACAGCCACTCGAGGGGTGCGAGCCTCTGCTCTTTCCCATTTCATGTGAACCAGTTCCCTTGATGCTCTGCCCCATCTCTCCCTCTACAAAAGTCTTTTAGACATTTGTAGGGACAAAGTGGGTAGAAATCAGCTCCATTGCTACAGGCAATCTTAAGAACCTGTAGGCACTAATAAAAAATTTACGGAGAAATTTATGCAACGACTTATATGATTCAACTGAGAATTATACTTCACCTATATCGTCTTATACTCTGGTTTAAGAAGGAATATCATCTTTTGTAAGATCCTACAGGAGTTTTTATGAGAGACTTGAGAAAGAAAACAAGAACTGCGTATTCCATCTGATTCATTCAGTACCTGAGAAATATCTTAATAAAATTAGAAAACAAGACGATGTAGTCCAAAGCGGAAAATACTAAAAGCCTTTCTGTACATGGCTTTCCCAGTACAGGTGGAATAAAAAGAGGAATTAATTTTAAAAGTCAATTAGTACGTGATTTTGTTCCAAAACACTTGATATTTCTAGGTCTGCCCTTTAATATTCTAGGGAGCAGAAATCTTAAACCCCGACTTTTGTGTTTTGACATGAGTGAACACGTGTTTACCACCTGTTTACAGAGCAGTGTCTGAGCCAGCTAATTACTTAAATATCAAAACAGAGACATCATCTGTGACTCAATTAAGCTGTTTCTCTACCTTTGCAAATCGAGACAATCTCCCTCTTGCTCTGGGGCACTTTTTCTATCTGGCTACTAAAGAAACAGCCTAGCCAAAAGTAATTTGCTGTGTCCCTTCCAGCCAATTCACCCGCAGGAGAGGAGAGGAAAACTCATTTAAGCACGATCCTTTCACACAGCCTAAGGCATCTGTCTGGAGCCACCCCAGGGTCCAGCTGTGGCCATGCTTGGATGTTAGAGGACAACAGCAGTGACGGAACACACTGCAATGCCAGCCTGTGACAGTCTCTGCATTCCGGTGGGGCACAGCAGGGTCCAAGGTCCATGTTCTGTTCCTGCCAGCTGCTCGCTGCACGGCGAGACCGAGCAATGGAGGCCACTGCTCTCCTCCTTGTAGATGACAGGAGCTCCCTCCTCTCCTGGACAGGATGCAGCACTAAAAATGTATCTTGTTCCATATATAGAAGCAGACAGACCCAGAAAC
This sequence comes from Steatornis caripensis, assembly GCA_013398225.1. Taxonomy (NCBI): domain Eukaryota; kingdom Metazoa; phylum Chordata; class Aves; order Caprimulgiformes; family Steatornithidae; genus Steatornis; species Steatornis caripensis. The sequence goes on from VZSC01005640.1 coordinate 139,659, forward strand.
GTCACCCAGCTGAGTACGCAGCCTCTGCGAACTTGGCCAGGTTTATCAGAGCTCTCATTCTCATTGACCTTACAGCAATCACATAGGCTAAAACCACAGGGTCTTAAATATCAGACCAGAGAGCTTGTTTACAGAGCAAGGGTCAGGAGCAGAGGACAGTAGCTCTATCAGCGTGGGAAGTGAAGCAGTGATGGTGTAAGATGGGAAGATCTGGGTGCTTTCTCAAAGAAGGTGGTTGGTTAGGTCTGATGCAGAGAGGCCAGGGATGCTGGGTGCCTCACTCCACGTAGTTGAAGGACCCTCCCTGCCTGAAGCAGAATTGCACATTTGTGCTGAGATGGGGTTTTACACCTGGACAGGGATAAACTTTGAAAATTCCCATACAAAAATGAGTTTCTGATATGAATAAGCAAACAGGTCTGACCTATGCTCGTGTGTCATGGGCTTCATGGGGCAGATATAGAGAAGAGGCAGGGAGGAGGCTTCCCAGTTTTCCTCATTTTCCAGCAGCTTCAAAGAGGTCTAATGAAACCTCGGACATCTCAGAAGCAGTCATGCTAAGGTTAAATAAGTATCTGTCGCACTCTTCACTAGAAAAATGAGTTTTCAGAGTACCGCCTTGACATGGTAGTGGCGCATCAATTTCACAACACTTTTTGTTTGATGATACACATGAGACAATATGATCTCTGGAGCTAACAGTAGCTTGCAATAGATGCTAACCTGAAGCTATGAAAATGTATGACAAAACAATGCCTTAAAATAAAATAGAAGAGCTTTATGAAAACAAGCAAAGTTCTGAAAGGTAGGATTGTTGTTTCCCACAGAAGCACAGTTAGTGTGTGGAAAGGCTCAACTGCTGGAGGGATACAGGACAAAACACCCATGTTCATTTTCTTAAGTACAAGTGAAACTTTTGCACCTCATTGGCCTCCCCCATACGCCATCAGCCTTCTGAAAAGACAACACATCTGCTATCCTCGTGTTAAACTGGATGCACTAGGGGAAAAGCTCAAGGAGTACAAGGAGACAGACTCTTCTCTGCAGAGAAGCACCATTCATCTGAGTTCACTAAAAATGCTGAGTGAGAGAAAAAACAAACCCCATCGACAGTCACCATATAACCCACATATAACTGTGGGAAGGAGACCTCACCCAAGAGTACCGAGTATTTACAACAGGGATCTATTCAGCATTCAGCCTCAAATGAACAACCTTCAGCTTAGTACCTCCTGTGCACTCCTTTTTACCATGTTTGTTCAGACTGTTTCCTCACTGCCAAATTTTTGTCAGGAGGTCCCAAATCTCACTATTTAGCAATAGCTATTTATTCCTCTTTACTGCGACCAAAACCTAATCCTATATATTAGCAGTCTCCTCCCAACTTTTGTAACAAGAGATGTATCTCAGCCTGTGAGATCCTCAGCTTTGACTTGGTTTGCAAGTACGTCAATGCGTCGCAACTCAGTTTTATCTAGATTTACTGCTTTGAAGAAAGCAGAGCATTTTGTGCCTGACAGATTCATTTGAGTTTTTACTTCAAACATCTTGCAGCATAAACTCACAGCAAAGGATTTAGTTATGCAACTGGAAACACACAGAAAGAGCCTACAAACATAAAATACATCTGGGGCTAATCCCTGTCTTAGGGCTCTGAGATAGCTCTTGGGGGGACCTGAAGAGGGTCCATCCTTCCCCACACCCTCTTTTGGGTCCCCCTTACTCCAGTTACACCTGGGAGTCAGAGACGCCTTCCTGTGCACATAGCGCCCCCCTCCGCTGAGCAGCTCAAGGAAACTCATCACACTTGTGACCTGACTTCACAGCGGACGTTTGTGAGACTGCTGGGGCTTGGCATGCCCGGGGCCTCCAAGGGACGCTGCCTTCTCCCATCAGACTCGCTCTCCTGCCAAGGAAGTTGACTGAATGGTGATTTTTCTTATTTCTCCTTTCTCAGAGAGCATGACTCACATTTTGAATATATTCACGGGTCCAGAGTAACTTATTATACGCATATTTTTCAGACTTTATTTTTTCATATCTATACAACATGTCGATAGCCATCCTGTCTGAGAGCCCAGTGGGATTCCCTGGAGGCCACATGTGCAGAACTAACACCATTGACTGATGCAGCACTTTGGGGTCCTCGGTCCTCTCCCCAAAAGTTTTCATCAGAATTAGAAGCATGAGATGTCATAGTGCTCCTAGTCATAACGACTAATGACTTATTTAGCCCTTCTCGTTTCTAATCGCAAAACACTGCAGAAAGAAAGGAGGCTAGCAAAACTCAGTTTGGCAGAAAGAGGATTTTATCCTCCTGTAGCACAGGAGTTACACAGTAATCAGGACACAGGGAAAAACCCAGCTTTCACTGCTTGAATCCTAGGGCCTTTGGCATTGTCCCATATTAATTGTCCATGAATCAAGTAATTTGGCAATAAATTGGTCCCTTCTAACTAAAGCAAAAGCATGCTGATGTTTGGAAAAAGCTCAAGGAGGAGCAAGTGGGAAAACAATGACAACCATTATTTTTTAAATCTCTTTGTCCCGTAGAACTGGCTGAGCTGAGCTGACTCGCCATAGTTAATCCATGTTTTTCTCAAAGCTTTTCAGAACCATGTTTGAAAAACAGGAACACTGGAAACCTTGTGGGAAAAGTCATATTCCCAATTTGAAGAGATCATTTTGAAGAAGTTTACAAAAAAATGTGGTGTTCTATCGGACAACTTCCTAAAACGAACTGTTGGGTGCTGGAACCAACTAAGGGCTTGGCTTCAAACTATTCAAGGAAGCTGAAAGCAAATTCATTGCCCAGCTTCGGATAAGGTCCAAAATGATTCTCTTATAATTTCCATGAGACCAAGTGGAACTGACTGTACTGCAGTCAACAGAAAAAGGGTAGAGCAAATGGGTGTAAGAGTGAGGTCAGAGCCAGCCCTTAAATCATCATTGGATAACAAGTCATGTTGACTTCATTATTTCATTTAATGACACATAAACTATGGAGGTGTGGGAGTAGAAAATGTATATCTGAAAAAGCCAAGATTCAAATGAAAACATTTTACACAGATAAAGATTCTTTTCTTTTCTTTGAGAAAGATAAAAAAAGAAGAGGGAAATATCCAGAATAATTTGCCCAAATAATGCCATTAATACTAAGCAGATAAAGACAGTTATTCTGCTTGGATCCCTGGAGTAGGATGAGAACATTTTACCCTATGCAGTAGAGTGATTTTCCTTGTTTACTTGTTGCACATTGTATGCTCCTCTTCTAACAAGCAGCAGTCATTGCCAGTCCTTCAGCAGAGCCCAGCCTAAGTGTTTATATTATATTCATCACTGTTTCAGAGCCAAAATGCTGTAAATAATCTACCACTCAAACTTATTATTATCTTGACTGCCAAAGCCAGCTGCTCTTGCTGCTTAGCATCCCTTTTCAAAGGAAACACATTATTTCTTCCAGCTTTGGCTTTCCTCTCATACATTGGTGGAAGCAGGAATAGCTCTTCAGAACGCAGTGGAGTTGTAAAGATGTAAGCTTGGGGCACATAAGAAGGAATTTACTGCCGTCGTGTTGCCTCTGTTTCCATAACTCCCCCGGTCCCTCAACCAAATATGTGCTCCAGTTGTTGCTGGGAGCTGTACAACATGTAATCCTTGCAGCATTCTGACTCAATACAAGCCTGTTTTGTTTTCTCTCTGGTTTATTCTGCTTATGTGGGAGCTCCTGTGAAGCTGGGGGCATGAATACTTTGCATGATGCTACTCAGACCTTGAGGAATGAGTTGATCTCAGAAAAGATGATGTAGAGCCAGGCTGTCTGAAACGGGATGCTTTTTATTATCTTGTTAGCCGCTGGCATGATCAACTCACTCTCAAGACAGAAGGTGAGATGATGAGGTTTACCTCATAGAAGAAGATTTGGGTCTTATCCAAAGATCTTCTGTGCCATATACGTTGTATACAACAGCTAAGTATTTTGTGCACCTTGCCAAAAGAGATGTGGAAATAATAACATGTGGAGAGTGGAGAGCACACAACTTCTACAATGCAAACTCCTTCCTACAAAGTTTTTTTCACCCACTAAGCTTCACCTGCTCTTCACACATGACAACTCTTCACAAAACAACAGGGTCCTGGATTACAAGATTAGAAACTAAAAGCTGTGAGCTGAGCTAAGTTTCAGCCTTGTGGCATGAAAACAGCCTCTGAGCTCAGAAGACAACAGGCTGGAGTAGGAGGAAGAGACAACTTTTGAAGAAATGCAGGGGAAGTCCTGGAGTCGCTCCACCCTGAGAAGACATGAGATGGAGCTTTGTTTCTTTCAGGCTCTGGAGACCTACTGAATGGCCCTATATCTAGACTAGAACAGGTACCATAAGATCATAAACCAGATGCAACATCCTATATTGTTCCTAGAAATGAATGGAAGTTAACATATTGATGGTAAACAAACAGAATTTTTCATTCTGCTTACAGAAACACACCTGGAATACACAGACCTAAGACCAGAACCAAGAGCGTCTGTAGCAACGGCTGTTAATTGTCCTCATTCCTTCTCACCGCCATTAAAAAGTACTTGTGCTCATTTGATGCCTTTCAACCATACCAGAGCTCTTCACCCGAGAACACAATTTCAGGCATTAAGTAGGGTCTTAGCAGAGGTTTTAAGCGAGACTGCCGGAATACCTTCCTGTTTTCCTAAATTTTTCTTATGAGCTGGCTAACCATTTCAGCCCTGAAACACCCGGGCTAACACATCTCAGAAGCATCTGGAGTGCTAAGACAGAGCCTGGAGCCTCTTGGTTCAGATTAGCTGTGAAAGCAATCACAGCACAGCATCAGCAGCTGAATAACTTCACTCCCTGGTGACATTTTGCCGTTGTTCCCTATTCATTGCATCCTTCAAATGATGACCCTTCCACCTTTTGTTGCTGTGCTGACCCTTCTGCAGTTCTGGAAAAACAGCCTCAGAGCGTGCTGCCAGGGATCCCTCTCCAGCTCCAGACTTGCCATTCGTACGAGCAACAGCAGCAGGGAGGGGAACAGCCCTGACATGGTGCACCCACCCACGGAGGCACAGGCTGCAAGTCTGCTCTGCAGTATCTTCATTGCTTTTATTATCCACATTAACTACATTGAAGATAAACCTAAGCCATGCTGCGGTCCCCATGGAAACAGGTCCAAAGAGCTTTGGTTGATTATTAATCAAGGTATATGAACACCCTTTCTCCTCCTAAGGTCCTGAGGAAATGACCCCCTTAGGAGCCCCAGGAGCAGATGGACACGCAGCAGGACACATACCCAGGGGGCTGTAGCCTGGGCTGGCATAGGATTTTACTTGCTTTTCCCACAAGGGATGGAAAGGAGGAAACCTGCCCAAGTATTCAGCAAGTCCCTACCCTTTTTACCCCACAATATGCCACAAGGAGATCATTTAGAGGCATGAAGTCACACTTTGTCTCCTTGGTCTGGGTGCCTGAAGGCCAGCAGTGGCATTTCCAGGGCTGGCATTTAGGATGACAAAGTGTTTGCAAGCAGGGGCGAATAATTTTGCTAAAGACACCCTCAGACTTGCTGCGACTTATTCAGGAGGAGAAAATGTTCTGCCTTTGGCTTTGCCAGTCTTTTAGCATCTCTGAAGTCCACCCATCAGGCATGCACACAAGGTGGTTGTACCCACGCCCTCAGCTGTAGCAATTACTGATGCTCCCAGTACAAAACAAACACAAATCCCAGGGCCAAACTGCCTACATATAGGCAGTTACAGAGTTATAGGGCTCATGTGAGAGATTATAAGCAACACACTGAGGAAGGGGCTTTAGAAGACTCAGACTCCTTTTTCTTTGGAGCAGCTGACAGCCACCAAGGAACTACACTGGTGGGAAGCAGGTGCCCCCTCCTCCACCCCCACACAGTTGCTAGACTAAATTTGCATTGGAGAGTGATGGAAAATTTATCTCCAAATTAGAATATTAAAAAAAAATTAGAAGTTCATGTAAGCAGGATAATCTAAATTATTTATGTCTATGATTTCAAAATATTTCTGTAATTTTAAAAGTTGTTCATTTTTAATGTTAATTTCTAGCATACATTAGCTGAAGTTTCAATATAACAGCTGTTTTGAAATACACATCCAAAAATCCCATTTCAAAGCTTCCCTTAAACTCTTCTTTTAACTTGTTTCAAAGAAGGGAGCCCTGAAAACTGACACTTTCTTGTACACAGCTTCAACTTCAACAGTCATCTTCTAACAGAAGTATTTCACCAGAAAGTTCCCAAACAGCATTTCTACAGCATCAGATTGTTCCTGATCTTAAAATAGGAGACTTGGGGTTATCAATCTCAAAGTCTTTCTTGGTCATAAACTCTTTTTGTCTTAAAGGAAAAGCAGACTGTCATTTCCATGAGGATCTGCAGCCCCATTGATGCCATGAGCACCTCCCTCCCGTGGTGACCTAGCCCTGAGCTCACGCTCAGCAGTGGGAGTCCTTCTCCCTTTCCAGCAGTTTTGACATTGGGTTCTGTTTCGTGGGAACAGAGAAAAGCAGCCCAGAGAACATTGCCCTCCAGGATCCACCAGCCGCCACAGAGCAAGATCCTGCAGCCAAGAGGTCACAGCCACCTCCAGGACAGCCAGACGTGTCACCGCACAGCCATGCTGCTCCCTGCATAGGAGCATTACAGCAGCTCAGCACCCACAGGACTCTCCAGTAGTTTTGTGGGAAGCCAATTCTAGACTCCCTAAGCGAATGCCTTCCCCCTTGGGAAGCCTCCACCTTCAGCAAGTGTGCAGCGCCTCGGTGCTGCTGGGGAACCTGCTGCTTCCCAGCTGGCCCAGCCTGGCACTTCGTGTCTGCTCTACGGGAGGTCCTCCAGGGTGGGAACTGAAAATGGCAGGGACGAACACCAGGAGAGCCGGAACTGGAAGCTCATTGCCATTTCTGCCCATTGAAAATGACAGCTTGGCAGAGCCAAGCTTCCTCTCCATGTATTGCAGTGTCTATGTTCGGAAACCCTGATTCCCTGAGGAGAGCGCTCTTCATTTCTTCCGTGCTTGTGAGCCAGGGAACTATACGGTCTCTCTAACCTGCTTTTCTAAAAATGAAAGCAGTAGATTTTCCTTCTCCGTTGCCCCGTATTTTTTATCTCTCAACACAAAGGGTGCCCTGAGGAGTGATAAGATACATTTCTTCTTCCTTCTGCCACTTTCATGACTAGCTACCATCGAGTTTGCTCATGAGATGCCACAAACCATATATACAAGCTGCCACAGAAATATGCAATTACAGTAGATCTATACCATACACGGTTATAAGCCCTGGGAGTTATAGGACAGGGAAGCTTTTGCACTCAGACCCAGGCCATGGGCAGAGGAACACAGACCGGCCAGGCAACCACCGAAATACCAGTTTGCTTTTCCCAAAGCTCTGCGTGCTCTCCACTGTGGCAGCAGAAGGGGGCATTGAATCCCTTGGAAGCTCAGTGGGACCTCCTTGTTAGCTTGCAATTGAGTTCTTTTGCAGCTCTTGGGACAGCCAAAACGTTACAAGATGGCAAAGTCACTGATCACATTCCTCTCCCGGGAGTTTAACAAGCTTTAAATGTCTAAAGCAAACAATACAAATAGAGCAGCAATTATGGACTAGAAATGTCCTTTTCTGCCTTGAATTAAACAAAGATCTTTTTTCTTTCCATCTGTTCTGGAAGATTCAGGCTCTCTGGGCTGCACTGGAGAGCTCTGCATTCCTCCACCCACCGCCGTATCATGACCGCTAAGTGACGTAATCACGATGTCACAGGGTCCCCGCGAGCCAGCTGATGTGAGATCGCACAAAGAAGAATGGACTTGGGGCTTAATCCCTGAAACTTCTCTCCAAAGCCTTCCCAGCTACAAGAATATGTTCTCTGAGCCATTATACGTTCTTTAAGCAATGACACTGAAAATACCACCACAACAGGAGACTCAAAGGAAAAATATTCGTTCCAAGGAGTTACACGTTCCCTCAAGTTCAGAAATGCCTGCTCAGAAGACACACTCAGTTCCTGGATCTATTCTCCCGCCAAACTCAAACAGAAATTTCTTGAACTCTGAAGAGCGACTTTGTTTTGCACAGTTTCTAGATAAAGTGCGAGTTAGAAGCATTTTTACAAAGAAAAGAAAAGGCCCATCATCTCCTTCTGGGCCACAAATGGAAACCTGAGTGGTTTTGTGTGTAAGCTAAGATCAGGGTCAGAACAGGTCTATCTGAGTTTTCTATTTCTAGTCAAAAGCTTTACAAAATAACTCTGTGCCAGCAACTCCCATAACCTTATTTGCACGGAAAGGGCAATGACCTCTTGGCCTGCTAAAAAATGAAAATATCCAGGGTCCTTCTGACCTTATTCCTTCCTTGCAGAAGAAAAAAAGCTGAGGAGCGGAGATGGAAACCGCAGGGTCTGAGGGGTGTTCAGGATGCCCTGTTTCAGCAGCACTACCCTCTTTCTAAACGACTCCTGATTTCAGCCAGGTTCCAGATTTTCACAGCAGTTTCAGCACAAAGTGAAATACAGGGGTTAATGCTCAGATGTAGCAGCTAAAATAACTGCAGGCCAGACAGCTAGATTGGGCCTGGTATGTTTTAGTCTTTTGGAGGATTATGAAGTTTTCCATAGAAAGAAAAGGTTATGCACGAGCTCCTGTCTCTGCCCAAAATTAAGGTGCCCTGATCCCTCCTCACCACCCTCTGCTCTACCCTGCAGGGAGCCAAAGTCAAATATGTGCACCAAGAAACAACAAAATACTTACATACTTAATTCCTAGTTGGACTAATAGACGTGGGCTGTTAGGCATTTGCATAGGAGTTAGAAGCCCTAGAGCTTTCTGAAACTGGACTTAAATTTTCTTTTATCCTTAATGAACCAGAAAGCCTGTGGCATCATCATGAGAAGAGATCACATGGGGGCTGGCTATTTTCCACATCACTGCCTTATCCCTTGGGCATTAACAACTCTGAAAATTCATGGGAAAACAGATACGTAAGACCACTTTGTGCAAAATCTCTGGCCTTAAAGAAAACACAGTGCTGAATGATGACAACATGAAATTAATGACCTGAGAATATTTTTGACTTTTCTTGCCAAGATGATGAATTTGTAGAACTAATAAAGATAGTGGATAAATGGTTAACGTTCTCCTGCAGATGGTCACAGTTTATTACTATTATTACTATATTATTGTCATAATGATTCAGGGACTGGCAGAGAGAACCTGATTAGCAGCCCAAAATCTCTTGAGGTGAATGTCACTTTTACGTTCCTCCAGAATTGTGTCTTCTTTAGAGTTTTCTAACAGCAACAGCTGCACAAGAGCCTCTCCAAAAAATTACCCGTGTCATTTGCCTGTGTTTCCTTGAAGAAACAAAAATAGGAATTCCTGTGTGCAACTTTCCTTCTGAGCAGGCACAGGCCTACGGGCTCTTGCCAGGGCACACTGGAAAGGTGTGGTGGTGCTTTTCCATCCTCTACAACTGGGAGGAAAAGCCTATCCACACCTATCAGGATTTTACATAGGAAGAACAACTAAAATGTTTCATAGCAGCAAAGTTTCCTGAACTTGACTTCAAGCTCAGCAGCCTCCCTGAGCACAGCTCAGTTGTTCCTCCCAAAATACAATGTACATCAAGCACTCTTTGCTGTGTCTGAACAGCTTTACTGCTTTATTTTTCCTTTTACAAGCATATGTATTCTAAGGTGGTTTTTCTTTAAATACTTTAACTAGTCTGGGATGAATGAAAGGCGAACACAGAGGAACAGGCCAGTTCTCTGCCCATCCTTTTGCCATGCATAATCTACAGATGTGGTCCAATCTCCATTTGAGCAAGTGGGAATCTTTCATGTCAGGCAGTAACAGTACCAGTGTCTGAGTTTTACACATGCGGGAATTGATGTATAGGGCAGTTAAATTTTTGTGCGGAATTACATAAGAAGTTTGTTGAATCAAACTTTGATCTTCAGTCTCTTAGATCAATGCCTTGGCTGACAACATCTCCTTCCCCAGCTTTTCCTGTTCCTCAGACAGTATCTCCACCAGCTTTGCTTACTCAGCTTCGAGCAAGGCGAAAGACTAATTCAACAAAGTGAGATGTTTCAGGAAGCCTCTATATATTCACATGGATAATCCAACAACCAGGGCAGACAGGAGTTATTTCCATTGCTGCCAAGAGCCAGAAGAGCAGAAGGGAACGGAGAGCTGCAGAGAGCTGAAAGCAGCGGGGTCCTGAGGGAAGGCACAAGCGCCCTCTGACTTTCCAGCTGCCACTGTTGAACGGGATAGACCACCATACACAAACCAACTGACATGAAGCACATCAATGCAAAGGCTCTTGGACACTGCAGCTTTAATTTCTCCTCCTCCATTACCTTCCCTTTAAACCCAAATGGCATCTGATACATCTGTCTGCTAGAGACAGGTAGCCTGCATCCCCAACCAGGTGGCCAGCTCGTCTTATGTGAGCGAGCAGATGGACTGTTGATTTCTACTGCACGACCTATTCAATGACAGGGGATGGATCGGCTATGTTGTCCCCAGGACTCCATTTGTTATATTAAGAATAAGTAAGAAATAAAATCCAAAACAAAATAAAACAAAGCTGAATTTTAGTGCTCCAGAGATTTTAACTTGGTGGGACTGTCTACGACAACTGACCATAAAATGTTACATTAAAATCAGATGATATTACAAGAGTGTATGTTACAGGATAACAGCAAGAGATAAAAAGCCAGCTGTAATTCTAGCAATCTTGCTCGTAACATTAAAGCACAAACCAGCTCTCCTCAGACTCTGGATGAGCATGATGCATATTTTACAGCCACATTTTTATTGACTATAATTTATACCCTGAAGCATTATTGCGTCTGTATGAAAAGAGCAATTTTGTTTTCCAGCAAGCAAACAGCTATCCAGAAGGCACCCAAGTCCTCCAGAGAGAGGCACAGCCAACAAAATGTTTAAGGCAGAATAAAGAATTTACTGCTGGACCAACACAGACTAGAACCTCTTTTGCCAGTGAATATAACTGAGCAACGTAAATGAGATATTCCAGTCTGACGATGAGGTATAACAATCTGACAATCTCCTGCTTGAATGTACAGTGTATGAGGGGACAGAAAACTCACTTTCCATGTAAAAAGGGATGTGTTCTCTGCAAAACACCAGCTCTGCGCTGCTGCTGGCTGCCATGTAGGACAGCAGACATGCAGAGAGTTGCACTCACTGTCCCTACTCAGCTGAGAAAGCCCCTGGCACGCCAGGAGGGCTGCTTCCCTCCTCTTTGTCCTCCCCCTTCCCACCCAGGACACCCTCCAGCCCCACGGAGAGCTCGGTCTCCACGCTGCTTCCCACGGAGTCTCGTGCGGTGTGGTGGAAATCAATCTCTCCATATGTAATGGCCATGGGGTGACAGGAGAACAGCTGTAAGGGGATCCTCACCACGTTTCTAAGTGATAACACTGATCAGCAGCACTGAGAGAGAACAGAATTTTGCGGAACCAAAACCAACCATTTTTTTCGCCTAAGGCCCCCAGTAAGAATGGATTTGTCTCACAACAGTTGTTCAGCCCTAATAAGTTATACGAGCTTTACGAATAAAGAGGTGAAAAACTTTCATTTCAAGCACTCCTGCCTCACAAAAAGGTACCTAATTTATGCACATTTAATTACTGCAGTTGCAGAACAAAATAGCCTTTGCCTGTGCATTCCCAGTAATTGCACATGAACACTAGCATAGTCTATGCATTAAAGAACATCTTAATATTTAGTGGTAAAAATAGTATCAGCTCCGTAGCTGGTATAAATGAATGGCTATAAAGCTCTGACAGTTTACTTCCAGTAAGGCTTGGTCTGTAGTTTTTAACCAATCAACATCTTTTCAGTTGACAAAAGTGAGCCGATATGTATCGTGTTGCCTTGTGAGGCTGAAAATAGATTTTGCAAATGTTTCTGGGTGCGGAGGTGGTTCATACAAGTGAAGCAAAAGATGAGGAGAGAAAAGATGGACACATTTTGGTTCCCAGGGCTGGATTTGAGTCTCTCATCTGCCCATGCTCATTAATCAGTCCAGAAAGGAAATTCAGATCCTATTCACAGAGTGCACGACTTGTACTCAGAACAGAGAATGGAGCCTGGGAGTGACGGTGCTTCAAATTAATACAAAAGAATACGGCAGAAACACCACCTAACGTGTCCTACCATGTCACAGCATCAGATAGAAGAGCAGGCACTTGCACTCAGATTCTTATTTCTAACGGACCCTATGGGATTTTCCAAGTTGCATCAACTAGTTTTTAAAATCTAAAGGCTAGTAGGTGGAAATAGAAAAAAAAATTGACAGTAATCCATTTTGTTTCCACTTGTATTCTGCTCACGTGAAAAAGGTGAAGAAGGCACTGCTTAGGTTCCCCACACACTCAAAAACTAGGCTTAGTCAGACTTCTTGCAGTCTACATAACCGTAATAACGTAATTATGGTAAACTGTAATCCCTCACCCTTCAGTCTGGCTTGGGGCATGGGGTCCTGGAGAGCAGAGGCTGTGATGTCTGTGTGCACATGGACAGGGAGGAGGCTTTACCTCCTGGGGTGTCTGATCCCTGAACCAGCACCACAGCAGAGGTTGTCACTGCAGGACCAACGTCCCTGGCTGGCAGAGCCAGGGAGGATGAGGATGGAGAGCTCAAGTGCAGGCCACAGCCAAGACACAATTTAGTGTCCAGCTGTACCTCTAAGTGTGCAGAAAATCTGGTATTTAATGTATACATACCTCAAACCTGCTGCTCTTAAAACTTAAGATTCAAGGTAGCCCTAACATTCATCTAACCCAAATGAAAATTAGAAGTTTGGTTGGTTTTTAGTTGGAAGACAGTTTTAGGATATAAATCTCTACTACCACTTAGTATTTTTCTCATAGTCAGTCTTTTCGGTTCTTCTAAAGAAAAAGAGACACTTCATTGATTTGCTCATTCATTGTAGGAAGAACAATATTTGAGATCTCTGAAAAATATGCAAGAGCAACTTACATGAAGAGCTGTAACAGCTGGAGTGGAACCATTACTTGTCCAAAACTAGAATTTGCTACAACGGCATGATTTTTACGTCTGGCAAAATACAGTAAAATCATCGCATAATAAATTACTTACAACTGGCCTATTTTTATTTAGCACAAGCAGAGAAAAAGTCTCTGCAAATGAACTGGAGGAGGAGGGGCTCAGGGGATGTCTACTAGAGCTACAGGACGCTGAGCCTGTTGGAGAGGAGATAGAAGGAAAAGGATGGTCAGTCAACGTCTCAGCGATGGAGAGAGCCTTCACTCTCAGAAGACAGACCATGGACACCTGAGGGTCTAGTTTCACAAACATGGGCAAGAAAAGTACCTGAGTAAAATCTGCATGGAATGATTTGGCTGTCCTCCTATCCATGGCCTTGATTTGGTACAATTTCAGTGAGTGCTTTCCAGCTCTCCAGCCCATGGAGCCATGAGGCAAAGGGGGATCTCGTGGCTCTGCAAGTCCTGTAACCCATGCACAAAAAACTTCCGAAAGGGCCTGGCCCCTTGGCGGGAAACATGATGAAAACCATTGGCTGAACAAGGCAGGAAGGTGTTGGTGAAGCAAACGCACAACTTGATGCCTGTGACCCATGCCAGATCCCCAGGCTCTCCAGGCGTGGCTCACATGCAGTATGCAGCGAGAATGCCCATGGCAGCGACCTGGGCTGGGAGCTACTCATCTCCTGACTTCAGAGTTGCTTTCCTAGGGGTGGTGGGCAGGTTTCCCTCCAGCCAGTGCCTCAGTTTCCCCCAGCTGGGGATGAGCAGTGCCAGTGCTCTCCGAACACATGGAGGAGGTCACTGGATGAGAGCACAGCGTGTGCTCTAGGTGTTACAGACGGCTGCACACATGCCAAGATCTCGGTGTATGAGAGCCGGAGGGAGATGCTGCTAACGTTAAACATTCAGATTATGAGACTGGCACGAATGCAGTTGCTTTAGGATTGTTATTTGCCTTCTGCTTTTTTAACCTTTAGATTTTGTATCTTTAGGCCTTTTTCTACATTCATGAAGACCTGACACACTCTTTTCTTCTTTTAAATGAAGCTGAGAACACTACGTACTCCCAGTTTTCGCACGGGAGGCTTTGAAGAGAGTACGACTAAGAGACCAGACAACTTGCACTGAAGTCCTTAGTCCATTTGTACACAGCCACTACAGTGTAATGTGTTTGTTTTGCTATAGTTTGATAGATTATTCCTTATCCGTAAAGTACCCACCTACTTGCTGCTGAGATTATGCAGACAGAAGCGAGCTGAAACAGGTTCTGGAGTTATCTGCCAGGGTCATCCCTGCGTGTTTCTAAGTTTTATGATCTTAAATGACCACATACTGTTCTGTCCCCAAAGGACATCTACACAGTGATTCACAGTATATGTTCTCAAACAAAGCAGCAATTTTCTCCCTTTTTTCTTGTTACTCAAACTAATATAGGATGTAAATGAACATTTGTCAAATATCTTAAAATTGCCCTGCTACTCACCAGCATCTGCTGCTGCCTTTTAACTTGGCTTTCCTCAAAATCAAAGTTGTAGTCTTAATCCCATTAAAGCCAAGGTAAAATTCCCATTTCAAAGACAGGCATTACATCCTTTGTACTCAGTCTGCCAGTGTGATAGGAGCAGATACGATAGGAGAGGAGCGCAGATACTTTACACCAAGAAATATATCCTGATGGGAAAAATCCTTTTTCAAATACTGAAATTCTCCAAGTTAAAATTTTATCCAAACATCATCCATTGAAAAAAAATCCTTTCTGTTTCGTGGTTGCAGCTGGTTACCTCCCATGTCCCCAGTTCTATTTTCTTTTTTTCATCATGAAAGTTTTCTAGAAAACCCTTTTCCCACTAAAGCTTTGTAGTTTTGAATTTTTCTCTGATCAACAATGGAAATGATTCAAGGGGAAAGGCGGGAGAGTAGCGAAATGCGTTTCCGTTTCCACATAGCCACGTGCTCCTGCGCTCTAGGGCTGCCACACGGAGTCATGCCACGTTACACCAAGCGATAAACTCACACAACAAGAAGCAGCAACACAACACAAGCTGTTGCATCTAACATAAGATGACACAGGTTGTCACAAGAGCGCTATATCAAACAGCCAGGGAAAGGAAATAACAAGAGACACTTTACAGATGTCTGGACTGAGGATCGGAGGCATAGCGGTTTGCACATTGCAGGGCAAAAACTTTTCATCAGGTCTAGTATAGAGTGTGTATCCTTCTATTAACAGCAGTAATGCACCAGAATTAGATGTGTTCTTCTCTGGAGCTTCGTTCTGCTCCGGCGTATTTATAGCCTCTTTCAATCTAGATAACGTGGCTGACAAAGCAGGATTGATTTGATTAGCATGTAAATAAAGCCTCATTGCTGCTCCTGGCTTGTCTGTCACGGTTATGTTTTGATGGGATTTCAGTCTGCCTTGCCTATTTACATCTGCTTCTTGTTTGCTGAGTTTCTAAGCCCACATGTTGGGAAGGGCTCAGGTCTCTGGGAGCTGCTGGACGGAGCCTCCTCAGGCAGCAGCACCCCAAGGCTGGTGCGGAGCCATCTGAGCAGAGATCCAGGACTGATTTCCCACCGGGCCAGAGCAGCACCAAGAAAGTGGTGGTGCTCAGCAATTCCCCATGTTGGTCTTCACTGATCTCTGGTGAGGAATGAGCAGGGATCAGCCAAGCCAAAAGAACTGCACGGGAAAGTAAGAACATCAGGACACAGCCAAGCTTGGGAATCTCCTAGAAGGATGCTAAACCTCTTGGCTTGTTTTATCCAGGTCCCTGTGGACACCTGGGCACCACAGAGGCAGAAGACGTGTACAGACATTTCTAACCAAAGTGGCCTCGGACAGGAAGGAGCGACTGAGGAAATGTCTTAATGACACGGAGGTATGCCTCAGCTTCCAGACCACAAGACCACAAAAAATTGAATTATTTCTTGCCTGCTAGCTGTGTGCTGATGTGGAAACAGCCTGAAATCCAGCTGTGCACCAGCTCAGCCAGTCCTGTCTCCCTGGTATCCCAGCAAAATGCTGGCTCTGGCTGGTCGTGCCCAGCTCACATGACTTCTGGCCATGCTTTCCCTCGCACTGCCAGGCAGGACCCTTCTGTTCTGCGGGGCTGAGCAGCCTCGGTTCTGAGCAGGAGTCCCCAGCAAAGAGCAAAAGGTCCCATTCCAAGCATGTGGCACTTGCTCCTGACCTGGCTGCAGGAGCCGGATCCCATCAAAGCCATTCTGCATCTCCCTCCTCATCAGGGAGCAGTAAATACTAGTATATTCATATCTCATTTTTCAAGCAAAACAGTTCTGAACAGCTTATGAGAGAAATAAAGAATTGCTGGCCACGTAACAACATGCATCTCTGGAACAGAGCAAAGGGAGCCACAAATGGAGAGGTTCCAGATTGAATGGTTCAGGTAAAGGTTAAATATGTGTTTCCCAGAATTAAACAAACGAATCCCATTCCCAAACAAATTCTACTGCTCCCCTGTCACTTACAGAGATGGGGCTGTTTTCAGTCACTCTAGTGAGGAAGGATAAATCTGCAGAATCTAAAGGTAACAGCGACAGGACTGAATCCTGACAGTGAAAGATGGTTCCCAGTAACATGTTAATAGGAGACATAAACCCAATAAATGAAAGTGGCTGCAATCCACAATACAAAGTCGCAGACTGCAAGCTAAAATTGATCATCAGATAAATCACTACTATCAAAATAGGACTTAAAAATACAAATAGAAATTGCCTTGCGAGACTAACAGGGGAGTTGATAAATGAAGGATCAGGTTTGTATATGTAGGCATCTATATGTACACTCACATGTGCATGAAAGCCTGTGTGCAGACATGTTCACACATGCAAGAGCACACGTGTGCACGCATGTACTTATTGGAGTAAAGATCTTTAGCTTTCCTCAGAGGAATCACATGCCACGGATCTGCCAGGGATGCTCACACACACCTCCAGCAGCAAAGAGCCTCTAAGGGAGTCCCAGGCCCAGCCTGGACTGAACGAAAGGTGTCATGCCGTGTCCCCAGGAGGAAGGACAGTGCTGCCCTCTGCTAGGGGAAGCCCTGCTTTTCCCAGAGAGGACGGAGGAAATGCAACAGGCATTGCTCTTCCTTCCTCTGCTCAGAGCAGACCAGATTTTTGCCATGCCGCAAGGCTCCTCATGAGATGTTCCCTTTGCTTCTCAAGATTAAAATCTCTCTGTTCCACATCCAAAAAGCCCAGGGAACACGGATGGCTCGTTTGAGGCCAGAATCGCTGTTCAGATCTCGTGCATGGAAGGCTCAGCCCTAGCAAAGCAGCCGTGTCCCGTCAATCTCCCTGCGCTGCCTTCGGACGGGAATGATTTTATTGATATTCAGATTTTGATCTTGTAATAGTCCTGAAGCACTGCAAGTACATTCGGTTGATTGTGCCAGCCAAGGAGAATAATTACAGTTGTGCACTATTATCTAAGACAGGTCTCCGTTTCTCAGGCTCAGATGCCACGCGGATGGGCTCCCTGGAATTAGATGTGCAGTCAGATACTAGAGCAACAAGGCAGATAAGGAAAAACAGAACTTCTGATCCAAATTGAAAGCAGGAAGCTACGTGTTTGAAGTTTACCACAGAACACAAATGCAGAAAGGTTTTCTTAGAGCAATGCCAAATCAGTTTGTTTCACTGTGTTGAAGCAGCCAAGGGAATAAGCACGCTACACCCTCACACCACTCACCTCTGAAAACACAGTGGAAAGAAGAAAGAGAAGTTCACCTCATGTGAAGAAGAAACAGAAGTACAAAAAATACGTTTAACTGATGTTAACCCAAAACAAATCCAACAAAGATGTGCTTTCAGATGGAAGACTATTCTGCATTTAAAAATTACTCCTTTCCTGTCCCTGAGGAAGCACAGGGGAGGACCCAGCACCCAGGGCATCCCTGGTCCTTCCATGCATTGCCAGACTCCTTGGGTAGCCTTGGCAAAGCAGTTGCTGGCTGCCCGGTCCCCCGTCCCAGAGGTGGATAATGGCATTTCTGCAGATAAACTGGTTCCACCACAGGCAGCCGGCAGGAACCACGCTGATGGCCAGGGACCAGGGATGTAGGAGCCACCTTGCCCTGCTTTCCCCCACTGCTGAAGTTCTCCCGTGGCCGAGCTTCCTTTTTAACGCCCTCAGTTAACTTCTTTATTACTATTGTCAACCCAGCAAAGATGGCACCTCAGAGGCACTCGCTTTTGCCCACACTCTGGGGCTATGGAAATTAATGGGATCTTTTTTTCTCTGACTGAATGGGAGCAGAGCAAGGTCAGCAAGAATCCCCGGCAGGACTGCTCCTTGCCCAGGTGCAGGATCGGTGCTGTACCTTGGACCCCTGCGGCGGGTTTAATGCTCCCGCCGTGCAGCTTTCAGCACAGAGGCTCTGCAGCACGAGCTCTTAGAAACTCTGGATGTTGACAATTTTTATTATAAGATAAATGCCAATATACCTGATGAATCTCTCCGTTCGTGGCAGTGGGGTTAGACTGCAGGCTGACAGCCTGCTTGCTTGGATTATATTATCCAAAGGAAGCACCCGCCAAAGACTGCCTAATATCATTTTCCCTCATTAGGAGGTTATTAGTAACTCCACTTGTAGGGCTGTACTGTGCGCTGCACCCTGACACTCGGCAGTACTTTAGGGGATGGCACTTTCTACTCTCATTTATAGGAAAAGGGAAAAGATAAAGTTCACGATTGCGAATGCCACCTGTGGTCTGGGCAGGGAAGTGTTCCTCCATGCATTTTTCATGCAGTCCCTGAATCAAGGTTTCACGGGCATCTGATGGCATGACTTCATCCACAGGTATGTCCCTAGTTTGGGGATGGGTGTATAGAGGTGAGGGACCAAACCACACATACCAACATCTGGCAATAACTGCCCCTGCACAGCACGCTGGCACGCAGCTCGGTGCGATTAGATGTGAATCCATCAAGCCACGAGGGGTAATAACCTCTGACCGCACAAAAAGGCGCGTGGCTGTGCGTGGTAGAGCACATTTCCCTGAGCACGGCAGGACCCGGTCCTGCCCGCCCTGCTCTGCCCCAATTAGCAGCACCAGCGGCACCGGCACAGCACCGCAGGCACTGAAACAGTCCTGGCAAAGCAACAGGGGCACGGCTGCAGCTGGGGACCGATGGAGCCGTGTGGGCAGGAACCAGAATTACCAGCTGCAGGAAATCCTGATTATTATAGGTTTAGATAATAAAATCCTTCTGCCTTGGAAGAAAAAAAAAGTCCCGAATCTTGAGATTTCCTACAGAATGAAGTTGAAGAAAAAGTCGATGCAGTGAAACATTGTGCTTTAACAAGATTGATATGCATGATGTGAATATTAACTATAATAAGGAAACTATAGCTAAATATAATACCTGTATTTAACATAACAAAATTAAACAAAACAAGACCATCAGTTCATTTGGGCTGTTTCAGTGGGGAATTCAGACAAAATTAACACGGCCCACAAAGCATCTTAATTTTAACACGACTGAAATGTTGTGGTTCTACTGGCAGATTTCTGAACAAAACCAAAGTTTTTAGTTCTGTTACATGGGTTCAGCAGTAAAACCATTTTTCCTGGGGCACAGTCCTACCCTAACAAAACCCTGGACAAGATCTAAACATCTCAAAAGCCCGGGGCTGTCCCCAGCTGGTGGGAGCGTGGTCCCTGCTCCTGTTTTGCTGCCCCGCAGCCTCCCTCCCGCTTGCTCGAAAACATGTAGCAAACCACCATGTTTAAGCAAACATCATCCTATTTCCCTCCAGAATCTTTTCTACTCTTTTCTCAAGGGACTTGCATCACTAATCACTTTGGTGTTTTGAAACCCTCCTTTTAAAAGCCAACTTTTCCTCTCCTCAGCAGACATCTGACAGAGCTGCTGCAATCAAACATCGCAGGACACAAACCAGGACAGCGATTCTTCGGGCAGGCCCGCCTCTGTCTCTCTTATAACATATTAGCTATTTTTATCCATTACAGAGAGCTAAAAAAAGATGATTTTTTTTTAAGAAGTACTTCAGGGAAAAAAATACTCTACACTGAATCCTTCAGCAATTTCTGAGCAGCTCATCCCCCACAACCTCCCCCGAGCCCCTTCCCCTTGCCTGCGCCCTCCCGCTATTCGCAGGGACGCGATGGGGGGAACGGCGGACGGGTGCCTGTTTGCCCCGCCGGGGCCGCGCTTCCAGCCACTGCACTGTCAGCGTGCCCCAGTGCTGCTTGCCATTTTTGGCAGTCAAGCCCAGAAATATGCAGGAGGCATAAATAATTCCTTTTTTGAATTTGGTCAAGAGGACAGAGCGCTGGCTCCTGCCAGCGGCGCAGCGCTCGGCGGCTGGGGCACGGGCGGGCAGGGGCTGACAGGCATCCCTGGGCTGCGGGGCACGCAGAGCTCCCCACTGCCCTCGCCCCCCCAATGCAGGGGGTTTCTCCTAAGCTGTCAGCCATCCACCCTTTCAAGGACAAAGGAAAAGAGAAGAGCCCAGAGATCTGGTGGCAGCCCTGAGGCAGGACATGTGTTTAGTACTAATCATTGCAAGGAGCACGAGGGAAGCACACCAGGCACCAAAACCGCAGATGTTCCCTGCTCTGAAGCGCTCCCAGCCCGAGTTTTGGGGGACCCGTGCCCTCCTCCCGCGTGCCCCCGCTCTTTGGGAGGGAGGCGAGGCAGGACCTCGCTGTAGCTCATGCAGGGGAAGTTTCTAATGGAGGCTGTGGGACCCTGAAATAGCCGGTGGCTGTCTCAGGGCGGTAGTTGAGGGGAGGCTCGGCCCCACAGGGGCCCCCGCCTGCCACCGGTACCGTGGCCGCTCCCTGCTGTGGGCGCCTGAGCAGCCGAGAGCACAGCACTGGGCAGCAAGGTCCCTGCTTTTGCTCAGCCTTTCCTGAGAACTGATATGCAGTGTAAAAGGAGCAATCTGACCTGTTAATTCCTTAGACACCCAGGTGAAGACATGGACTGGGTGGTCCAGAGCAGAGCAACATCCCTCCTGGGCAGGACAGGAGCCGCTGCCCAGCTTGCCTGCCTCCTGCCCTCTGCCCAGGCTGCCACACCTCACCACAGCTGCTCAAAGGGGTTGTGTGCTGTAAAGGCGCCCTTAGAGATTGAATCCCTCTTGCCCCAGTCCAGCATGTGTTATGTACCTGGACGCCGCCATCCACTTGGTCTTTGGCTTCTCTACTGCTGCTGCTTCCAAGAGGCCGGAGATCACAGACAAAGGCCCACTTACTAGGGAAATAACCATTCCTATGCATGTTATGACAGGGCTGAGTCTCAGAGTGACATTCAAAGGTGCTGTCAGGCTCTGAGGTTATGAATTTTTCCCTTCCAAGGCTACTGATAGTACTCCCAGAAGAGCTCCAGACCCTGAGTTTGGTCCTTCTGGCCCCTTACACCTCCCCACATCCATCAGAAGATGCCAACACATGATGAAGACCCTGTCTCCTGAGGCTCTCAGTCCAGAGCATCCTGACCCTGCAGCGCAGCACAGCACCAGCACAAGATGGTAACGAGGTGCTGGCACTGTGTTTCTTAAGTCTTAACAGTGTTAGGGTGACAGCTCATTGTGATACATCTGACTCGGCCTGCCTTCGGCATGTCTTAGTTGGGCTGACTTTGCTCTGACCAGGACCTACATGCCCTTGTCCAGCAGTGGGAACTCCAAACCAACTCATGCTCTGAAAAATTCCTATCTGTGTCTGTGTGTCTGGTGTCAAAATCCACAGTGACATTTCTGCTCTTGCCAGCTAGACCAGCTTCGTATGAGAGCAGCTGCTCACATAGACGGAAGGCAACAGCGTCTGACATAGCGCTGATTCTTAACCCAGGACCTGTCACACCCAGGCTGAACAGAGGAATCACAAGAATAAGAGAAAAGAAAGCAGGAGATTTGCTTTCAGGTCAGAATGCCTGTTCTCATCGTCGGTGGACACAGTCCCACTTGGTGCATCAGGGCACCAGCATGAGGAAGGAGCTGATGTGAAGGGCTATCAATCACGAGTGCTGGTCCTTGCTCAGTTAAGGACCATGCTTAAATTTGGTCAGATCCTCCCTCTCTGCTCACTCCCTCCTCTAGACTCTTTCAGTCAGTCATCTCACTAGGTCTGACAGCCCCATGCACTTTCTCCCCATCGCTTTTCAAATCCACCGGGAACAGCTCCACGCCCAGACTGTGAGCAGCCAGCCAGCCCAAACGAGCACCTCCTATGGTAGAGGAAAAGGACAGAAAAACTCAAAGCTCATTGCAATTTCCTCCCCAATTAAACAGATCTCTGTGATGAGTCAAGGTAGCTTCATTCACCACATCTATTTCTCTATGCCTGCGAAGCAAAGCCATGCAAAGGGCAATCCATTAAAAGTGAGGAAAACTGCAGGCTGGGTAAAACTGCTGATGTACAAGCAGGGTTCAGGAAAGTGTTTACGACGTACAAGGCACTCCACCTCCCCAGCTGGGAGGACAGGGGGACCTGGCAGCCTTGGCAGAGGGCAGCTTTGGCAGAAGGCCCCCTCCCCACTGCTGGGGTTCCTCAGCCCAGCAGGGCTGTGCTCACTATTAGAGAGCCTACAGAAACCTGCAGTGGCATCACACCTGCTCTTGGATGAGAAAGGTCTCAACTTGAATGTCTGCACAGAGTCGTTAAAACTGGCCGGCAACCGTATCTCTGAGACCTGCCCCCTTGAAACGTGCAGGGATTTCATTAGCTGACAGAAAGCCTGTCCAGCACAGTCCTTAGCACTGAGACAGCTGCTTTATGCCAGTATTTACTTCAGCTCTCCAACTGCAAGGAAAAAAAGAAGAAAAAAAAAGCTGAAATATTCTCCTGGCGCTCTGAAAATAAAACACTCCAGAGTTTTGGCACCACAGGCTGATCCTTAGTAGGTGGAGGTTTGCATTGACTCCAGCTGAGCTTTGCTCTTTGACATCAGCACAAGAACTCGCCTGCATCTGCAAATACCATGCTTATGCAATGCTACTAAATACATTCCCTTGCTGCTACTCACACCAGCTTGTAAACACAACCCACTCCAGCCGCCAGCCCCGCACACCACCGGGCTTGCACGAGCGCTCAGTGCTGCAGCTCACTGCGAGGGAACATGGACGTGCTGGAAAAGCACGATTCATTCTTTTTGGTCCAACAGCACTGTGGGTATTGACACGTGGGAGCTGTCTGAAAGGGTTGCTCCAGTAATAAAAATGCAGCCCATTCTCTGTAAAAGGCCTCGAGAGGGTTTTTTGCCACCCGCCCAGCAGCGCGCGGTGAGCTGCAGGTCTCCTCTGCCTGCCGAGGCACTGAGCTTCCCCTCGATCAGCCGTCAAGGGCCCATCAAACTGCAAAGAGAGAAAAGAGAAAAGTCTCGAGTTTACTCACTGCGGGTGGAAAAATATTTGCTGGAGGACCCAGTTTAATGAATAATGAGGGGATAAAAAGGCTCCAGCAGCCCCAGTAAATCTGTTTCATGCTCGGCACTTCCTTTTTTCGTTGTAATCTCCGCTCGCGCTGGATGCCAGGGGCACTGACAAACTGCTTTGCCTTCTGTGCAAAGCGCACGTGACGTGTGTGCTGCCCATGCAATAAATAATGGATAATTCAGAGACGTCTGAGGGGAGGGATGCTCATGGTCCCCTTCCACCTCCACGCAGACAGGGGTTTCCCCAGGTGTGGGGTCCAGCCCAGGCTCTCTCCAAAGACAGCAACAGCCCCACATCACCCAGTGTGATGCTCGGGTCCCCAGCCCTTCCCAGCCCCCTGCCTGCCAGCAGCTCCGAAAGATGAAGCTGGCAGATAGCCATAAACAAAATAGGGTCCACTAACTGCCCCGCAGGCTTTGCAGGCTCCAAATGAGCAGGGTGTCTGGATTTTCCTTCTTGCACTTTTAAAGTGTCCCCAGTCGCAGCTTGCAGCGCCAGCAGTGGGAATCAGCTGCCATGGAAACCTTGCAAATGCCCTTTTCTAGCAGCAGCTGCCTAACACACAGCTGAAGAGCATTCCCTCCCTGAGACACACAACTCTGAAATTACCCCTGCTATCCCTTGTGGGATCCTCTGTGTGCCTGCAATGTTAAGATAAACGGTTTGGAAACCTGTTGTGGAGCAAATTCACTGCAAATGAGGCTGGGCACAAAAGGATCATAAGCCAGAAATTCAAAGAAATGCAGATATATGCCACTATTTTTCAGTCTTGTACTGGGCTAACGAGTTTCCGTCAATGATATTTGCTGCCACAAAGGTATTTCCTGGTGCTATGAGACTTGAAAGGAAAAAAGAAATATTTCCATCTCTTCCAGGCAGACCACGATTCAAATCATTCCCTACCCACATCTCTCTCTCATTAGGGCATTGCAAAGCACTGTTAATAAGCCACAAGTCACTCAGCAGAATGAGGCCAACAGGCTAAGGGAGGCATGAGATTGCACTCAGAAAGTGCTGAGCTGCACCAAGGTAGTGGGAAGCAGGAGCACTCAAAGCCTAAAGCTTCTTTGGTGCTGCTGACAGCGTGGGCTTGAAAGAGTTTGGTGAACATCCTGGAACACGAGTGCAAGAGAAACCCCACACACTACCCTGAATTGCTGAAAATTTAGGTGTTAATGATACAGCTTGAAATCTACTGGCCCATAAATGTAATTTAAGAAAAATCAGCAGATATTAAACCCACCTGATGTGCTAAGCAAAGCCACCAGCAAGTGCACATCTTTTGGTACCCACAAGACTTTCAGGATCTGGCCCAGGATCAGGGGTGCAGACTGACAGGAGGTGCCATCCTGGCTCCCCACCTCCTGCTCCAGGCACCAAAAAATGCTCTCTGGAAGTATGAGCATGGGAGTCAGAAGTGCAAACACCTAAACCATCCTTGAGCCCTGGAAGAGCCTTCTGATGGAGTCCCCGCTGTCAGACCCATGCTCTCACACCAGCCACCCTGACATGCAAGCTGCGTTTCCCAGCTTATTTGTCATTTCAGTAAGTTTCATAGGGGCGTGAAGGAAGAACAGCAGCTAAGATCTGTGCAAGTTAACAAACAGCCATCAAGGGAAATTTTGACAGACTGCTAAGCAACTAAATGCAATTCTTGCAACAAGACTTATCAGACAGCTTAACCAACAGTACCAGCCTCTGGGAACAAGGCCTCCAGAGCAGCGGGACTCTCCCAGAAGACAGCATGCCATGTCCAAAACACACCCAGACTGCAAAGACGGGACAGAAGTGGGGAAGGAGTAATGGCTACAAAAATACTGTACAAGTCATTCATTGCATGGCTTAGCTTTAGGTTTCTTCTGCTTGGTATTTGTCTTGCCCGCTTCCTTGATGGGAGGAGGGAGGATTTCACAAGCCGGCTAGAAATTATTTTGACCAAACAATGCATGAGTGTTGCCAAAGTACATTGCAGAAAAAGCTGAGAGGGCTGGAAGGGAGAGGAGAGGGCCAGATTTCATTTGTTTGAGGATAGATAATCAATCTGGATTTTAACATCTAACTGTGGGGCCACAGAGCCCCTCAGCCTTCTCCATGTCCCTTCACCCCACTGCACCAAGAGGGCTCAAGCCTGGTGTTCAAACACCATTTCACCTCTGACCATCAAAAGAAAGGGTTCTGCAACAGCAATGCATCAGCTTGGGGTACACCCTTGCGATCCATTGCTTTGTTCACTTGTTGTGCTTGGCTAATCTGGTTTTAATCACTTCAAATTATCTAGCATTCAAGGGAGATGCCATTTATAGGATTTAATTGCCAAGCTCCTACTAGTTTTTGTTGCTACAAAGCTCTTGTGCTGTCAATCAGAGATGGTCCCTTGTTGCAAGATAACAACACAAAATTTCACTATACAGAAAGAGAGACCTTGTGTAAGACTGGCATCTAATTACCAGCAAAAAATGAGAAACTGCTACTATCTTTGTCAAAATACAGTATGATATGTCTGACATAGAGAATAACAAAGGCTTAGTGCCCAGTTTTGCCCCAGTGCTCCTTGACATTTCACCTAATTATCATGGAACGGCTTGCAATTGCACGTGCTGGAAATCAGCTACAAGGAAATGTTCCACGTCCCGTACCTGAGAAAAGCAATTAGCAGCATCTTCCCTCCCACCTCCCGCAGCCGGTACTCAAGCCAGAAGCACTCAATGGTCTCTCAGAGCAGAGCACGTTCATGCATTTCCTTAGCTTTCTATCCTTCCCCATGCAGGTTTTTCTATGCACGACTAAAGCAAAGCAGAGAGCAGGCAGCGGTACCCTCCCTCCCCGTCTCCACGGCTGCTGAAGCATTGAAGGCTGGCTCAGGGCTCAGCTCCTCTTGCCGTCACAACAGGGAGGTCCCTGCTCTGCTGCAGATCCCACGTGCTCCTGTGTCCCTTTGGCCTCTCAACTCGCAGACCAAACCCAGTAAACACTCTTCAGGCTGATCGAGTGCCAAGTCATTTGGGAAGCCCCTGCGGGCACCTGGAAATGTCAGGAATTCAGGTGGGCTTGCTTTTCTCCCTCTTTCTAACCTTCAAACCTGTGTGTTAAATTGGATGTCACTCCAGCTCTGCAGCACCAGAAGAGCCGGGTCACTGTTGCTCGCGGCTGGAAATGGCCTTGGTGTTCACCTTCCAGCCAGCTATGCGCTCAGTGATCTTGAACTGAGCAAATAAGTCCCCTCAGGATTTTTTTTTCTCTCAAGGACTGCTTGAATGGAGATAGTTTGCCCTCTCTTCAAGGCCTCTGCAGGTTGGCGGTAAAGAAAATTGCAACAAACCCCTGGTCTGGAGTTAGACCTCTTCTGGGTTCACTTTCAGCCAGGGACTGATTTCTCTTTGCCTATTTCCCTTCTCTTCTGTAGGTTCTTTTTCAGCTCCTTCACTTCATGCTGTAGCTCCCCTACAAGCTCTACGATGGCCAAAGTTCTCTTGACTCTCCGGTCCTGGGGGAGGGCTGGCAAAACTGCATCTGTGCTCAGCCGCCTGCCAGAATGCTTTGTGCTCCCCTCTCCAGCACAAACTTCATCTCTGCCTGCAAGATATCTTTGAGCCTCTCTGGGAATCTTCCAGATGCTCCTTTAACTCCTGTTTTTGAAGTCCATGGCTCTTTCTGAGAATTTGCTCTAATCTTATTTAAATTCCTTTTGCAAAGTCTCTAACTGCCTTAGATCTACTTTAATTCCTTTTGTGAGATCTCCACCTCTTGTTTTAAGCCTTCAGTTAAAGTCTTTTGGCCTAAGGTCCTGGGCTGTGTGCACGGATTGGTTATTTGCTCCGTCAGATTCAGCAGCGATACCAGCCCACAGCTTGTTCCTTTGAAACTGGCTCCTGTTTCTGACAGTCAGACTTATCCCTGTTTGATCTGGATCAAAGTTTGGGGCCCCACTAGATGACCCAATTAATAGGAAAAAAATTACAAGTAGGCATTTCACTAATGAAAGTCTACTTATTTATGCCAAATGAACGAACAGCTCTGGTTCCCTGAAAAGAAACAGGACTGAAATTTCCTTTCTTATAGTTTCAGGCATGCGTCAGCTAAGAGTTAATCGCCTTAACTGCTCCTTTTAAACTTCTCCGGGGTCACCACCCAGGATGCCTCTCCTAATTTTGTCCCCTCCCTGAGTCTGTTTCTCCAGCCTTTATTCTCCTTTTGCCCACACTGATGAA
The DNA here is from genome assembly GCA_013398225.1 of Steatornis caripensis. Lineage (NCBI taxonomy): Eukaryota > Metazoa > Chordata > Aves > Caprimulgiformes > Steatornithidae > Steatornis > Steatornis caripensis. Next base: position 167,383 of record VZSC01005640.1, read on the forward strand.
AATTCATTAAACAGCTGTCTGGATGGCCTTTCCCCAAACCATAACAGATACGGAGAGCAGATGTGCGCAGGAGGAAAGGAGCATATTTTAGAGGCAGAAAACCCAGGGGTCAGCTCCTTCTGACCCCGCAGCTCCCGCTAGCACAGTCTGAGGTGAGTCACTTCTTCCCTTTGAATTACATTCTCCCATTTCGAAAATGAGGGCATGACAAAGCCTTCAGGAAAATTTTGCTTTGGTTTGGATGGAAACCACGGGCTTTGTAAAGAAATGACCCACTTCACGTGCCCAGCCAGCTGTGCCGGAGCAGGGATTGTCCGGGTGGGCAGCGTGCACTGCCTTGCACACACACGGACCATTTCCAGTTCCTCTGAGGATCTTGGTGTCTCTCTCTAAAAACAGTATTTCCAGTAACATCCCGAGTTGCCTCCGCCCTCCTTACCCTGGAAGTGGCTGCAGGAGAAATGCAGCCATCCTGCAACCGACTGAACTTACGGAGGGGAAAGAAGGAGGGGAGGAAGGGAGCTTGTTTTTCTGCCTGTCAGCTTTTGGAAGTGAAACCAGCAGTAACAAGAATTGTACTGGCAGACAGAAAGACAAGTTTTCACTGTTGGTAAGACCTTAAAAGACAATTGTTTATTTAAACTAACTCAAGGTCACAGAGATGTCCAGCTTGAGAGAACTATTTTTTTCCCCTTCAAAATTCTGCATCTGAAGTTGCTCAAAACATAAAGCAGGATGGTATGTGCATGTGGCTCCTGCTGACAGTGGGAGGGCAAAGGAGGGCTGGGGAAGATGCTGGAGTCTGAAGAAAAGCAGAAGCTTTCTGTGAAAGAATACAGATTTGGGCAGCGCAGCAAGGTCAGCCCTCCCTCCCAGCAAGAGCAAACCTCGGAGGTAGCCAGGGTATTTAACGGTCTCTTCTAGTTTCGGAAAAAAATTCAATCTTTACCTTTTGAGTAGTGCGGATTTAAACGCTGGGTTTTCCAAAGTACCACAGCGTATTTCCCAGGTTCCTTCCAGTGGCAGGTGGCTGGGCACTGCCATCGCTGTCAGGGCTGTGGCACGGCCAAGCGTGAGCTGGGAACGCAGTACGGCTCTCGGAGGCATATGTCATTCTTGTGAGCCCACGTTTCACCCGAACCAGGGGAAAGCCACCATGTCCCTGCATGTTACGTTCTTCTCCAGTCCCTGCACTTGAATGTGGTGTCTCTGAGGAGGCGTGCTGTCAGTAGACCTGGCTGGTTGGGTCACGGTCATGCTAGTAGTATCTGAGAGCTGGATAAAAGGAAAGACACAACCACCCCAAGCTCCTCCTATTTCAATAAGGCCGGGACTGAAACCAAAACGTGGGGCCCATTTGCATGATCATTTGGGCCAGGACTACCCAGCTGGATTCCTCGCACAAACTGCTCCACTAATCTTTCACAATTCTTTGCTCTTCTAGAAGACACAGACTGTTCCCTCGTGCCCCTGCCGAGGCCTCACAAGCAGCCCCATCTCTGCCTGCCCTGGCTGGCTCGCTGGCACCGAGTACTGCTCTGCCAGGTTGCCTATGCTGACAGCTCCAAACTGGGTCCTGGATCACATTTGATGCAAGAGGCTTTTGAAGGTCTGTAGAAGTCCTACATTTACAAAGCCAGCATCTCCACAGCGGGAGGGAGAAAAATTGGAGAAGTCATGTGGCAGAAAGAAAGTTTGAGCCTTTCTGTTAAAGAAACCCTGCCTGAAGTGTTGGAATGAGAGGGTGCCTGGAGAGTGCTTTGAAATTCAGATCTTGATCATAAGCACAACCAAAGTCTCATATTGTAATTGAAAAAGCAAAACTGTCAAAGCTCTTCAGATTTATGGCTACTGGAAACCACCTCCCAACTATTTTCTAAATTGATTCTCTCCAAAGTCAAAAGAAAGCTCTCTGCAGATATTTTGCTGAAGAGGGAAAGCACAGTATTCAAGCTTAATTTTGCTTTTGTTTTCTCAGAGATTGTGTCATTTTTTTTCACATGGTCCAGTACAACAGAAATTGATGGAAATCAGTACCATGGGAAATGGAGAAGTCAGGTTTTTAAGAGTTAACTTACATTTTTCCTTCATGCATTTAGATGGTTGTGAGCTTGTGCTCAACTGACCCATGACTTAGTCACTTCTTAGAGTCTTCTTTGCACACAAAATACCTTTTCAATTCGGCCTTTCCATGATGCAGAAAGAAAAAGTCTTGAAAACCAGCATAAGCGTCCTGATGCTGTGAACAGATGGGGTTCCCAACTCCCCTCAGACACCTCCATCCACAGGCAGTGTGTGCTGCCCGTGGTGCCTCCCGGTCCCATGGCAGCCTACCAAGCCCAGGGCTGCACCTCTGGAAAAATGGTCCTGGCTTTGAGACTTTTTGGCCCTGCTTTTTCGAGTGTATAGGATCCATTGCACAACCTATGTCGATTTTAATTGGGAAGGACATGATCGGTCCTCCCAGTGCAGGGCTGTTACTCCCAACATGCCAGTCAAAGGCAGAAAAGAACCATCCCGTGACAGGTTCCCAGCCATTAGTCATTGGGAGTGATAATTAAAAATTATGGAGCAATGCAGTCTCTCAGACATATTGCATATGTTTTCAGGAGAAAGTTGAGTGATTCCAAACTGGAAATAGTGCTGTATCCTCTTGCCAAAAAATGCTTGTGATTTTGGACCCAGATTTTACCTATGTGTGGTCAAATAGCCATATACATACACATCTGCACTTGCAGCTCCAAACAGCTCTATGCGTGCACTGGAGGAACAGTCTGTAACTACGAGGTAGAACTAGTGGGTGATACTAGGGGTTGGTCAGCAGGTACTTGATACCTATGAATACAGGTATTATATATACATGCACCGTGTGTGTATATACATATATATATATATGTATGTATGCACTATTTTGTTCCTACATTAAGAAGCATCTCAAAACAAGTCCCTTTGTAAAATGTTTAGAAGATAACCAAGTCAACCCAAATTGAAAACAATTGGAATTTAAGGATGGTATAATGGCAGGAAAAGGAATGCCCAAACATTTTCTTCTGAATTCATGATGCTTCGTAGCCTGGAGTCCCAGGGTAGTAGGGTCTAGTGGAGAGGGATCTTTGATGTCGTGTACGTGACGAAGAGCAGATATACCATCAAGGACATTGGACAGTGAGACCACCCGCTCTCAGCCAGAGCATCTTACTCATCCTAACACATGCTCCGCACACACCGCGTGCTACCCATGGCCCCAAGAGCACAGCTCATCCCCATGTGAGCTTTTTGGAGGAGGCTGGGGACCTCAACCATGCCTGGTGCCAGACGCACCGTGCACGCCTGCGCCAGGATCCTGTCCTGCCACCTCCAGGCAGCTTCAGACCAGGGCTGCCTTGGTGGCTGCCAGCACAGCTCAATGATATGAAAAATGAGCCTCAGCTACAACTGTCCATTCTTGTGCATGAATGGGAATTTGGAAATCTTGCAGAGGACACGGGTGTGGTTTGCATCCGCACTCTGTCCTATCCAGTGCTGTCTGGAGACATTAAAAATTTGTAAGTGCCACAGCCTAGCCTGGAAACCACAACTGCTTCGTTTTCCTGCTCTGACAGCCTTGACCTCTCCCAGCCTTTCGTGCACTCCCGAGACCCATATTTTTCTTGAGATCACAGTGGGCTTATGTTTTTCATCCTCATGTGATTAATAAATTATGCTCTACAGATATTTAAGCAGCTCGTGTTTATTTTTATAGAAACAGAATGTTTATTTGATCTGGGAGCTCCATTTTCCATTGTCTGAATTGAAAGTTCAAAATAAAAACTTTAGGTTCTAATTAGGTGATTTATGAGCCTCTGCTAAAGATATCTCAGTCCATTCTCATCAGTGAATCTCCCATTTTGCTCTTAGCAGTATCCCAGCAAAGCAATGGGTGAAAGAGGAATCGAAGTCAATGGCTCCTAGTAAACGCTTACCCTTGTGAGTGCTTAGACCCCTTGACATTACATCCAACTCTGTTCCTACAAGGCACTGTGAACACTGTGGGACCTCCCATGCACCAAGCAAGGCTCTACCATCGACTCCCTCAACTTTTTGTTCAAGTTATAACTTTTAGCTCTTGTATTATTATTCTCCCAGGCTGTGGCATCTACCTCAGCTACTGCCGAGTTTGGTGTGAGTACCTCTTAGTTTAATCTCAATTTCTGGACCACGGCTTCTGAACAAACTTCGCTTACTGCACGGTTTCCTCCCTTCTTAAACCTCTGTGGCGCATCATGGAAAGTATATGCTGTCCTGGGAGCTCAGAGCAGAGGGAAGAATGCGGGCGTGAGGCATTGGACTACAACTCCCATGAATCCCTGCAAAAGCATTTCTAAATCATTTCAGCAAAAAAATCCAAATGGACATAGGGGAAAAAATCCCAAACCAACGCACTCTCAGCAAAGAAACCCCTTCATTTTGCTAGAATACTGTTAGAAAACAGCTTTGCTGGAAGCTTTTCCGGCAGCTGTAGCTATAACAGCGATGCTTCCAGGTGCCCTGGGAAAGGACAGCGCTGGAATAGCTGATGAGCTGGTCTGCTGCCAGCGGCAGGGAACCGCAGGCAAAAGGCCCCTTTGCTGTGCGAAGGAGACCATTTGGCTGGGCTCTCTGTGAGCCAGAGCAAGGAGCCCGGCGTTCCTCCTCCTCCCTCGAAAGGTGCTATGAGCACGTGTGCGAGGCAACCCCTCCGCGCCGGGGCGGCTGGGGAGTGTGGTTCCCACCTCTATATAAAGCCTCTGATTTCCTGTGATGCTGAGCGTGTGGGTGTCAGCGAAATGGATGTTTTCTGTCAGGGATGACAGTACTGGGGTGAGCGTCAGCTTCCCGCAGCGTGGCAGCGCTGCGAAGGCAGGCACGAGCCATAGATGATGCAGCTGCCCATGGTGCCGCGCAGATAGGAGCATCCCTTGGGAGGGGATTTGCTTTCCACTGTCCTTTCACTGCTCTAATCCCCCCTCTTCCCCCAGAGATGCTGAAGTTGTGTTCAAAGCTAAATGAAACAACCAAATTCACACCATGTCCTGCAAAGCTCTCTGGCAGGGGCAGAGCAATAGGTGTGTACGCAGCTCGCAGCTCCCCAGCCCTGGAGGAGCAGAGTGTAAATAGCAACACCTCCCCAGCACCCACCTGGGCCCACCCTGTACCCGCATACTATTTCTCTGGATAAAGAGCAAAAGACAACTGGTATTTACAGGGCAAGGAAGGTCTCTAAGGTTACGGCTTAGGGGATAAATCATGAAAAGCAAGTAAGTCAGTCTGTTGGCAGAGCGGGCAGAGCCAAAAGCAAGGAGTACAAGCCTCAGCTGTACTGCGCAACAGGCTCAAATTCAACAGGAGGGTCCTAAAAAAATAAGTATCAGTTTGCTTGGGTGCCTAGTTGGGGGAAATGGGTCACCATTTCCCTCCCCCAGGGATGCTCACCCATGGTTAGCCTGTCTGAGGAGGGTGCAGTTAATGGCTCCCACCCTGCCGCCTCCAAAAATCCACTTCCACCAACACCGGCTCCATTTGTCGGCTCGATGCAGACTGTGCCGGTGACAGGGTTTCCTTCCCACAGTGGATGGGGCAGGATCTGTTCCGGTCCCATTGTACCGTGGCACAGCAAGTCAGACCCTAGGTGGCAAGGGGGCTAAAGGCCAGGGCTGCCCGGATCATCCCCCACAATCGACCCGTCTGGGTGGGCAACCTGAGCTCATGGAGTCTCTCAATTCCTAACTTCCGGAATACGTCAGAAAACTATAATTACGGAGCCCTCCCCTTCTGGTGGAAGTCTGCTTGTGTCAACAGAGAGACGGGAGTATTTAGCAGACTTCTTTTTCCATCCTGCTAATTTTAGCCCCTTATATAACATTTCTTTTCAATACAACCCAGTTTTTGTAGCCCACTGAAGGAACAGCACTTCTTATTTGTCTTACACCAGTGCCTAAAATATTCCCCAGAGCTCGAGGGCTGGCTCTGTGCTCCCCACCACGCATGGGGCCAGCTTGGCCCACAACAGCCCAAGGTTTAAACAGACCAGCGCGCAGAGGGGCACGGAGAGAAAAGGGGCGATGCCCTAGCGCAGCGAGGGAAGGAATAAAAGCCAGTTCCCCCCTGTGCGGCTGCAGGACCCCAGCTCCAGGTACCCCCGCGCAAACACCAGCAGAGGAGATGGTCGCTGGTGTGACACCTCCCCAGCCTCACACGCTGATGCCTGAACCTCCTGGCGAGTCCTGACGCTCCACGTGCCGATGCCTCAGCTTTCAGCCTGTACTGCAAATTCTCTCAGCCCCTTTCCTGCTCTGCCTCTGGCTGTCATCTTTGACAGGGAGAGGTTCTTACCTTCCTAAGTAAACCTCAAAGTTTGATTGCACAGCTCCAGAGCGCATCAAAAATACATCAAATAGCTCAGACTCCCTTTGACCGACCACATAAAGTTTGCAATTAGCATTTCAAAGCCACGATCGGGCACAAAAGGCAAAAGCAAACAAGGCTGCAGCAGCCACCCAAACCTGTCAATTATCCGCTGATTTTCTTGCACAAGGCTGGGAGAGCTGAAGAAATAACTGCCTGAGGCCAGTTCATCCTAGCCTTGGCACTGCTGAACTCAATGGCTTTACACGTGACAAGTTTTGACTTCTCTACATTTTCATGAGAAAACGACGGTTATCCCAGCATCGCACCGCTGGGCAGCCTTGCGGTGCCATGTCAGCAGTGATCAGGTCAGCTAGCTGGTTAAAAAGCAAGGAGTTTGTACTACTACTGAGGGGAAGAAGAAAGGAGTTGCCTGTGAGTGCAGAGAACTTTATGGAGATGCCACTGAAATGACATGTGTAAAAAACAGTGTCAGCAGTGGGAACCGAGGAAAGCGCGGTGATTCCCTGCGAGAACGGGCTCTTCCCACGCTGCGGGTGTGGATCCGTGCCGCGGCCGACCTGCTCTCCGTGTGGGGAATTTACTCGGTTCCTTTCCCTCCAGCTCCTCACTAATGCAGAGACAAGTGTGGTTATTTACACGCCACCTTGATGGCTTTGTCCTTTCCTCTCTATCAGCTCAGGCCTCTGAGCTCTGTATCCACCTAGGATTCCTAGTGAAGCTTTGAATAAATAATGAGCGCCTTATTTCACTTTACAGTAATTAATCTAGGGGATAATGCACTAATTTGCCAATGCTGGGAGCATTTATCTTTTCCTCAAAAAGAAGTTCTGCTATGAAAGTTTCGCTCTAAGCCAATAAACCCAAACCTCTCTGCCCATCCTATATCACTAGCTGGTTTTAGCACCAGCCTAGAGAGGAAGTATTTTCTCTGCAGCAGAGTGGTGTGGTCCCCTCCCCTACGGAGGAAAGTAAAATATTTCTCTCATTCCCAGCACCTCCTACGAAGACTTGGCGAGAAGACAAACAGTGTTCTTCAGTCCTCATGGGGTGACCCCTGCCTTTGCCTGTCTTCCTTGCTGTTTTATCTCACAAGCAATAGCGAAGCCCTTGGGCCCTGGGGCCTGAGCAGCACCTAGCGCAGCAGGCTCCTGGCCCAGGACTAAGCCCCCCAAGCACCACTGTAATATAAATAAATACAATTCCTAAAGTCTAACTTTGAATTTGGCAACTGATCCTCTGAACAAAGCTGGTGAGTAAAGCCCTGAAGAGGTGGAACCAGCCACAGTCTTCTTGATTGTATCAGGCAGCACGAAGAAAATAATCGCAATTTCTCCGATGTACGAATTCGGTATGGCTGATCTAAGTGTTGGCAGAAAATGATTTTCATAATCTTGAACTGTTTGACCTTCTCCTTGAAAATGATACCAAAGAACATTTTTTTTTCTAGCTACCCAAGCACTGGCATACAGCGCCAGATCCTGAGCTGGCATCAATCAACGTAGATCCACCGTGCACAACAGGGCTGGAACAACCCCACATCAACTGAGAAGCTGCACAACAGGTAAATAACAAAAGAGAAAGTGGGATTAAATGTTAACATCTCTAACACCTCACAGACCAGAATTAGAATAAGTGATAAAGTAGTCTTTTTCTTTTGCAGTAGCCTACAATTTTGGATTAAAGTTATGGATAGCATGTTACATATTGCTGTTAATAGTTATAATATGAGCACTTGAAGACAGTGATCCCCAGGTCATCAGTTACTGATGGCCGGTGCAGCCCGGCTGGCTCATGGGGAGCTGGGATGATTCACACCAGCTTGGGATGACAAGAGAACTCCTCCTGCACCGGCACCGCTGAATGGGGTGACGACATCAGCTCAAAAAAGGATGAGCCATGTCATAGGGATACAGGCAGCAAATTGAGCAGAGGAAGAACTGAGGCAGCCGAGCCTCTTCCGTGACGTGTCCATCAAGGCAGGGACCCCCGGGCAGAGGCATTGCTGGGGGACAAGGCAGAGCCTGCAGGCAGCCTCTCCTCACTCGCTTCCCCTCCCCATCTTGCCCGTACCAGGGTTATTCGGGGTGCAGAGTATAACGACACCTTGGGCTGGCCTCTGCTCATACAGCTGCACGCCTAACGAGCTGCTGCAGCGCTGCCTGCAATTCCTCTCTCTAAGGCTATCCCTAAGGCAATTGAAATACTAATTAAAGTGTATCATGCCGATGTTTGTGAATCTGTCAGCGAGGCCCATTAGTGTGGCTGTTGAAAACTGTAAAATATTTGTAAAGTGAGAACCTAGAGAAATAGAAAATTAAACCTAGAGAGAGTGTTGCTTTGCTGATGTGTGGCCATCCTCCCGACCTTCCAGGCTGTTTGGGGGCTGTCACACTCAGGATCAGTCCCTGGGCCGTTGGGTGCTGCACAGAGAGAAGATGTTGCAACAACCCGAGGTGTGCTGAGGGGGCTGGAGCAGCCCAGGGACAGGGTGACAGCCCAGGTGGGCATCACATCTGTCCACATCAGCCTCTTGCTGCTCCAAAAGTACCATCTCTCATCCGTTTTTCCACCTGCATCACCCTGGGGCAGGTCTGTGCTGCATTTTTATATTGAAGCCTGAGTGAAGGTGAGGGGCTGGGGAAAGGTTTGCCCTCTTTTTGAGTTAAGCCCCCTCAAATCTTAAAAATCAGCTCCCCTGGTTCCCTGTCAGTGTCCGTACTGCTCTGCTTCCTGCTAATCTCTTCCCCAGCTGCATTTGCCCATAGCATCACCTCTGGCCAGGCTGGGTCTGTCTGCCCCAGTAACACCAGCCCTGCGGCAGCATCTGCCCGTACACATGCCAGCCAGCCCGGCTGCACAGCTCTCCCCAAAACCCTTCATCCGTCGAAGCCTAGGCCCTGCCATCACGACCTCATCAGCTACCTGAGCTCAGTTAAAGATGGAAAAATTCAGTTACAGAAAATATGGTGGGAAGCACTGTCCAAGAGGTGTCTCTCAGGGAGCGTAAATCTGAAAAGCAAGGGTCTTTCCTCTTCACAGACCCTGCCACCCCTCCCTCCCTCCTGCTCCCATGTTTACATAGTGAGGATTTGGATGGCGTAGATGTCTGCAGGGCAGCTTTCCTCAAAACATCTGCTCCCAGCCAACGTCAGAAATATCCCTCGGTCTCTGGTCCAACAGCATATATATTCCTTAAAATTTACATCCTTATTGCTTTAAGTCAAAAATGCTGAAACCTCACAGGTTTTTTCTCTTGTAAAACCAAAGGAAAAATGTATTGCTAATGACAGTCCTTCACGGGGAAAACAACCCCTGTATGAGACATGCTCAGGTTTTGCCATGCCTGGAGGCTGGCAGGCAGCTCGGGAGCTCCTTCGCCCCAGGGCTCCCCTCCAGGACCCTGGCGATGGGCAGCGTCTGGGATCAGCACTGCTGGTGATGGGGTATCTATCTTAGACACAGAGGAGAGAGGAGCAAAATATGGGGAGAAATTAAAACCAGGACAGAAAGCTCAACTCACAGCAAGAAAAAGAAACAACTCTTGCCTTGCTGCCTGAACAGTGCAAAGGATTTCGTTGAGACACTTCTCACCTCACATTGATCCACCTCAACGCTGAACACAATCCAGCTATATTTATGTCCCAAAAAGGATATCCTCAAAACCCTCAGGCAGCTCAGCACAAAGCAGCAGGGAAAGGGAGAGAACCTCTACGTAAATCTGCATTACCTGCATTTTATATAGCAACAAAGAAAGGAAAGAAATACATATAGTAACAGGAAATTTACTTATCAATAGGAAAGGAAGATGGGGCTCTAGAAGCACGTTTTGGGGAAAAGATAGCACAATTTTAGCAACACCATGTTGAACCGCCCCGTGAGGGTGGTACTGAAAGGAGACGGGACCAGACAGGGGTTAACATGGTCAAGCGAGAGGACCCAACACGTGAGCAGGGAGTGAGCAGCGTGTCTGGCACAAACCCCTTGCTGTGGGAATGGGAAAGTGGCCTGGACTTGGCCAGACTGAAATAATGGAGATGCGGGTGCAGGAGGACGGAGGGGACAGTACAAGGAAAATAAACGTGAGAGTGCACAGGCAGAGGAGTTGTCAGTGCAAATACAAGGCAAACATCATAACTGTCAGCACATGCTATCACGTAATTTAATACCTTAACCCCTCCTGGGTTTTGGGTAACTGACACTTAAATCTCCTGCTTGTATCAGGCCATAGAATGTGTTGCTGTGCTTCTCTAAGGGCAATGACCCCTCGTTGCCATCGCCAGCAACACAGTCAATTGGGTGGCGGAGGGGATGGAAAACAGCGTTAGGCTGAATGGTTTCACTCCTCATGGCAGAGCTGGAATCCAAGAGTGCTCAAACAGAGATCCAGAGTGGCCTTCGTGGCAAGGAGTCCCCCGGGGGTCACGGGTGGCGGGGACCCACTCACCGTGTGCCCCAGGAGCGTTTGCCGAGCTTACGCTGGATGTCACAGCCATCACCACAGAAACTTCTCGTGGGCAGCCCAGCGCCAGCGTGCTCGCAAGCAGCAAAGTGAAGAGTGGCAGAGGAGCCATGGCAGTTTTTTTCTTAGCTGAGGTTCTGATTGTGACAAGTGAATCACCGGGAATGAATTTAACAAAGATAATGTCATAAACTAAACAGAAAAATTATATCCCTCTGGATGTGTGTTATATTTTGAGAATAAACCGAAGAACGAGGCATTCCTCAGTTTAATCTGTCTCCTGTGTTTGCCTGGGGAGCAAATACAAACGCTACAAATCTTGTTTTCTCATTTCCATGTAACCTGCCTTTTTGAAAGTTGAGACTAAGGCAGCCCTTGTTAACCTTGCTCCCTTAGAAGTTTTCAGAAGTAGAGACTGTCCACAGATTTTTTTATTCTCTGCCTCTTCAAAGAACTCTCTTGGGAGGGGTGAAAGGTCCAGACAGATGCCAGCAAGCTGGGAGTGCCACTAGTACCCCCTCGCCTGAAGTTCACTTACTATGCAGTGACCAACGCACTTGGTTTGCAAATCTTGAAGTTTTTAATGAGGATAACACACGGTCAACCCCCACTCTGATACTGTTGCTGAAGGATGGAGAGTTAAGATCCTCCTCCTTCCACCTTTGAGGGGACTCCTGGGACTCAAACAAGTCTGCTGACATCTTTCTGATGCTGCATCTACCTCTGTCAAGTGAAGGCACCATCTCTGCCTCAAAGGAAAAGCCTGATGAAATTCAAAATGCACGAGGAAGCCCGAGATGCTGTGAAAATCTATAGACAGTCTTTCCAAAAGGACACTGCTGAACAAGGATGTCCTATCCATAATCTGCTCATTCCTAACCAAAACATCCAAAATTGATGCAGACTAAAGCAAACCCTTTTGCCAAAATGCCCATTTCAGCTGTTTTCTAACACAAATTCGTCTTGGGTCTGTTGGTGTCTTCTGGTCAGTGCAGGCAGAAAACCAGATCTGCTCTCCTTTGAGGAGCCAGGCTTAAACTCAACCTGAGCTGGTAGGAAAGCAAACCCCCCTGCCCTCATTTTGAGGGAACATTGTCACGTCCTCCCTTTGCCACTGACAAGGAGCTATGAAATCCAAGGCTTTGCATGCTGGGACCCCACAAGTTTCCAGTGGGAAAACAGCCCCTTGACTGACAAAGGCCAAAGAACAGGATTGCAGGGGAGCAGAGCAGAAAGGGGCCAGTTTCACAGTGAATGTTTCTGGTTTCACGGTCATAGCCACGTTCAGCGTGTGCGTGTGTGCATGCCTCTGTGCCATGTGTCAGAAAACCCTTGGACTTCCCTTGGCTGAGGGAGACAAACGAAACCCCAGACACAACGCTTCAGTGCTGTGGGAGCTGACTTCCAGCCTCACAGCTCCTTTAGCCTCTCAGTTAATATTTATAAAGTTTGATAGTTGTGCAGTGCTGTGCACAGGGAGAAATACGAAGCAGAAAGTCTGGGAGAGCAGATCTTACTCCAGGCAAGGCACTGAATGCCTCCCTGGCTGCAACAGGGCACCCAGTATAGCACAGACGACAAGAGAATCAGAGGCAAAATTTTAGCCCTGGGCACTTAATTCAGGCTCCATGTGCAAGCGTGTCTGCAGAGATAAAGGGCAGCCAGGATAAATCCCTGGGCACAGCGGCTGAACTGCCAAAATAGAGCTAAACACTGCCACATTCTTTGTGCTGAAATACTTGGAAACGAAGCCAAGAAACTGGATTTTCGGAAAAGATCAAAGGGTAAGTACATCTCACCAACTTGTTTCCTTTTTGGTGTTTTTTGAAACTTCGATCAGATTTGCGGGGGGGAGGGAAATGTGTTTTAAACGGGCAAGAACAAGCTGCCCCTCCAGAGGGCTCTCCCCTGGTCCGCCTGGAGCCATATTAGCTCTGTCTAAAAGAAGTAGCCGTGTCATGACTCATACTTTCCACTCCCTATAATCCCTCTCAGTAGGGCGCAGACTTAAGAGTTTTCCTCTGACTTCAGTTTTTTTATAATTTATGCACCTGCTTTGGAAGAGCCTTTGAAAAATCTGACAGTGAGGAAAAAAAAGAACCTGTTTTATCTGTCTGATGGACAGGCTGAAAAAATACCCCACTGCAGTGGAATTCTGTATTACCAGGAAAATAATGTCTGTGTCTAGCTTTCTACCAGGCTGTTAGTAATCAAAAATAAACTACCAGAAACCCTTTGTCAGAACAAGGGCAGAGCTTAAGTGAAAGAATACACAGGTCAATGGTGAGAAGCGTGCGGCTGACACAAGACAAAGCAAATGTCTTTTTAAAAAACACACCAATGAATTATGTATGAGTGCATGCTCAAGGGCCCAGATCTCAAGTCCAGCTGGCTCCCAGCAACACCAGCAGCAGCCACATTGGGTCCTGCACACTTCCCAAGCCTCCGGAGCCAACAGCAAGGCAGCAGGTACTTCCACAAAAGGATTTTTAATGGAGTTTTGGAAACATCAATAAATAAAAATCTAACTTTTGACGTGCCTGTTATTTTAGGAAAAATTACTTTTTTCCATTGGCCCTGGGTCTGAAACAGTGAATACCACTTCTTCAAAGCCACTTTGGAGTTGCAGTTTTATACACGACGACAGACCATGTCACCATTGCATCTAAAAATCTGCAGGTGACAGCCCATGAGACCTTCCTCACCCAGTCCAGGTGGCTGCTCGGGTCCACAATCCATGTGGTTTATGCCTCACAGCCTCTCTGCAGCCTGCCCTGAACGCAACTAATTCCACCTGATTCCCCCCAGCCAGTCTCCTGCTTTCAGCCGAGTGCTTCCTCTGCCTGCCTTTTGTTGGCATCGGCCACCAATGCTTTCCCAAGGTAGAGAGCTGTTTCTGGGCTCAGACGTCTGTCTCTCTCTATTTCCAGCCCTCTGTTCTGCACTGCACGTTACTGCAGAATAGAAAATACAAATTGCATCTCCTTGCTGGTTTCTGTGAAAGCTGAGTTCGTCTCAAAGGACAGATTTCATTGCTCTCATCCTGCAAAAAGGAGTTTCCAAGAGGAGCTATCTCTGTGGGTTCTGGTTTGCGAGCTGGTGTCCTCTCTGCTGAGACATGCATCCAGACCTCTGTGCTACACTGCCCAATGCACTCCCCAGATAAGATCCTGCCCTGTAACCCTTTCTGCCTCACACAGAAAATATAGCTGTAAACTAGGAGGATTTCCTTGAGTCACTGTTTACTTAGCACTGTTTTACAGCTCTGTTGGTCTAAGTTGTGTATTTTTACCATCGCATAGATTGCTCCCTCCATCAAGAGGAAGAGCAGCAAGTGCACAACATATGCTGGAAAAACAGTTTTACTGCTGGCTTTCTGGAAGCTTTTGGTAAATAGCTGCACCTGGTTCTAAGCGTACTTTGTTCTAAAGTGCTGATAGTATCTACCTGCCCGATGTGGTGCTTTCTGAGATTGCTAATTAAGAAAATATTGAGCTTTACTGGTGTTTGCATTTGGGGCTGTGTTTTAAACATTGGAAAGAGTGGTGNAGCTTTTGGTAAATAGCTGCATCTGGTTCTAAGCGTACTTTGTTCTAAAGTGCTGCTAGTATCTACCTGCCCGATGTGGTGCTTTCTGAGATTGCTAATTAAGAAAATATTGAGCTTTACTGGTGTTTGCATTTGGGGCTGTGTTTTAAACATTGGAAAGAGTGGTGCCCCCAGGGAAAATTATTATTTCTGATGGAATGCAAAGTGAAGAAATACTTTAATAGAGACAGACCCTCTTAAAACAGCTCAGTTTATGTGATGCATTTCTAGAAAGTCTTATTACCCATCTGAGACTATATAAGTGATGTAAAATTGCCAGGGTGTCGAGCTATTTCAGGATATTCCAAACCCAAGTGATAATATCTCGGTATTCCTGCGATAGATTTATTGAGTGCTAATCCTTCTGCATACCCTCTCATTCTGCAGTCGATGAGTAGCTCTCCTCTGAAAAGCTCAGGAACCTGTACCATCCGTCATCTTGATGACTGCAAATGTCTCTTTAATGGTGCGAGCCCCTGGAATGCCTTGCACCTCTGTAAGGGCATGTAATTTTAAAGCATACTTCTTTCCCTGGAGCTTCCCGGAACTTTAATAGTGGGAAGAGAGCACAAGCATGGTGGGAAGAAGTTTAGAAGTTTGCTAGTCTACATTAAAGATGGATGCCATAGGTTCCATAGGTGCCATCTCCACATTACCTGTGACATTCACTATTCTTAGTGCTGCTAATATAGACACCTTACTCCATACAAATCTTCTCATATCATTAAATAAATTTAAATGGAGCAAATGTGATAGTTTATGCACTTGTATACCCTTCCCCCAGCAGTGGGGGAAGCATTCACTTGGAAATCTCAATTATAACACAGCTGTTAGCTCTATAATTAGACTGGTTAGGTCATTTTGAATGTAGTATGTGTTGTTCACCTCAAATAACAAATAGCTTGCCATTCCGCCCACATTTTGTGCACCTTTCCAAAGGCTTAGAAATACACATATAGTCTGGTTGCCTGTACAGTACCGTACAATGAACCTCTTCTGCTTTGAAAACCCTGGTGAAGAGACCTAGTTGTGGGCTCAGCTCAGACGGAAGCGGCTGGTACCTTCTGCCAGAGATACAGGAGGGAGCTTGCTATTGTTGCTTTTCCTGCAACACAGAGCTCAAATCAAAGGCTTTCATAAAATGCTGCCAGAAAAGTTGGCAGTGCTGGGAAGGGGCTCTGCGGGGATGAAGACATGAAGGCAGCCATCGGCACAGAGTTTCCTCGGGCCTTTGCCAGCACGTGAAGCGCTATTCATCAGCTCTGGAGCATCCCAACACACACTTGCCTCTTACAGTCTCGCATGAAACCCCATAAACCACCAGAGATTTCTGTAAATAGCAGGGGAAATATAAACAAGACCAAACCACATGCTTTAGCATTAATGCTGGTATACCATTGCCTTTGAAACACAAGGCAACTTTTTTTTTTCAGAGGCATCAGACAATCCCACGGCACCCAGCCTTTCAGACTGGTTGCCATTTGATCAATACAGCTTAAGTCATTAATCAGAAAACCATGTCCTTTTACCTAATCTACTTCTTTAAAAAGAAGTAAATCTGGCCCATTCATGTGCTGTAAAATCACTACATAACCAAGTTATTTTTGGATAACGTGCAGTAGGGTCACAGAGCACCTGTGATGGAATCTTTTGCTGCAGAATGCTTTTATTCAAGCCTCAGTGACTAACTCAATCACAAACACAAGGTAGCCTTTGCTGTCCACAGTCTCCATGGCTTCAAATACGCAATTGAGGAGTGAACTGTCTTGCACATAGCACACACAAAAACATCACCGTGGGGAGTTAGTACAAAGCTGGTGTGCGGTAAACCCAAGGCCCGGCTTCCAGCAGCCCGCTGTCCACACTCAGGCAAGCCTCAGCAAGCTCCCGGCTAAGCCCTTCTCCCTGCCTGAGCGGATACAGCCACTTGCTGTCGAGAAAATAACGTAATTGCACACCGAGCGCTAAGTCTAATGAAACCATATTGATTTTGTTGTTAAGGCCTATGTTTCTAGGATTGCCGGCCTACCAAGATGTGTTCTCCAAACTCTGCAGAGAGAGAAAAGTACAGAGAAATCTCACTGACGATAAAGCAAATAACCCAAAGCAACAGTGCTTTTTCGAATTCAAATCCTAAAGGTGTCAGGTTTTAATGTGCTCAGTATCTTGCCTCCTACTTGATGACAGATACTTTTGAACAGCACTATGTCACTGGGCACTAATTAGATACACCTTTTGTACCGTATCCCTACCAACAGAGGAGGGAGGGGGCTGACAATGCCACAACTGCCCTGTACTCAAGCACTGTGACTGAACGCCTACAGAAAATGGTAAGGATAGTGAAAAGCGAGCATCTGTTGTGCGAGAAGGAAAATTGCATTATTGCGAGTAGTTTCTGGCTAGAGCTGGACAATGCTGAGCAGGAATTTCATACGTGGGGGGCTGTCCAAGTGCTGGGATCGTGGCCCCTGGAATAACACGGGATAAGTTTCTCTCTCCTCCCTGCCTTTTTCTTGAATTCCTTCATTATTTTCCTAAGTTTGTGAAGTGCAGAGTCGCAAGGGAATGCCTAAGAGAGGACCTGAGGGTGCATGATGAAAAAGGGCAAGTCTGGGCAGCTCAAAGAGGTTGCAACTCCTGCAGACACCTCTGGGTGTGAACACCTGGAAGAGGAGGACAATGAAGGACACCAATGTCACTCCAAGAAAAGCCCTCAGAGGATAAAATAAAATGGTGGCTTTACCCAGCATTTGAGTACAGGAAGTAAATATTGAGACAACATGATCTATCCTCATCTGGTCCCCCGCCTCTTCATGGGCCGAATGGGACCCTGCTGCCTGCCCTGTTGCTAGGAAGTTTTGCTGGTGATAAACCTCTCCTTGACATCTTTGCCTCTCTGTGTCACCACAGCACTCCAGATTGCCTCAATAGACACCCAGCTCTTCTATGCCACTGATACGCTTCAGGAGAGTGTGAGCACACCTTTAGTCAGCTTTGGGGGATGTACACGTTATGAAAACACATGCTGAAAGCGAAGCCTACGTGTACATGCTTTGCTGAATTAGACTAGAATAAATTAGCAGCAGAGAAAGTGCATTCAGAGATTGGGTGTAGGAATTTGCACCTAGACACTACCATTGTTTCCCATAAAATATCCCACAGGCAGGGCAGGGAGCTGGAGGTCACTGTCCCATGTCAACAGACAAAATGTGGTTTCTCCAGCAACCTTTTCCTCTCAGTGTAGGCAGAAACTATGGCAAACATCGACTGCCTTTATGATAATCACTGCACAAAGACTCATCGCCAGCTACCTGGAGGCTTTAAGCATGCTTGCGAAGTGCTGCTCTCCCAAATCTGGCCTCTGC
Organism: Steatornis caripensis; assembly: GCA_013398225.1. Classification (NCBI taxonomy): domain Eukaryota; kingdom Metazoa; phylum Chordata; class Aves; order Caprimulgiformes; family Steatornithidae; genus Steatornis; species Steatornis caripensis. The sequence goes on from VZSC01005640.1 coordinate 185,182, forward strand.
CTGTCTTTCACTTCCACGCAATCTGCAGGGCAATAGCTTTCCAGCACAGCCTCCCCAGGAAAGTCTCTCAGAAGACAGCAGACTTTCATGCTTACAGTCTAACACACAAGCATGCAAGAGTCCAGAAGGAAAACAGAGCCCAGGATGCATATTAATTATCAGTGGCATAAAGCCCAGGCAAGGTTGCTGCTACATAGTCAAGCTATAAATCTCTCCAAATAGGATTCTGACCACGTCTGCCTTGTTTATATTACAAAATTTTATGGCCATGTGATTCTTCACCTAGAGAGGAATAGTATCACCGTGCAGCCAGTTAAGGACTGAGATTTATCATGTGGCAAAAAAGACCTTGATGTTCTCTGCAGGCCCCAGAGCATCTGCGTGTACTGGCTGCAGTGCTCCAGGGGCCGGGGGCTTCCCATGGGGGAACCTCTCAGCTGCTGCCCCTACAGTGGGACCCTCGCTCAGGAGCTGGTTAAAAGTTCCTGTAAAAATTTCATTCCTTTGCTTTCCCCAACAAAAAGCTTCAGAATAGCAGAAAGGTTTAAGCCGCCCTACCTCTGCCAGCCAATTGATCTGAGTTCCTGCAAGGGCATCCTGCTCCTTCACCCTGGTGGGAAACCTGGCTCACCAGAGAGCTGCTGTTACATGGATTTCTGCTTTGAGAGGGTTTTTGCAGTTTGGGAGGATATTTCCAAATGAGGTCAAAAAGACATTCTCCCCACTTTGTCCTGTGCTCTCAGCGAGGCTGGCTCCCCAATGCTGGCAGGAGAGAGAACACCCAAGTGTTGCTTTCACCAGAGAGGAGAAAGGACTTGACCTGAATGTGCAATAGGAGGCAGATGGCTAAATTTGAGAAAGTACAGTTTGCCTTCCCTATTTCAGCCATACCTTGCATCTCCTGGGCCGAGCACTTTCCAGATTATAGTCACAAAAAGCAGACGAGACCTTAACGGCCACGAAAGATGCTAGGGCTCATGCTCAAGAGATGCTTCACTGTGGCTTACCAGCCTAGCGTGCCAGCTGAGGGAGGTAACTGCTGGCATGCCTGCAGCATGGGCAGGCCAGGGCAGAGAACAGCCTTCCCTGTAGATACGAAGCATCCAGTTTCTGCAAGCAGAAGCAGGAAAAGTATCCAAACTGACAAAAAATAAAATGCAGATTGTTGAACATCTGTTCCACAGAAACAATCTCTCCGGGCCTTGGATGCTGCAGATGACACATTAACCTTAAGCGCTGAAGAATTGTAATTGGAGAAGGAAAATGTCCTTGTTTTCATAGAAACTTAACCAGCACACGCTCCTGGCCTCCTCAGTGAAATGGGTCCTTCAATTGCACCATAACTCACTCCTCCTTTGCTACGTGCTTAATGTAAGCAGATGCTTAAGACTTGTTGACTTCAGGGAGACTACTCACATGCTGAAGTTTTCCACTCTTAGCAAGGTTTTCATTTTGCCTCTATCCAGATCCAGCCAGAGGGTCAGCTGGATCTGAGCATCTTGTATGCCCTAGGCAGAGCGGGAGAATCAGCTGTCTTTTGGATACTCACTCTTTAGAAATAACTTTGAAAAGGAGCAAGGAAAGGCATTTTCCATTCCTTGTTATTATATGAACATATAGCTCCAAAATTCTCCATTCTGCACTGGGTCCCGAAGGAAAATATTTGAAATAATCCATATTCATTAGAGGTTTTAATCCCTTACGCACCAGAAATCAGCAGGATGCTAATGAAGAAGACAATTATACAGCACTTCACACAAAAAGCAAACCAGAACAGGTGCAAAGGCTGGCGCTTTGCCATACTTGCTCTCTATTCTTTGGCACGGGGCATCATTACTTCACTTAAAATGTATTGAAACATCCCAACAGTTTAAAGAGTCAATCTGAAAGGGAAAAAGGTGACATTAGCTGTTGATCACCTAAGATACTAAATAAAAAAAGATGACAGCTGGCCAAACCAAGCTTTATCTGTATTCCTTCTGGAGAACACAAGCAGAAATGGTACTGTACCAGCAGGGCAGTTCAAAGACAGACTGTGTTTGGTTTGCCCCTTGAATTAGGGCTCCGATGCATGAGTACAGGGCAAAAAAGTGGTGCCCAAAGGATTTATGTTCTACCAAGACAAGCATGGGAAAAGCAAAGAAAGATTTTCCATCTTTTGCAGATATTGGTCATTTGCACAAGAGAAAAAGTCATGTTTTGGAGTTTCTGCAGAAAGCTCATAGCAAAGCTGTGACTCTGAGCAGCCAATATGAGCCATATCTCTGCCCATCTCTCAGTTTGGGGTTTCATCCCACCTGCATGGAAGGAAGACACACCAGAGCAGTACAATGCCATGGGGCTAATTCAGGAACATTGAGCTAAATTTTGACTCACCGGACTCACCAGAAAAACTTTGGGAAAGACTGCAGCAAGGAGGTCAGTGGTGAAGGACTTTTACTGAAAGAAACAGGCTTTTAAAGAGGGGGTTGCAACGTACTTTTGATGCAAAAGATCATTCTGTGATAGGAAGAGGGAGCCTGTTACCACCAATGCAGTTCATTCCCCCCAAAAAATGCTAATGAAAAGAAACATTCCAGCAGGTAGGTGATAACGTAGGGAACAAGGGAGGAAGTGACAGCAGAAATTTGAACTGTTTAAAGACCTGGTGGAAAAAGAAAAAAGAATAAAATTAGGAAGAGGCTTAGTACTTAGTTTCCCTTAGGACATGAAGTCATTAATTACTGATAGAAAGGATCTGATTTGCTGAACATTTAGACACACAACTGCACTCTGTGCATTGATACGTCTAATTTGCACACAATTATCCTGTTTTTCCACACGCAGATTGAGTAATTGCTTGTATAAACCGAAAGATACATTTGCGCATTCCAACTACCTGATTTGCATGCTAAATCACAGCAACTGTGTGTACAAGCTAGCTCTTCGTCCTTCCTTTGCACACACATACCTGCCTAAGTCTGCTCAAATCAAGGCCACAGATTATGTCTGTGTGGAAAGGATCAGCAGCAAACTCATGTACTGGAACTGGCACGGAGGGCCTGGGGGGACACTTCCCAGTTGCTTTAGGATTAGTTTATAGCAACAAAACCTTGATGCGACCAGCTCAGGTGAATTAACCAGGGACAGCCAAAGCAATAACTTTCTCTCCGTATCTGCCCTGCTCACTATTTTGGAGATCACTGCCTCTGTGTGAGAGGAGGACAACCAAACAGGTCCTTTAATCCCTTGCTGCTTTGCACAGCCCAGAGTCCTTCTGGAAACTGGGATCCCGGTTTAAGTGAGCAGGCGGTGGTGAGGCAAGCAGCACAGTTGAAGAGCAGGCAGAGGCACGCCATCCTTCCACCCCTCCTCCTCAGGAAACAGGTCAGTTTGATTATAGGATTAGTAATTGTGGAAACCAAACCCCATACCTTTCTACAGCAGTTTGTTTACTCTGTAAAACATATTTATGACTTGTTTTGGGGTAGCATACATGATCTGTGAGTCAGGGCAGTGATGCACTTAGTGCTGTATAAACCCTGAACAAAAAAATAGAACTTCCTACAAAGAGTTTATGAATTCAATAAATCACATCTAGAACTCCTGGAAGGGGCATTGCCACGCCCAAGTTATCTGGACCATGAAGCAAGTTTTCCAGAAGATAGTGCAAACTAAGAAGTATTTCACAGCCACTTTACAAGAAGCTCTTAAGAGCATCTTCAAAAATAACTAAGACAAGTGGGTTTTGTTCGCGGCCATTCATTCATAGCTGGTAGCTTTAGCAAATTTGTTCTTTGTCTTAATGGACATGCAAAAATAATGGAATTATACCTGCCCCAGTATTCAGCAGAGAAGAAAGAGAGGCCAGGCATCACTGCAGTGGGACCCGATGCACTTGCCTAGCACGACACAAATCTCACGTTTCGGTAGGCAGATTGCGTATGCTACAGCTGGCTTTGGCCGTGGCTGCAGGTGTTAAATGAGACTGTTCCCTGGGATTGCTGGAAGTCTAAAGTTACTCCTATAGAATAACATTGTGTGTAAACACAGAGAGAGCACAAACATGTCAATGAGCAAAATGAACGCTGATACCTGATGTGATCTAGAAAGCAGCACATCTTGTGTTTGGTGGAAATATCTCCTTACCAGGACATCCCAAAAGTGCCCTGTCCTGTCATGCTGAGCCACATATAGAACTCATAGAAGGGGTCAAAACAGATATAGTAAGTGTTGGGTCTGTCGGTACCTTGGGTGGCATGAGACACATGTGAGGTTCTTGTTCCTGAAAAGCTCCCTTTGATAAGACCTGCTTCAGCGAAGGCAGGGCTAGCAGGCCCCAGAGCAGTGGGATTTAATCAGACTTCACACACTACACCTGATCTGCTTCAGATTTACCTTGAAGGATCAAGATAACAATAAGTAGGACTCAATATACCTGGAGTCAGCTACCAAGCCCACAAGTTTGTCAAAATCAACAAAAAGTAAATGCCAGTCATGCCATTTGGCATCTCCTCCAAAGGCAAAACTAGAGGCTGACACAACTGAGAGCTCTCGTGGTACCAGAGGGTCTTCAGCACTCCTGGGAAATGGGATCCACAGCACCTCTTCGTAGTCCCTCCAAACACTGACATAATCTGTCTTAATGCATTGCAAAAACTGACAGATACTAAACACTGAAAACCAAAACTGCTGTTGTGGGAGCGTGCCTTCCTTGTAGTAACAGGTAACACATTTAAAAGATACGGCTTTTCTCAGCTAAATGCTGCAAAACCTGCTGAGATCAATCAGACTCTTACTTGGGGAAGATTAGAGGCTAAGAATAACTGCGTATTGACTAACCTAAGTTTAATGCTGCTCACTGGCAATAAGCATGAGGTGGAGCTGTAAAGGGAGGGGTCATTTGCTGCCAGAACATTGGTATTTATTTTTCATCTGTTCCATCCTAACAAAAGCTATTCTTTCTGAGAACAAATCCATTCCTAAGTGACACCAGTCAAGATAGTAAGATGCAGATGCTCATGCATCCAAGGGCTGAGGGGAAGGAACCAAAGCGAGCTTTGCAGTCCACCCCATGCAGGACTTCCTAAAGCTTTGTGCACGGAAAGGCGAGAGCTATGCTTGTCGGAGACACCACAAAATCTCCTTTCCCCGCAAAGCGGACTCAGCCTGGAAGCAGCTCTGCCATGGCTCCCTGCAGAAAGGAAGAGAGCAGGGGTGCAGTCAGAGATGGAAAGATCAAGCGTGAAGGTCCTCACATTCTGCATGGTGACCCCTAGGTGGGACCAGCTGCACTGGGCTGACAGCTTTGGGCCCCTTGCACCCATCCAGTGCAGGCACTGGAAAAGACCCCATCGCTGTGTCAGCCTTGGTGGTCAGCTAGGTCTGCTGAGGGTTACAGAGACCCTTCGTGGCATACTACATGTACTTGATGGGCTGCACCTCAGGGACCCCTCCGGCAAAGGATAACATACAAAGGCTCTCTTGGAGTGAGGACCAGTAGACCCCATTGCTGAGGCTGCTTCAGAGACAGGCCTCTGCCACCAGCTCCGCTGCTTTCAGTCAGGGACATGAGCTCTGCTGCCAATCGCAACTTTCCTCTTGCCAGCAGAGACAACACTGTGTTGGTCTAGAAAATCTCCTAACTGCTGTCTTTGGCCCATGTCCAGCGTCAGTCGACTTCAGATTTAACGGCTCCAACACCTTGACAGGCAGACTGGTGAATTCACTTACACATACAGCTACGAAATTATGATATCTGCTCCAGCTTGCTTTACCTTTCTAGAGCAGGTTTGCTCTTGCCTGTATCTGGGAGATTTTCTTATTTACTATTTCTTCTGTGTTGTCATATTTAAGTTTAGATCGTTAATAACAGTTACCGCACCAGGCAGGCACAAGGATTACTTAATTAACGTTTGTGAAGCACTAACATCCACAGATGAAAGGAACTAAGAAATGCAATGTATAGTTATTATGTATTATTAATAAACTTTTGGCACATTGACAGGAGGGGAGACAACACTTATTTTTCCCCTTTTCTTTTCTAAAAAGATTTAACTTTCATGCTGTGAAGGACAGATTTACCAGAAATTCACAAATAAGAAAACAAGAGCAAAGGCTGGGTTATTCTGATAGCAGACAGCAAACATTGCCTCAGAAAGCGAGTTATATTCCTTTTCTATCCAGACACGTGGTGAATCCATAGTTTTCGAGAATGTCCAGATATGGAGAAGTACAAGGATGTTACAGCAATTACTAATAGTAATCGCACCGATTATGAGAAGTAAAGACGGTTTGTTTAATGCGTAATCACTACAGTTAATAAAAGCATGTGACGCAAAAGAAATTGAGTGTGCAGAGCAATAGATGGACATTTGGAAACAAACAGAAACGTTACAGCCGTGTGAATGAAGTTTTTCAGAGCTGAGAATGTGCCAGATACAAATGAGATTCCCAGAAATACTAAGAAACCCAATCTGAGATGGATTCCTAGGCGGTTTCATGGAAGCATTGAACTCTTACATATTACAGCTGCCTCTTGAATGCTTATGGCTAGAATCCAGCTGCACCAGAGAAAAAAGTGGTCCAGGGATTAGCGGTGGATTACGACTCCATTCCTTGCTCCATCACAGACCCTGAGAAGCCAGTTAGGCCCTCTGCACCCTCTGCAAGTAAACCAGGATAATCACACTGCTCTCCTTCACAAGACAACTGGGAGGACAAACACAGTATGACGCACTCAGATATAAGGGTAGAGAAAGCTACGGACTGGCAGATGCTGAATTGCTGCAGAAAAGGATAAGAAAAGACTGGACGTAGTTCTCAGGGAAGCGAGGAGCTGCTCATGGTGCCTTCTGCCACAACACGTTTCCATTCTCTGTTTACACTACCAGCAGATACCATTGAAACCAGCCAAGCAAAGCATACCTGGCATGGGGGAAGAGATTTCTCATGTCATGGAAAGTGTGCTTACTAGAGTTCCTGCACCCTATGGAAGATTTTAAGTAGTGAGACAGACCTCTTTGCTTTGTGTTATAATGTAATTTACCAATGACATGTTTTTATTTTTTGCCTCTTTCCCGACTTATTTTCAGGGTCCAAAGGAAGCTTACTGAAAATTTCATCTTCAATTTATTCTTTTAGCAAAATGAGTATTTTTTTTAAGAGATACCCAGGAGGAATCTTGAGTCTAAAATACAATTTGGTAAGTATAATCAAGTTTTAGAAATGTTTTGCCCATCAGTACCAATGAGAGAACATTTCTGGTGTTTATGCTGTTTATGTACTGCAAATGAGATTTACAGCTCTGTTTTGTTCAAAAATGCACAAGAGCAAATGGACTTAAATAAAACTAATCTGTGCTTTTGGCTAGAGACTCTGCACGAACCCTAGACCAAACAGCATTGAATAAGTTCAACTCATAATAACTAGAACTGATTATGTACCACAGAAGAAATGAACTTTAAAATAAATTGTTGTTTCCATTTGCTTTGACAGCTCACCCAGCTTTTTTTAGTGACATAAGTTTGTTATCAGATTAAATGGATGCCTCATGGATTTTGTTTTTCACGTGAGATTTGTCAGTATGGAATTCAGGTACCAACAAGTGCTTCAGTTTTTGTTTTGCTATTGATTTCTCTTGTCCAAACCCAGGTTTCAGACACACAACCAAGCAGCAGAGTGCTAAGTTAGGGCCACCTTCCCCATGCTGCGGTGCCAGTACGTCAGGAAGAGTCACAAAACATCCACAGCCCTTGGACCAACAGTCCACAGCATTGAACCAGAATAGCTGCAAACTTCAGCAAAAACATTCCCAGGAATAACAAGAAGTCTGGGAGAGACTTGTGAATGGGGAAAGGGGGAACATTTTTTAAAATGTCAATACATCTTCAAGGCCAGGCAGAGGCTGGATGCCAAGGGGCGGGCTGGCTGCCGTCATCTCACCTGGAGGTGGCATAGGACAGGTCACAAGGCAGGGAGAGGGCAACAGTGCAACCTTGTACTCCCAGAGAGAAGCAAACCACAGGGGCTCTGTCTTTGAAAACCCACATGAAGCTGGAGGGGCTGGAGGGGTGCTGGAGCCCTGGGTTGAGAAGACATAATTAGGGGCATATTGGGAGATTCAGTAGGGAGAGAGATGGATGGTCCCCCAAGTATGCCTGTCCTTGTAAACCACACAGGAGCCTTCCTGGCTGCTACCTCAAATGCATGGAAGGGAGCTCTGAAACTACCAAAAAGCCCATGCTCTGACCAGTTCCTGTCCCTCATATTCACACAAACACTGTTGCTATCAAAGGTGGCAATTGTTTTGTCTGAGGTGTTACTAGTCCTGTTGTTCAGTACTACTACTACCCTTGAGTTGGTCAATACATTTGCTGAGCTCAAAGAGGAGCTGGTTGCTAGGGTTAGGTGTTTTTAACTGGAAAAAAACCCCCTTCCTTATACAGGTTGATTTTGGTACAAAGTAATTCCCATATGTAGGGGCAATTTTAAATACATTTGCGTGTATACATATCAATATACATTGTATTGGATATGTATTATTATGATTATATAATTCCACAATAGTTTTTTATATTTATATAGTCTACAAATGCAGTCTCTTGCTATTCAAAACTGTTAGACAGCAACTGCTCCTTGCAGTCAGAATTGCATCAGAGTGCTGAAAATGCCCCAGTACGGACCTTTTCGATCTACCAGAGAATACCTTTGTGTTTTTCTGTAACCACTCATTCCTCAAAGAGGACAAAGTTTTCCAGGCTGGGCTCACTTAAATAGGAGTACCTGTGCTGAAACAGAGAGGTTTCATTTCTTCTCCATCCCCTTGGATAAACTCTCAGAGGGCTGCCAGCATCTTTCCCTCTGTAATATCACTTTATAGGCAGCGGGCAAGGGCTGCTGGAAGCTCACCTATACTGTGAAAACAAACGGGTGACGTGGGACAGGGGGAAGCCAGGGTTCCCCCCCTGCAGCTCTGCCCTGGCCTTACTCACTGACCTTGGGCAATGATCACCTCTTCACTTTAAGATGGGGATAATACATATATCACAGGTTTGTCCTGGCCCTAAGTAATCGTTTCAAAGCACTTTGAGAGCTTTGCTTGATGAGTACAGACATCATAATACTCATCTGTTCCCATTACATTCAATGGGAGTTTCACACTACACAGAAGCAGGGCTGGGGCTGCTGGAGTTATTGGGGACCTAGAAAATAAATGAGCTTGGGACATTTAAAAGCTAGTGTTTTGGGAGGGGTCATAGGAGGTACAGAGGCACAGTGCTTGCCTAGGAACGCTCAGCATTCTTTCAGCCTTGCTCTAGAATAAAGAGTATATTTTTTTCATTAAAAATCAGAAAGAGACCTCACTGAGTCCTGCTGGTAAGCGTGTTCAGCTAGTGCCAGATTGTAAAGGAGACAGAGAAGGCCAAGAAAAGCTAGGACAGCAGAAAGAAGTCAGACAACAGCCAAACTCAAGGGGGAAGCTTACTACAAGGTTTACTTTTGCTGTACTGAGTAATTGAGAATGCCAGGAGGCTATTGCCACAGGGACTAAACTTAGGGCAAGGTCATCCTAAGGATAAAGAGTGCCAAAGCTAAAGCAGCTCAGGCATGACAGCTAAGCAACAGGGTGTGGGGCAGGAATCCCTGAGCTGTTGCCAGCTCCTAGGTCTGTAGCACAGAGCAACACAGCGCCAATTTACTCACTCAGCCCTTGAAGGTTTTGCCCCATAAGGACAGCAACGTTCAAACATGAGCTCTATCACCATACAGTGGTGCTGGTGCTCCCAGTTCTAGTGCAACATGCAGAAAGCCAACCCAACCTGTGATGGAGCTGAGCCTCTAGATCTAGGGAACAGATTGGGCAACTCTCATAACAGTAAGGGTCTGATCCTTGTCTCCCTTAGTGTAGTAGAAGCAGTGACAACGTATAGTTTCCATGTATAGCTTCTTCAGAGAAGGAAAATATTAATGTCTTGCTCACATTCACTGGCCCCATTGTGCCTCTTCTGTTGCTGCCAGATATCTCCATGGAGTAAATCATATTGACTGTGTTTATTGTAAGAACTAAGTGATCAGCTGTGAACTTTCTTTGACATAAATATTTTGCCATTAGCAGTGACAAATAGCAATGCTCATGTTGTAAAAGTAACATTGGATTATTCCTCTCTGTGGGGACACTTATGTCAAGAGAAATCAGAAGGAAATTGTGATCTTCAGGATCAAGAGGAACAAGCAAATGTAGCAACATGATGGCAAGGATATTTATCCCGGTGTGTAAGAAGAGTTAAATGACAAAAGTGTTTCAAAAAATGAAGAGACTTGATTTTTCTACACAGCTCTGGAGTGCCTCTGCATAGCCAGCTCTGAACACTGCTGCAGTCAGCGCACACCCATCGGGGACAGCATGCTGGACTCCAGCGTTGTGCACGTGCTCAGCACAGGTACCAGCCAAAGCTGCACCTGCACTTTGTGAGCATTACACCACACTGGCACTTCCTGGGTGGATCAGGCCCAGCACTCTTCTGAATACTGTTATTACTAAACCTCTGCAGTTACAGCTGAATAAAACAGGGATTTTCCATTCTTGTGAGACTTCCTACATTTTGACTGGTGACATTGGCACCTTAAGCCGTGTCTGCTCAGAGGCTGGGAGAACACAGAGCAGCGGGGGGAATTAATTTCTCAGAGAGATTTTTCAAAGGTACAAATGAGAGCTGGTGCTTTAAAAATAGCATCGACTATACTTCTATAGCACAAGTCCTCCAAGGAATTCAGCCTGAGGACGTAAGCTTGTCACTTCCCTCCTGAGGCAGGCAATCTCACACAGATGTGGATGCTTAGGCTCAGAGAGGACCACAGACTTGCTTCAGGCTCTCCTAGCAGAAAGTTACAGATAAGTTAAAAATCCAGGAGTATGCCTACATATGTTTATGCATGCTATACTTCATTAACTGTATGGCAAGTACATCAGAACTACTAGGCATAACAATTTTAACTTTCCTTTCATAAATTTCTTTAGAGACTGCAGACCTGCAGGCTTCAATTGCAAACTGCTGAACCCAAACCATTTTCAGACAGGAAATGCCTGCCTGCCTGGATCCAAAGGCTGCTCAGGGCTACAGTAACAGGTCTAAGAAAGAGATCACCTTTGAAGGGTGAGGATCCCACCAGGAAAGCTTAGAAAAAGCTTGTTGTTGGCAGATGCTTACCATGCAGGAAATAACATGGGGTCTTGCATTAGGGATGTGGGAGACTAACAAGTTGATGTGATGACATTGGCCATGGCGTCTCCTCTGTTACAAGGAGTCCCAGTAAGATTCTTTAGAGCCAGGAAAGAATCGCAGGACATAATTACCAGGCTGGCAATGTTATGGGGATGGGGTTCCCCCAGACTGGGAGTTTAAGGAGGCTGTAACACAGAGGAGTTCTGGGAACTGGCAACACAGCAATACATTGTGGGAAGGTCATCGGTCAGACAGATGCAGAGGACACATCGCAGGGAAGTGAACATAGAAATTAGGGCTCCCCAGACAAAAGATTTAAGAAGCTTATTGGAAGGACAAGCACCCAGAAAGGAGCTGCAGGATGCAAAGAGATTGATACGGAACAGCAATTGTTTGCATCCACAGACAGTGCTGTGCTAGAAACCCAGCAATAAGCTATAGACCAAAGTGGCAAATCCCTGAACCCAGGGGAAAGGCTTTGGAATGACGCTCTGCTTTTGAAGATCTCTGAAGAGAGGAGTTTACTTTGGATGAAGGGGAAAAAAAAGTCTCCTATATATAGTAGAAAAGCCAAGGCAGTAGCTGCATCAGAAAAATGAAAGTCAAACAATTTTGCAAGCATAATATGAGCAACTTGGTTTAAGGGACAAAGTCAAGATCTGCCCTGTGATGGGAGCCTCAGAGACAGACATGACATGGCTAAGATGTGACCCCTGTAATTATGGAGAGGGGTTTCCTCTGCTGAATGCTAAATTCAGGCAGGTTTAGAGATGAATGAAAACTGCATGCCATAAGGGAGGGCCAGGAATAGAAAACCCATGTGGGGGAAGAACGTTCTACATGTAGGAAATGCATCTCCAAGAAGCTTTATCAGTCTTATTTTGTCACTACTATCAACAATAAGAAAAGAGCTTACAGAGCAACCTCCCCAATCCCTAAGCAATGCATCCAGAGATTAGCAGCAGAGAGCAGTGGGCAGCTCGAGAAAAGCTGTTCAACAAATGTATAGGCATGCATAATAAGATTACTGAATTGGAGTTGCATGTTTTCAAGGATAAACGTGATATTATTGCAGTGGCAAAGACATAGTAGGAACAGGGCAAAGGATGAGAAATAGCCTGCCAGAACGGAGGGATTGATGCAGCTGAGCTCCCACCAGGACAGGGACAAGTGGGAAGTGGAAGCAGTGAGGAGCGAAGGAAGCGCACATCCTACTTGACATGCAGATATGCAGAGAAGCTTTTTGCAAAGTGGGTGATGTAATCGTGTTTTTCTCAGCCTTCAGGACAGCAAGAGAAAAATAGATGAAACCAGCACACGCAGAGGAGTCTGTAAGATGAGCAGACTTTTCCCCCCTCCTCCCCGTGCAACACTAATTGCTCAAATATTGATCGGGAAAATAATTTGTAAGGACTAAAAGAAGAAAGGGTTGCTTTTCCTCCTAAGAGGCAAAAAGGGCAACGTTCTTGCAGAGTTGCTGGAAAGGTCCAGGATTTCCAAGACCATACAAGTTAATTAAAATGTTGAGTTGGTTTAATTTTGTATTTGTTTATACTGGGATGCACGGAACAACTGCAGTCTGTGATTTTTCAGGATGCCACGGAGTCTAGTTGGAATTACAGCTAGGCTGGTTCTCCCAAGGGGCACAAATGTCTTGCCAGGCAGGTGAGACACTCACAGATCCCAACTAGCTTGGCTAGTAAAAAAGCAACAGCCACAGGAAGGACTTCTTCTTTGGAAACGCAGGGCTGCTAGCTGATTTGTGGATGACAGTAACCAGCTGCCCAGGCTGCCTTGGAAAGGGAAAGAGTAAGACTAAAAGCCCAAACCAGAGTGCTGGAGAACTGCTAGCTGCTACTGCCCTGACACGGACACTAAGTCCTGACAAAAAGCAGTATTTCTGCTCAGCTGCTGGAGAGCTGCTTTTCTTTCCTGAGGAACGGAAAACTACCATACAACAAAAATATAATAGCTACTAAAAAAAAAAATCTGCACCTAATCTTCATCAAGGGTAAATCCATACAGAAACGAGCACCAGAGAGTCCTCTATGGTTAAAAATGGGTTTTGTCAGTACAAAGTACAGGAAGAATACTATTTAAAAAATAAAACCAGAAATCAGCCACCAAACTATTAAGCGAGACCAGGAGAATGATAAAAATAAGCAGGAACATGCAAAAACAGTGATGGCAAGAAGAGGAGGAAGCATCCACAAATACTGCAGTGAGTATTTCTCAGGGATATGCAGGCAAATAGTCACAGGAAGCAGGAGAAACCAATCCTTAAAATATCTTGTAAGGTTAGAGAGAGGAATGAAGAGTTTTATTAAATAACTGCCTGTTAAGTATGTTTTCATTTGGTAGAGGGAGAGTCCCTCAGTGCTCAGTTTTGTGCATAGGCTTTTCCCCTGGGCAAAGTGAGCGCAGGGGAGTACAGCACAGTAAGTGCCTCCGAGTTAAACGGACTGGTCAGCAAAACGGTTCTGTTGCCTATTGCATGGTCTGACCCTGGGGAAGGGCTGGAGTGCTGCCCCGCAGCTCTATGGCACCTCACACGAGGACTGTGCGGCTTCGGTTACAGCTGCAAGGGACGGCAACATCGTAGGAAAGGAGCAAACATCCCTCTGCTAGTGCTGAGGGGTAAGAAGGCAGTGACCCTGGGGCTTCAACAGCTGTCTGATGCCTCATCATAGAAATCTGGAGGCTCTCAAAGAATAGGTATTATAAAATCTAACAGAGTGTTCTTTCCAGTCACGTACAGGGTGAAGCATTGCACATAAATAAGACACTGCTTGCCATGAGGTGCTTAGTTTAAAATCCAGACAGATTAGTCTAAGGATATGGGTAAAGCCCCCATGGATAAAAGAGCAACAAAAATTAACGTCTGGGGGATTCTTCTTATTATTATTTGAATGCTGTTTTCCACCCTGAAGTACATCACGTATAATCCCTTTAAAAAACAACGCAACACCACCACCACCACCACCGAACCCAAACACAAATAAAAAAAACCAACTCACACTCTCAGTATTTAATCAGTCCCAGTATAAACATGAGAAGTTCTGCACCAAACTCTTACGGAGGAGTCAGGTTACCTGTTGTGCAGAAAACGTTAATACAAACAATGCTGACAGCCAGCAAGAAAGCCCACCTTGCTGGAGCAGGAGTTAGGTGACGGGGCATGGCTTACAGAGGGCTTGTGCTAGGTTTGGGGGAGAACCTGCATTTGTAGCCATTTTCTATACTTCTTAAAGAGAACATGAAGGGAGCCTGTACTTCCTATATTTAAATGGAGAAACCTTTGCATTGAGTGGGACAAGTCTGCAGAAAAAGAATAAGTGAGAGTAGTACACGTTCTCCCCAATTATTTCAGGTCCTTCAGTGACAGTCATTAAACCTCAGAACAGTTTACTTTGTTCCCTTTCTACAGGAACAGTCTGAGCTCCCAGACCTAGCAAAGCAGATGGAGTCCTGCTTTAGGAAAGGTGACAGAAGCTCCCGGAGGCCTGTGGCCTCAGCAGAAGTGCTCCACTGAGCAGACAGCTGAGGAAAGCTGGCCAGGAGCAGGCAGAGGCTCAGATTTAGAAAATGCAGCCTGAAAGAGTCTGGGCACAGCTGGTTAGGTCAGATAACAGGTCAGGCTGCCAAGTCTCTCTCCTCACGCCCTTCCATGAGGAGTTGAAGACTGGGTCCAGCCTATTCAATATGTGGAGTGAATTCTCATGAAGATGATCAAAGCAAAGGGCATAGGCTGGCATGAGAAAAAAAACTATCCACCAGCAGGGAGAAAATCGGATAAATAAGCTTAGCAGCTCGTCTGTCCCTGCCCGGTAAGCTAACTGCTCATCATGCCCGTTTTCCTTGCTACACTTGAAACGAGTAGAAGCCTGTGTTTGGGAACTGCTGGAATATTTGAGGTCTGAGAACATACAGCACCATTTTCGTGACAGTAACGAAGTCACAGAATGGTAGCTTTAAGCGGGAAGGATAATAATGCTTTACCATTCACACTCAATTAATCCAGAGCCTGCAGTGCTGAATGCACTTACTCTGAGAATTTTCTCAGAAAATGAAGCTAGAGTGTTTTTCATTTATAAATCACAATAGACACTTATTTGGCAAGAATGACCCCTGCTCATATACAATAAATCATGAGCATCAACAGTCTCTAATGGATTTTGAGTCAGTGCCACAGACAAAGCCCGGGGCCTGTGTTTCAGGATTCCAGGACTGTGCCAAAGGAGCCTTATAAATGATTAATGCGTTCAGCACAGTGTCATCCGTGCCATTGGAGAAAAAGACATTCTGAGGCTCAGTTTGTCATTAAAAAAGTAATAATTGGTTCAGCGGCCGACCACGCCTCTCCCTTCCCCTGCCAGAACGAGCCATTTAGTTCCACACTTGATAAAATCCCGTCCCCAAACTTCTGTACATGCTCTTGGTTCATGACGTGCAACATTTCGAAGAGAGGGAAAGAAGTCTGATTTCATAAGTAGCGCACCAAAGCCAGACTTCCTGAGGTTTGCATTTGCAAATGTACATACAACGGGGAGGTTGCATCGAAGAGATAGCTGGGGCCTCTTTCTACTTCTTTGCCATACTGTGAGGACGCCGGCACATAGGAAATTCAAGTTTTGGTCCCTACTGTTCAGTCTCACATGCTTTTTGGTTATTCATCCCACAGTTTTCAGCCTCTCCCCCTTCACTTTTGTCCCCATGGTTACTGCATCATTGTGTTTGCAGAGATTTTCCTCACTAAAGAATATGACTAACATGAGACAGCTAATTTATCAGAGCCAACTCTGACACTGGTTTCTCCTAACATGGATCTTATCTTCCAAATACCTTCAAACAGATCTGTTGCACTGGCACCAACTTCACAGTAAGCAGCACTTCAACTATTGATGGAGACAGAGCTGCAGCAGTATTGCACAGAGAGACTTAAAATAGGCTGAAGGCAGGTAAAGGATGAAATTCAAACATTAGCTTTAGCAGACCCACAGCCTAGGAGTGGAGGATACAAATAACTAGATGACTTTCACCACAAAATTTTAAATTAAGCCCTAGAAGGGAAGGCATTGTTTCCTGACTGGACTTGAGTCTGAGAGTTCAAGTAGATTTCCTCTTCTTAAAAGCAAGTTTGGTTAAGCCGTAGGAGACACACATGTTTTAGGCCCAAAGAAATCTCTATTACAAAATCCAGTGGCCTGTCTTGATGCATAACAAGCCTACTGACCTTCAGCCACAGCAATCAGCGTATGCTGACTCAGGGGTCAGTGCAGCTGCTCCCACACTGAGCAGCCTAGACTGCTCCAGGGAAGCTCGAACCAGGTCCCTTCCAAACTACCCAAAAAAGATACATCAAACCTTGTTTGCATCTGGGAGGCTTTTCTCCCCTTCGCTCACAGCATCTGTCCAGTTGTAAGTGCCTGGACGCTAAAGCAAGGGTAGCAGGGCAATACCTCATGCAAGCATCACCACAGTCATGAGCCAATGCAGACAAGACTTGAGAACAAAGGTAGAGATCTTACCTTGGCCGCTACGGAGGAGTTGGGCTTCTCCAGGAGATCCCAGAGCTTTTTCCTTTTGTCCGCACAGCAAGTGTTATCAAATTCCTCCCCTTCCCTTTCCCTCAAGGTCTCGGCTTCTCTCTTCAGCTCCTCGTTCATCTGTTCCTTCTTCTGGTGGTAGCGGGCCTGGCAGCAGGACTCTAGGTAGATCTCATCCACCCCCCAGTAGTCCAGCTCCTGGCTGAAGGACAAGGCGCACATCTCCTCCATCATGTGCAGCTTGCCAGTACGGTAGAAGTTCAAGATTGAGGTGAATGCCCCGGGATGCCTGTCGAAGAAGTACTCGTTCTCCTCCAGGTTGTAGTCATCACAGATCTCCATGAGGGAGTCGTGTGTGTTGCAGTCTCTGAGCTTACCCAGCCTGGTCCGTGGCAACCTGTCCAAGGTCCGCCAGAGAACCTCGTGGGCCAGCCCCCCCACGTTGAGCTTGACCCTTCGGGAGCAGGCCTTGCTCCTGACGATGTCCGTGGGGTCCGGAGGCAAAGAGGTAGTAGAGCGAGATCCATGCTTATTCATCCCCAGAGGCATCGCTGGTCCCCCTCCGGCTGGACGCTCCAAGGTGCAGCGTGGGGCAGGGCGCGCGGGGGCCGGCTCTCCTCACCTCTCCTTCCCCTCCATGCCCCAGAGCTGCAAGAGAAGCCAACCATGGGGCCCCGCCCGCTGACCTCCGCGCCCGCGGCCGCCTCGGCGCGGCCTTATCCCCGCGCGGGGGAGCGCCCGGCACCGCTAATCTGCTGCGGGGGCGGCGGCGCTGTCCGCCTGCCCGTGCTGAACCGCGCTCCGCGCCCCGGCGCGCGGCCGCGGGCTGGCGCTGTCCGCGCCCGCGGTGCTGAGAGCCTCCCGCTCGCACGTGTCTGCCCGGGCGCTGCCGCCGAGCTCCCCCGGGCGGCGGCCGCGTGTGCACCCCCCCC
>VZSC01005640.1:209116-229391 GCA_013398225.1 Steatornis caripensis
CTGGGAGGCTGCCTCCCACAGCTGCCAGAGGGATCCCAGCCATGGGGAGAGCTTGCGTGTGGGGAAAACCCCTTGCACCGCCAGGCGAGGTGCTGCAGATGTAGTGGGGCAGCTGCATACACAGGCAGCGAGGTAAAACCCCAGCTCTGAACAGAAGACATAAATAGAGATGCAGCAGGAACTAGGTAGGTATCGTTGACCCTGCCACGTTTGCCACCAGCCCTGCACGCAAGCCTCTGATTTCAGAGGCAGTGGGTGCTGTTTCTCTCCCTGGCTTGGGGGAAGCCTGGCTGCTCTAACCAGCATTTGGAGAGCCAGCCTGCTGGAAGCGTGTCACAACAGGCAGTGGGGAGCCTTCGCCTGCTACCGAGGGCAGGAGTGCTGAGAGAGAGCAGCGGGGGAACAAAGAGTCCACCTTCTCCTGATAGAGAATATGCCAGCCCAACCGTTTCAGGAAAAGCTTTTGGCAACAAGACTCCAAGCAGTATAGTTAGCGGTTGGGTCTGCTGAAGAGCTCCCCCATTCCAGTCCTTGGCAACAACTTCCTGGTGCGGTTGTAGCAAACCCAAGTGATGTTGCAGAGGAGCCGGGGCTCTGAAGGGCATTCCAGGATGCAGCTGCTTACAGCACCCTCACAGCAGAGGAGGAGAAGTCAGGTCCTATCCCTAAACAGCTTCTGCCTGAGCTTGGGGACACAGTTCCTTGATGTGGGGAGGTGGCAACAGGTAGCTGTGACCTGAGGTGTGTTCCTGCTAGGATTCACTCCTGCCCGCACAGCTGCCTGGCTTCTGTTTCTCAGCTCCTCTTGAGCAAACACAGGCTGAGGGCTCAGCCTTAGAGGCAAAGCAAACACCTAACTCAGCCAACAGATAAAATCTACTTCAGGGTCTAATGCTGGAAAAATGCCATTGCTTGAATGTCCTGAAGCGTGGCGAGTTTTCTCAGGATAATGAGAGTAAGAATCGCTCTGCTCTTGCATACGCAGATCCTAAAAGGACTCTGCAGTCAGAGAGCACTTTCAGATGGTTCCTGGGAAGAAAGTACCATAATATCCCCTTTCAGACTGAGGGAAGCTGAGACTGAGAAGGATTAAAGTGACCTGCCAAAAGCTGCATGGGGTGGGAGATGAATGAGCAACCAAATGTAATTTAATCTTAAGAGATATCCTTTAGTGATTCCTACGAAGATTGTTTGCCTCATCCCTGTTATTGCAAGTAATGGGGAGAGCGTTTGACAGAGCTTCCTGCCATCAGTGGCAGAAGCTTTTACGAGAGTCGTGCGTCTTGATGAGAATAAGGCTGATGGGTGTACCCAACTGTTTAAACTTTTTGTTGCTCATCTTTTATGAGGAACTGGCAGAAAATTGGCAGGATTTGAAAAACTTGCATGAACCCATGCAAGGCACACATGAACTTGCACGAAGGCCGTTCCCTGATCTCAATTGCCCCAACCCTTGAGTAAAAACACTCTTCCTTCTCCCCTCCTTTGTGCCATGCAACAACAGTAAAAGCTGGAGCTGCTTTGGGGCCAGGAAGTCTCATGACAATGGCCACAATTTGACATGGGGGTGCTCGAACATAATTTCAAGCAGCTATTTAGTGTTATTTCTAGTACCAAGGAGGCCTAGCTCCCCTGGGGCAGGTCTTTAAGGAAAGGTTGGGTGTCTTGTGCCACTGACGGGGATGGCTCCTTGGAAGGGGGGAAACCTTTGATTTTGGTGACATCCAGTCACAGCTACAGGAATACAGGAATCTGTTGTCTCTGGGAAGGGTCACTTCCAGCCTTTCTTGGGTTATTTTGTATCTGTAACTTGTCTTTAACAAAATACATTTTAAGTTGCAGGATTATGAAGATCATTTTAAAGCAGCTTATCTAACACTCAGTTCTCCTCCCTGTTTTTCCCAGAAGTGTTTGTGGGTGATGCAGAAGCCTGCAATAAGCCGTTCTTGAAGGCTGTCTCAGATTAAATTTCTTCACATGGGACAGCACCACTCCCCATGAATTTTAGCAAACTCTTCTAAACATGCCCTTTTCACTGTATGCATTAGGTCTGCAGGGGAATAATACCCAGCACCAGTTAACCAAAAAGAACAGATTGGATGTAATTATACAAAATGAAAACACTGCAATAACCTACCGAAAGCGCAGGTCTGCTTCCTTGATCTTGGCAGGAGCGGAGGATGCTCAGAGCAGAGCCGGTATTGCCACAGCGCCGAGCTCTGAGGGTGCTGCAGGTCCAGATTTTGACACCAGGGTATTGCACGGTACCCACGGGGAGCACAGAGCAGTAGAGCAGAATTGGGAAGAGCCAGCAATGGAGCAAAGCGTTATCTGGAGCTGACCAGGAGGAAAAACGGAGGATAGAGACATCTTAAGATCACAGATTTTGCATGCTTGGGTGGCCTCTCTCTGAGGATGCCAGGGACATTTCTCCTTCTCCTTGGGATTTGCAACCTGAGATCCTCTCCTAAAGGCAGTTTCATGCATCTTTCAGTGCATTGCTTACTGGTCACTTTGTTTTTCAAAGATGCAGGTGACAAAGGCAGGAGCAAAACAGATTTTTAATTTTTTAGAAACACCCCAGCGAGGAGCACTTTTCCAGAGAGCAGAGATGCCTGCTCAAGTCCTTCAGCACAAAGAGGCTGAAATCTACCTCGTGCCCTCAACTGCTTTAGACTTAGACACCAAAATTCCCAACAGCCTTGTAGCAAATCCTTTACCACAATGTCTGACCCAACTATCGCTGCCCTGTTGAGACTCATTTTCCAGTGTGACTAAACATCTAAAAAGGTCAACGGCTTAGAAATGGAGATTTACTATCATCTCTGAACTCCTAGAGTTGGAGTGCTCTAAAAAGCATTTTGCTGTCCAAACTCCTCATGATAAGACAGACTTAAGAGTTCCAGTGAATGCTTTCTTTTCAGCAATACGCATTTGACACATGGCTTTTCTGTGAAGCACCTTAAGCTTCTTCTGTGGTAAGGGTAGAGGATCTGGCAGGGAGGCCTTTGGAATCCCTGCCTGTCCTGCTGCCGTCTCTGGAGGGAGATTCGGCAGAGTTCAGATCCACTGTGGAAGACAGAAATGATTGTCACCTGGTTTTAAGGAGATGAAAAGACATGGTCTGGCTAAACTCCTGTGGCTCTGCAGGTGGTGTTTATGGGGAGCAGCAGTCCTGGGCGCTCTCACCTGCCTACTCTTCAAACCTCTGCTGGCTGGGAAAGGCAAGGGTCTGAAGAGAAGGGGAGAATAGGTCCCAGGTTAAAAAGAAGCAGCGTGACACCAAACTCGTGAAGCTTTCCTGCTCCATGCAGCAACAGGGAGGCCACAGATGCGCTGCAGAGGATATCACACCACGCACCCATGGAGGACCCAGCTCAGCCCAGGGCCGTGAGTCCTCAGCCCAGCGAGTCACACCATGAAGGGACGGTTTTAAGTGCAGTGATGAGATGTGAGGTCTTGGCATGGTCACCGCCTTCACCAGTTGGGGACAAACCTGCCTGCTAAGGAGGACTTCTGTGCTAGGGTCGCTCCTGCCACCACATCCTCCCTGTCTTTCAGACTGCAAGCTTCTAACCCCCTCCATTCGCATGGTCCCTGGCACAGCAAGGTTCCCTCCCTGCTCCCAGCATTTATGTTCTGCCGTTCCAGTAACAAAAGCAGTAACAATAGCAAAGATTCCTCAGTATTATCATAATAGAGATTTTTATTTTAAGAGTTGTCAACTACCTACCTTTGTCTTTTTCCGTACATTAAATATTAACAACCCAGCCAATGTAATGCAAAATTTAAAAGGCCCTCAGTTCAAGCAGTTGCACCCCAGTAAATCAGGAAATCCCAGCAAACTCCCAAACTTCTCACCCACTGCCATGGTTGAAGAGCAAGTAGCCATTTCAATATTTCACAATTGTACTCCAAAATCCTTTGACAGCCTTTCAAGTTCAAGCTTCGCCTGCATTTTCAGCCTACCTGCCCCCTCCTCCCCTCCTGATGGGATGCAGAACACAGCAGAGCACCCGGTCATAGCCCGGGGCAGCCACTGGCCCCTGGGGGCTGTGTAAGGCAGCCAAGGGGTAACCACTCATACCTCTGCCTTTGGGATCACCACAGCTGGAAGCACTGACATCCTCTGCCCTGGCAGCTGATGCTATGGAATGTCCACTTTCCCTCTTCCCTTCGATCCCAACGCGGAGCAGGTCCTGTGCACACGTTGTCTCTGCTTGGAGGCCATTGCTCACTTGCTGGAAGGACAGGGGAGTTTCTCCATCCCTCACACTCCTCCTGTACCACCCTGCCTGCTGGGGGAACATAAGGCTTGTGCAGATGTTCTCTCCAGTTTTCTTCAGCTCCCTCAGCCTGTCTCTATTTTCTCACATGTTTGCAAAGGTCAACCACAGTCTTGCACTGGAAAACCAGAGGTGAGTGAACTGAGGCCATCCTAGCACTCACTTGGCTGTCTTACAGATGGCTGCTCTTCAGACAGTCTCTTTTTCTCTTGCACATAAAAAGCGAAGGTGGTTCTCCATCAAAATCAATACAGGAGGTTAATTAAATACCTCTGCTCAGCAACCCATCAAAGCCACGTCCTCAAGCCCAGCATTCATGCAGGTGATCTTTGCCTGCCTTGCCCAGATCAGTCCCTTTGATACGGGAAGGGCCGCATTTAGGGAAGCCAAGCATCCATTCAGCTCTTCTGATTACCAAGGGCAACACAAGTATCATTTCAATAGATCTTAAGCTCCATAAAGCAGCTATGATTTATTCCCAGCCCAAAGCTATTTGTCTTGCATGGGTGTTTTTCTGCAGAAAAATTCCTGGTAAAATGTCAATGGACTTTTGGGGTGCCACATGTGGCTGCATGATCCCTTCTTGCCCTGGTCTTTGCTCTCCTGAACCCTGCTCTCAAAGAAAACAAGGAAGGGAGATGGATGGCAGCAGTTCAGGGGCTGATGTGGGCTGCGTGAGTCCCAAGGGCTGGGGGCTGCAGGGAACATGCCGCCTCCGAGAGCAAATGCTCAGGGTCCCAGCAGCTGCGTTTCCAGTTAAAGCAGCTAATAGCCCCTAGGAACACTGCAGACGGGGGAATTCAATAAAGATGCGTTGTAAAAAGCACAATTTTTGAGCTTCCATAGTTCCTTCTGAGTAATAAATGCAAGTATTTTATTCTGTAATAAAAACTAGATTTGCTGAAAGCTCCCATAACAATAACTTGAGGATAGCTCAGCTGTTCTCCTTCCCCAGTGCTGGGTGCTAGCAGCTCTTCTCCACCTCTCCTCTATGGCTGCTGAGATGACATTGGCCACCAACAAGGCCCCACAGAAGGACTTGTCAGTGGCTCCTTACGCAAAGACCTGAAGTAATGTTGCACAGGTACGACTCACCCTGGCAGTCCCAGACCGCTAAGCATGTGACACTAGAAACCCTGCCCCTCAGCGTCTCTTTCTTGCCTGCCAAAGAACCTGGCTTCATCTTGTACCAATGTGCCTGCAGAGAGGACGTGCACCAGTCTTCTTGCTGTAAAGTCAGAATCAACAAAGTGAACAACAGGTCTCAAAATATCTATTCTTAACGCATCCATCTTCAAGGATTTTAATTTAGCAAACCAAGGAAGACTAGTTCAATTTTGCAAGAAATTGACCAAGATTAATTAGGATATGAACAAGCACAAACAAGCAGCAATGTCTGGGGCACCATCCCAGGAACTTCAATGTCTTACAAGTCTTCAATGCTTTACAAGTCTTTGCAGCGCAACCTGAGACTAAGTCTCCCAGCCGTTTGCTTGATCGGGGGAAATGTGATGCTCCAACCCCAATATGGCCTAAAGAACATTTTAGGGGGGGTGACTTTGTAGATACAAGCAAATCCATTGGCCTGTTCATAGTTTCCATGTTTAAATGCAGTCTTTTCCAGACCCCAAAGGAGCACCCCCAAAAGAGAGTAGGAGGCTGTCTCAGCACTGAGCAACTGGAAAGCTGCAGCCTGGGAGGAGATGTGCTTTCCAGCCAGTGCCTTGCAGGAGGGCACATACAAACATCAGCATTTTACAGGCAGTTACAGGCAAAACCAGCCCTAGTCATTCAGTGCCTTTGCGCTAGCTACAACCAGGCTTATCAGAGGCACGGGAAAGCCCTACTTGGCTCTCGGAGAGAAATAGGTCTGTCCAGGTCTGGAATAAATGGTAATAAAATCAGCTGCCTCCTCCTCTTCCCTGCTTCAAACATAAACGGTCTGTCAGGGGAAAGCTGCACAGAGCAGCAGCTCCTTGGTACTGTGAGAAGGCACCACAGGTTCTCTGAGCCAGGCAGGCTGTGCACAGCAGCTCTGGCCCTTGGGAAACACCAATACAAACACAGCAGAAACTTTTAAACACTCATCTGAGCATCTCCCGCCCAGCCGTGATGTATGTAAGTCTTCTGGGCCACTGCTGCTTGGGTTGGGAAGCTGAACTCCAACAGGACTTTTTTCCAGCAGCTGAATATGGCACTAATGCACTTTATACGTACAGTCATGATGCTGAGTCACTCCAGAGCATCTTGCCTCCAGTACTCGCTCATTATGTTGCTGTTAAGGAACATCAACCCTCTGCCTGGACCCTGGGGCTCTCTCTGGAGAAATAAAAGCCCAGTATTGTGTGTACTTGAGCTCATGAGTCCATTAGCTATATTTAGTTCCCATCTACTCAAAGATTTGCAAAAAAATGGATGAATGTGCAAACTTAATTGCAAGTTACATCCTGTAGATTCTGACAGTTATGTTTTCCTTGAAATATGCCTCCAGGATGCAGTTCTTTTTGAGTGTATCTAGTGTTTAGTTACTCAGAAGGACGGTACAGCATGCTGGAGCCCCCCAGGCACCCTCAGACACTCAGCATCAAAGCTGCAGTCTCACAGCTACAAAGCTGGTATTCTTTGAGTGCAATTTTTTCTACCAGTTCTTTATCCCAATGGACTGGTCAATATATTAGTTGGCTTAAAAAGCAGCACAGCAACAGTTCTTAACAAACGTACAGAGAAGCGGAAGACGATGGCTAGCTGATGGAATGCAAACCCTTGCTGTCTTACTCAATTTTCAACTCCTGTTGAACCCTGACATCCTTTTCTGGCTGTAGCATCCCAAAGCAGTATCTTTCCTTGTTAGACCTTGGGATTTGTGACCTAACGTCTTTCAACTGTGATTCAGAAGAGTTCAACAGGAGGAAAATAAATCTAAAATTATAAAACAGTCAATTCAGAAGAGCTGCCTCCTGTTGCTGCATTTGGAAGACACCTGCCTGACCCAACCAAGCTATTCTGCATTCAGTTACTTGTGACTTTGCCGAAATTAAAACCGTTCAGGTTGGAATTTTCCACACCATTTGTTGGTCTCTAGCAGGAATCAAAGGCAATTTCAGGAAAATTAGCTATTTTCAATGACCAGATCAGGTCAAGTACAAGTACACAACATTAACAGGGATGATACTGTTATTGGAGAAGAAAAAAGTAAGGGATTCATCTGACATTTGTGGGTTGCACCTCTCTGCAGATGAATAAGGGAGAGGAACTAGGATTTTATGGGAAAACCTTAATTTTAGCATTCAATGTCAATCAGCTGCTTGATTTTGCAATCCAAATATCCTTCTAATATAATAAACTAAGAGAATGAAATTACACTAACTAAACTAACAGAATGAAACCAACACTACAGTGGAATCAGGATCCTGGGAGCTCTCCCACTATATTGCACCAGTAAATAATTCCCACAGTTTAGAACTCCTCCTGATCCATGGTATAAAACACAATATTTCATGAAAAAGATAAGTATGAATTTCTAAAAGCATCTATACAGTTTGCTGAGGAATAAACATAAATATAACAAATAAACATAAATATAACAGATGGTTTTGCTGTGTAATCATACACTGGAGATACCAAAGGCATCCGGTGAATTTTCTATGTGATGATCTTTCTCCCAAGCTCAGGGAATTTGGGGGGGTTCGTTAGCATCACCACCACCAGGAGAGCGCTGGGGAGGAGAGCCACGCTCTGCAAACTTGCTGCACGCTCAGCGCTTGATGCCATGGACCATGCGCGGCTGTCCAACACGCTTGCTCACTCCCGTCCCCACGGCACGCTGCAGTACTGAGCCTTTCTCCTCCCTTCTAGAAATCTTTCTTCGTCTTGTCTGCATTGAGGAATCCGCTGCATTTAAGTTCCTGAAAGATAAGAATGCCATGTTCCAGCTATTTGATTTGTCCCTGGTGCAGCCAGCTCGTGCTTGGCATGCAGCACGTCCATTGAGCCTTTGCAGTCTCCTGACACTCGTGGGAATGGGACAGCAGCAGGAGATCACAGGAGGGAAGATCATGCAGGGAACAGTTCCTTGGATGGCATTTGCAAAGGAAAAAAAAATAGGGTAGCTCACAAAACCAGGGCAGCTCCTTCATTGAAGCTTTCCTTTGGAAAATGACAACAAGCTCCTGCGCAGAGTCAGTCTGAAATGATGCTCTCGCACGGTTTGTCCCCGTCCCTGCCCAGCTGTAGCCCTCACCCAGTCCCACAGTGGTGATGGCCCCCTCCCGCCCACCACGGCCAAAGCCGCAGCAGGGAAGAAGCTGCTTTAGCAGTTAAATGTTTTCCACTCTTGCTAGGGGATTTTTTCGTTCCATACAACCTGTCTGAGGATTTTCATTGAGCTAAACCAGTATTTGGAGCCCACACACCGAAGGCCTGAATGGGCAGGACCAGCAAACCGATTGTTAGTGGGTCTCTTGACCCAAACCACCGCACTTGCCAGGGTTTACATTGCTGTAGAGCTGGCCCCATTTCTGACCTTTTGGACTCTAATAGGTTGCGACAAGAAGGAAGCAAAGTCCATTTGCTCCTGTGTTACAGAAGAAAGGACAGAAAGGGGCTATGGGGTAAAGCTAGTTCTGTATTTAAGGCCTGCATCAGGCTGTTATGGCAACAGGAATTCCAGCCACCACCACAGGCTGCTCCAAACGCCTCCCCGCCATCCTCTGCAGAGACCAACTTCGCATCATTCACCAACCGCCTGCCTAACACTTGGGCTGAAGGGGAGAAAAAAAAGAAAGCAACTCATCTTTCCACAGAGAGCTTTTTTTCTCCAGAAGTGAAAAGCAAATGAGAAGAACAGCTTAAATAAACTTGCCTACAGATACAAGCACTGAAATCCAAGTCTAGCGGCAGAGAGGCTCAGACTCTCAGTTCGTGGAGCCCACAGGGGCTGGAGCCACCCGCATGACGAAACCTGCCTGGCGTGTCCCCAGCGGGGACAATCGCATGGCTTCTGATGCGGGCAAGGTGCTCCCAGAGCGCATCCTGTTGGGATGGGAATGAGCCGCTCCTTCCACACCTACCTCTGGTCCTCACCAGGACAAACGCAGGGCTTGCACACATGCTAGCAGCAGTCTGTGCCTCGCAGTGCCACTTCCCCAAGCTGAGTTTCTTTTGTCTGACTGGTGAAAGTCTGCATTTCATCCATGCATCCATCTATGTACTTATATGGTCCTCATCTCCACCGTGCCCAGATCTTGAGGGCTGCCAGGACACTGTTTGGGGTTTTTTTTTGCAGCTATCATGCTGGAATTCATAAAGAGAAAAGCTGTATGTGAGACACATGAAGTAAACCTTCCCTTCCCCGTTACTTAAGCCTCAGCTGGAGTCCTGCATCCAATTTTGGGCAGCGTTCATCAAGAAAGACAGGCGCCAACTGGTGAGAGCCCAGAGGACAGCAACAGGAGTGACCAGAGATGTAGAAAACAGCTTCTAAGGAGAGATGCAGGGAAATGGGTCAATTAACTCACAAAAACAGAAGGCAGAGCAGAGATGGGGTAACAGTTTTCTGTTCATAAGAGGTTCCTGTAGAAAAGAGCAATGACACTTTCCATATCTGCTGGGAATCAGACAAAAATTAACAGGATGGGAGAATTAGGATGGCTGCTAGGACAAACTTTCAAAATAGAAGTTTGGCAAAGCCCTGGGGTAGGTTGCCGAAGGAGACTGTAGGGTGGAGACATCATTAAGACTTCCAAGAAGGAGGTGCATAAGCATCTGCAAGGGATGGTCTAGACGTATTGATCTCGGCCTGGTACAGGAGGATGTGTTAGGGTACGCCTCCATGTCTCTGCCTGCCATACACAGCTGTGATTTTTCTATAAGAACCTTGCATGTGCATTACAATTACACACGATCTTATACACACTTCAGCAGCCATTTACAGCAAGCAGTCTTCGTGATTGCAGTGACCACAATTAGGTTTGGTATTTCAGAAGGCAACTAAGGTTTTCAGTGTCACCCCTGGAACCACCTCGCTTTACACACTCAGCAACTTTCAGCTTGCCTTTTCATGGCCATATCAGCCTGGAAGCTCGGTGTCCCCAGCAGCAGCATTCACAGGTCTCTGCTCCATTTCCTTCCTGCTGATGTTCTTTTACCTTAAACTGGCAAAACCTGTTATTAATTTGTCAAACATGACCCAGCACTTAGAAATGGCTGTAATACAGTAACACCTCTCCCGCAGCCTATCAATTCCTGGTTTTCTAAGCTGCTTCTGCTAAACAGTGTTACCTGTTTCAGAATTAAGAGCAGCTTGTCGCATCGTACCAAGAGTCAAAACTCCCTTGCTTGTTAGAGACTGTGGAAAAGAAGTCAGGAGATTGCACGCAGCATCCCTACGCACCTGAACGGTGTGCAATTACTAACGGGGTTTGGTGCCACATCGACGCCGACACAGCGATCCCGATGGGGAGGCTGCTGAGCAACAGGGCAGCTCGAATCCCAGCTGATATGAATTGCGAATATATTAAAAAACCCAACAACTGATAGTTGAAACAAAGAGAAAGTGAAGGGAGGGGATCAAAACTATATGAAATATTTTTAAATTATCACAAGAAAGTAGTGACTGACCTTACCTGAAATAACTTTGATAATTTTTCAGTCTAACTACAAACGTGAAGGAAAAAAAAACTTAAATTAAAGCCCCAAAGTTTGTTTCTACCCAGCTCTATCAAAACCCTTCTGCTTTGTATTAAAATCAGATCCAAACTGCCCTCAACACACAGCCAGGGCTTCTAAGGGCTGTGACCCAGCTGGGGAGACGGCAGCTCAGCGGGCACAGCGCTGCCCCCGCTCCAGGCAACCTCCAGCAAAAAACGCTCATTAAATCTGTGCAGTGATGCCATGAAACCAGGGCCAAGACATCCCGGCAGCACCACATGCTCACACTGTGCAGCAAGCGCCGGCGGATCGGTGTATGCTGAGAAGGACAATTGACCGGTTAGATAAGCCAGGAAAGGGGTAGGTTGCACCAGAGGGAGACTGCAACCGCTGCGGGGAAAACAAGGCACGAGTTACACTTCTCAGGAGCTGATGGTCCCACAGTTGTCTCTTACCTCTCACTTTTTCCCTGGAAAACTGTCATACAAACCTCTTTACCTTGCACCCCACTTCAGCTCTGTGTGCAGCAACACCACCACGCGCACTGTAACGGCTGCAAACCATGGGAACAGGGCAGCACCTCCGTTTGAGGCACCAAGTCCCCTAAGTTGTCCAAAAGTTTTCTTTTCTCATGAGTTCAATTCTAGGAAAGTAAAGCTCAGAGTTATTGATAAGCAAAACACGCAGAAGGGGTGCATCAGCCCAGAACAGCAATGCTGTCCAGCATCCCCTGGCTACAGCCACCTATCTGCTTTGCAGCTTGTCCTCTGCTTCTAGCTACTTTTTCTAATTCACCTTGAACTGCTGCCATGGCTGCAGGATGCTTTAGGAGAAATAGGAGAAGCCAAAAAACCGCAGGGCCTACATTACCCTAAAAATAAATACCCGAGAGGAGCCAGTTATTTAAACAGTGAGTAGATGAACTGCAACTAGCAGAATCCCCATAAAGTGCAAACAGCAAAACACACATCAGCACCGGCACCACTGCGGTGACAAACGCCACCTTCCCGGTTCACACCCGGCACAAAATACTACAGCAGGCGGTGAAACAGCCTCATTACAGCAAAAACACAATTATTGCAACATAAGACTGGAGGAAATGCAGCCTGTCAATGGTGCAGTGAAGTATCAGATTGGCCAGGGTTGGGTATTTTTGTTCTTGTTAATAAATAAAATTGTGATGATTAAGTGGAAGCAAAATAGCATTGTTATCAATACAGAGTGTCTATGCAGTACATTAAACCCAAGTAATTTAAAGAGCAGAGCATATCATATAAATAATTCATTCTCTTTTGGTAAGCACAGTGCCACTTTGGCTGCCTAAATTTTCAAGGAGGGAGTTGCTTTTTAATTAAAATGTAGGCATTTACAAATGCACGTGGGCCTTTAATTATTCATGTTTGAAGCAAGTTGACTTGGTCGTGCATTAGAAAGAATAAAGTGGCTTTCATCTTTCTGTAGATTACACCCAGCAAACTGCCAGAGCTGTGAATGAGCCGAGCAAGTTTGTCTTGTGATGAGAGCCCATTTCGGTCCCTCGTGCAGCACCAAGTCATTGGAGAAGAGGCATTTGCTGAGGTCAAGCTCAAAAAAGAACAAAGTGCTGGAAAGCCAACACGATGCAGAATCAATCTGCCTCAGTGCTTGTCTTAGAGCAGGTTCTCCTCGGCAATTAAGGATATTACAAAGGCAGATAACCAGAGTGCAGATGATTTCAAAAGGTTTAATTGCTTTCTTCCTAATAACACTGCAGGCAACAGCCCTCTCCCTCCTTCCCCAGATCTCTGGCTCAATGGGAGCGTCTCGGCTGGTTTGTGTGGTCTGGATCCGGCCTAGGCAAGGGCAGCACAGTGGGAACCTCAGCCCTGGTGTGAGCAGTAACTTCCACAGAACAGATTCCAGCCCAAAATAAAGCTCTACCACTTGCCTGCCTCAGAAAGTAAATCAAAACCGCTCAACACTCAGTGTTTCAAAATCCCTAGGCTTTTACCCTAAGATGCTGAGTTTTGAGAGCCCAACCGAGTGCTGTGAAACCAGCATTCACCTGCGTGGTCCGCTGCGAGGCACAGGTCTGCACACGGACGACGGGCTGCTCTGCCCCAACCTGCTTCAACAGCTCGCAGCAGGCGAGGATCTCTTCCATGGGCTGTGTGTGCCTCAAAGCACGTAGATTAGAGTATTTCAATAAAAGCTAGAGGAATATTTGAGTTAAAACAGTCTGGTCTATAACCCAGCGAGGTGAAAGTGAAGGAAGGGTTTGCAGCCAAGATGTTGTGCTGACCGCCAGCGGCTGCCGGGGGAGAGGCTGCAGCTGAACCTGGTGGCACCGAGCGTCAGGAGAGGACCCGTGTTCACCTCTGCCCAGCCGAGCAGATCTGCTTGCATGGACCGGAGCCGTGGCATTACCGTTCAGCCCCACAGCTCCCCTCCTGCTCCCAGCTCCTCCAGGCAGCTCCCAGCTGCTTTGCTGCTCTGGCTTTGCACAGACAGAATTTTAAAGAGATGCTTTTTGATGCTGGCAGCCTCCTTCACTTCATGGAAACAGAAGCAGAAATTCAGGGGCTAACAAAGTCTTTCTGCAGCAGGAATTCGGCTAGGAATGCAAAGTCTTGCTGCACCCAGTTTTCACCAGATTTGCCCAATTTATGTGCATGCAGCTCAGATACCAAGCCCGGACCGCTGTGGCCACGCACACCGGGAGCCACCGCAGCCGTGCTCAGCCCCCGGCGGAGCGGTGCCCTTGGGCCGTGGCACGGAGGGCAGGGGCTCCAGCCCGTCCCAGCAGTGCCACCTATTGCCACACCGAGCTCCTTCGCAGAGCACCGGCTTCGGGCAGAGAGGCAGAAGAGAGGAAAGGCAAATTCCCACCAGCCGGAATAAGGGAGACTTCCCAGTACACCCGCACGCTGCTCCGCCTTACAAAGCTGCTAATGTTTAAAATGTCTGCGTGTGTTAGACCACACCAGTCTCGCAAACTGTGATACCTGAGAGCTCTGTTCCCCATCAGAGCCTGGGGTCAGAGGTTCCCTCATCCTCCCTGGGCCACAGCTCTGCTCTAACCTCGCTGGTGCACATCTCCCATCTGGGAAGGGGCAAAGCCACTTGGGAGTTGTTACCTCCAGCATCCCGCTGGGCCATCTGCCTGCGGTCCCAGCCCAAGGCGGAGAACGGGAGAGCAGCTGCGCAGCTCCCCCGGCCCTGGCACAGACCCGTGGTCAGCATGGACCAGGCACGGCACCAAAACCTGCTCCGCTTCCCTGACCCCCTCATAGATGTGTCCAGTCTTTAGCTTGAGAAGGTGGACCACTGCAATTTTCTCCATTATTGCCAGACAGCATCAGATACCCAGCTCTACCTGAGATGAAGAGTGAAAAACATATCAATGCCCGGCTTGTTTTAAATGCAGAGTGTGAAGCCTTGACTCTGTGGATGTCTCCACCTGATACATCAATATTTTTATCTTCAGTTGCTGTCTTGACTCTCACTTCTATTCACTTTTGGACTCCTGGTTAAAAAACCCCACACCAGATTGGTTAAAAAAACCCCACAAACATCCCCAAAACTTCCAGCAACGTCCCTCCTCTCCCCACACAGAAGCAGCAATGAGCATCAGTGCTCTCTGCCTACCTGCTCTGCACTGCAGTTGGGCCCGGGCTGGAACAGGCTGGCATATGGGCCACCTGGCCTCTGGCAGTGCATGGCCATCACAGCAGGACGAACACAGCCCAGATCACTACCTGCACCATCTCCCTGGGACTTCCATGCTTTGGTTTCGAGGAGGGATGACTTCTGGATGGGAGAGAGGCTGCTACAGGCTTGGTGCAATGCAGGTGGCGGGGGCTGTGGTGCTACTGAAGGGTTTGGCTGGCACAGCACACCTTTTCCAGGCAGAGATTGGCATCCTGCTGATGAGGCTACGGGGTGATGAGTGCCACGTGGAAACAAGCAGCCCCGTGCCCCTCGTGTGACCAGACCCGCCCCGCTGCTCTTTTCACTGTACCTCAGCAGTGTCCAAGGGAGCGATTTCGCATCCTCCTTGGCACTCGGAGCCATGGGGCTTACCCGTGGGACTTCCAGAGTTGTACAACACTAAGCCTCTTGGACAAAACCACACTGGTTTAACCCAGCTGACTCAGTACATCACAGTGCCCACACTAAGCACTCCAACCCACCAACAGACGAGCGGTCTCTGCTCTGTGCCCACTCCCCGTAGCATCCTGTGGTGACAGGACCTGGCTCTCTGCCCCATGCAAAGCCATGACCCTGTGACTGCTCGGCCCCTGGCAAGGCATCACCATGCCTGAGTAGGATGGAAAATTAAAAAACAAAAAAATCAAGCCTCTAACTCAGGCCTTTTAGCTGAGTTATGCCTGTTACAGTCTTGAAGACAATCTCTCCCTTCCACAGATGGTCCTGCCAGCCCTGTACCAGCTTTCTGCCCTTCTCCAGCATTCTGCAGTTCTGCATGGCTGAGACACTGATGTGCCCAGATCCACACAGCAACTACTGCTTCAGTGCTTCGGCAGCTAATCCCCAGCTGTTTCTTCGGACCTCTCCCCGCAGGGTGGTTCACATGGATTGCAGTGCATGGCACCAACCTCAGAGAGAGCTGGCTCAGGACCTCGCACAGAGGCTTGGACAGAAACCAGGGTCACAGTGTCAGAGGCAGAACTCAACTCACCCCTGTGCCATCCTGCCTTATTGGATTCACTTTGAATCTGGTGCAGAGATTCAGCACACAAATACCCAGAGTACAGCAGAAGCTGCCGATGATTTGATCATCTTTCAATACACTGTAGAAACCATTGTAGAAAAGCAGCAGAGCAGCCACGCTGAACAGGGACATGCCGCAAAGGCTGGACCTCAGTCTGAAGTGTTTGCCCTGAATAAGGGTCTGAGGGGGAGCACATCTTCCCCTTAAAAAAATAAAATACTATACAAGTCCATCTCTGCCATCACTCTTCTGCGTACATGTTTGGATAGGAAATGGGATAGATTATTCTGAATGGAATATCCTGACCCTGGAAACTCTGAGCTGCTGCTTAAAGTGCATACATCCTCCTGCAGAAAGTTACGGGCCTTTCTGAGAAGCCTTGCTCCGTGCTCATAGCAGTGTCTTTGTAAAGAAGGAAAAGTTATTGTTTCTGTTACTTATTAATGTCTTTATTCCACAAATGCAACCTGCACTTATTTCATAAATGCAGCTCCTGTGCACCCTGCTCTAGGCATACCTTCTTCAGCAGGGGAGGTGGGCTGGGTGACCCCCAGAGGGCCCTTCCAACCCTGACCATTCTGTGGTTCTGTGAAGTGTATGTCATATGGACAATACTACAAGATCTGGCAGCTGGGAAGCAAGGAAGAAGACTTGCACTGTAGGGAAGAAGACTTAACTATTTAAATTCAAGCCCTGGAAGTATGAATCTGCTCGAGTGCTATTGATTCTCTCAGAGCAGCACTGATTTAGATAGTAAACTCTCATTTGGCTCTGATGTGCAAGCACAGTGCAAGCATTGAGAGCTTTGAAAAATTATTCTGATATACATTTACACATTTATAATTTTTATCTCACAAAACATGCTTTTCACCTGATTGCTCAAGGTTCCTCCCTTCCATTCGTGTCCTGTGTTGAAACCATGCACATGGCTGTGGCTGTACCAGCCTGAACAGACGTTGCTCTTTAACCCCTGACCGTATTTCTCAGCAGGTCTTAGACTCTCCATCCCTACATATGCCCCACAGGGAGCAGAGCCTCAGGTGAGGGGCTGATGCTGAATTCAGCTTGCTGCAGCAGAGCTAATGACCCAGTGGTGGGATAGAGCCCTGGAAGCCCCAGCAGAAGTCACAGAAACAGGAGTGAGGGCACAAAGGAGCAACATGCCTGCAGCCGGCGATCCTGGCATACCAGCATCAGCATCATGATTTTATCTGTAGGCATTAGCAATGTAGGCATTAGCAATGTAGGCATTAGCAATGTAGGCATTAGCAATCGAGAAGGGCAACAGATAACACTGGTATCTTGATATACCCTACCCAACCAAATAAATCTCTCCCTGCTCCATACACACAGCCACAGCTGCCTCAGGCAGAGCACTGAGAAAACAAAGGCAGGTATGTTGTCTTCTTCTCTCTGCCCTAGGGAAGGGGAGAGGAAGACACTGCATGCTGTCAGCTAATGAGGCTATCACAGCTCTTGCAGACTAACTCCTTGAGCAAGGACTATGGAAACTCTTTGCTGTGCACTTTGCTGTGTTCCCATTCTAGCCAAAGTTATTTGGCACTGAAGATATAATGAAGTCCATGCGTAAATATGTTGTTGGTACTAGGAGACATTTTTGTAGAGCACGAGCTGCCTTCCTGGGCTCAGTGGCCAAGCCACGCAGCGATGGGGCATGAACACATGCTCTGGAGCAGAGGTCTGGGTGTTTCTGAGCAGCAGCTGGGTGTCCAGCCCCTGAGGCTGCAAAACATCTCAGTGAGTTTAACCATCGTGTGTCAGGGGAGAGACAAGGTTCAGCAACCCTCAGCTCACAAGGCCAAGCCACTCGCTGACATACGCTGCAGACCCCAAAGGCGCTCCTGGCTGGTGTTGCAACCGTTGTGGCCCATCCGAGTTGCAACTCTCAGCCGTTGCATCAGGGAAGTGTGGGAAGTCACTAGTCTAATCACAGCACCATGCTCAGGGCTCAGCACTTTTAGATTCATCTCAAGCAAAATATCCATAACCGCATTTTGCACTCTTAAAGAAGAAGAAAAAAAAAAAACCCCAAACCCCACCATCAAAACAGACCGGTTGAATTTCAGAAGGGCCCTACGTACCACTCATTGCCAAAGGCTGTTTGAAAACATCAGTCTCCGTCCTCCTTCTGAAACACAACCAGGGGCTGGCAAAGGCGGCTGGTGACGAGCGACCTCCGCACCCTGCTGGAGAGGGCCTTTGGGAATCCGCCAAACAAAGAACAACATTCCAGCTTTTAACTTGACTTTAGTCAAACATTTCAGCAGATTGTCTTTTCCCTGACACATCTAGCAATATTTTGTCATCATAAATTGACTCTGGTTTATATTAACTAAAAACCTCTCTCATTCAATATCTAGTTTGAGAAATGTTGGCAATGAGCATTAATTCGAAGCAGATTTATACCCACAGACTGTGCTAGAGTACTGGGGTGAGTTTCCCAAAACACGAACCTAAGTTTACCAAATAAGAACACGAAAAACTCAAAGAACTGATTCACATCATCTAACTTACACAAGATAGATACACGAGAGCAGCGGGAATCCGCCAACATAAACCACTGTCAAACTTTGCAATATTTGTGTATACTTAAGAAAAACATGAACTGCAGCAGCTCAAGAGGAGACAGTACTTGAAAGGAGTCCAGCATTGGGTTTAAAAATTCACCACATCCTAAACTGCACCTGGTGGGACCCAGTGCTCCTGGAGCTGGGGCAGGAGATGCTTCCAGGGGTGCGGCTGGTGCCACTGGCTTGCACAGAGTTTGGGAGCAGAGACGCGCGAGTTACGCCTTTAAGACTTCTCGATTTTCCAAGAGACACTTTGTTCCCTGCAGACTTTCCACAGGGGAAAAAAACCTCTCAAGATAGACTTATGGGATCTGCAGAAGCACCTGCCTCCTTTTCCAAATGCCTTCCCAAATTGTCCCAACTTACATCCCAACCTCTGCATGTGCAGACAGCCAGCTAGGCCATCACAAACTTGCTCACACTGTTTGCAGAGACCCTACAGCCACAGAGGACCCAGCACCCCAGTCTCTCCTTCCGAAATCCAAACAAAGCGTCAGAGCACAAGGAACTTCAGCTCCCTTCTAGGCTTGGTCAGATCTCTGCTGGGAGGCCAAGGGCTAGGAGCACCACAGTGATTCCTGGAGGCACCTGGGAGGATGCTGCACTTCTCCAAAAGTCAGAGGAAGGAGCAGTCCTGTGACAGCAGCAGAGGAAGGGACACAAAGGCAGGCAGCTGTGAAGGGCTGGTGCAATGAGCAGGGCAGGGGGACCCGGCCCCAAAGAGCCCCAGAGGGACAGCAGGGCTGCTGCAAGAGGTGCCTTACTGCAAAAGCAGCTACAAGAGCACTTGAGGTTCTAAGTCCATCCCTGTGAAGAAGCGGTTCACCTCCCTGTGACCATCTCCTGGCATGAGGAAGACCTTGCAGCTCTCCATTTCAGGAGGCTGACAGCATTAGAGCTAGGCACGTTTATCTGATGTTTCTACAGAATAATATATTTCATTAAAATCAGACTAAAGTTTGGCCAAAACAGGCAGGGAAGGAGGAAAGGTGGAGCTGAAAAATATCCAAGGTTTAAAAAATTTTGTTCTACTTTTTTGTCTTTACATCAAAGCTTTGACACTGTTTAAAAGAAGAAAAATGTCATGTTGATAAATGTTAATAGAGAAAAGGACTAAACAGAAGAGCAAAATAGCATGAACATGAAACATCATATCCGAGTTTGAGGACAAATGTTTCTCTTCAGCTCAGAACTTTCCCAGTTTTGGTCAGGGGACAAGAAAATCCACAGCAGATCCACGAGTTCTTCTCAGCAGAGGGGCAGTGGAAAGGGAGATCCTCACCGCACATTCCCATGGCTAGGCACCATGCATTAGCAAAGCAATTAAGCAACTGGAAAACAATTACAATGATTTCTTCTTGGTAGCGACAGCTGCAAGAGCAGGAGTAACTCACCCAGAGAAATCAGGAAAGCATCACAAGGGTGTCCGGGAGCATCTTCAAGGCCAGACTTTCTCTCACACCCAGGAAGCAAAAGCCAACAGCTGCTCACCCGCCAGCGGCTCAGCTTCCTCGGGCACTTTGAGACTCGCACTTGGCTTTTGCTCTGCATTTTTAAGTATCCCTGAAAACCTGAGGTTTCTGCCTCTCTTGCAGGACTTAGAACCAGTTTTTTCCCCAAGCTGTTTTTCATTTTTGCCTCCTTGCATCATTGCCCCGATCAGCAAGCGCTGGAGATGCCGGACTGAAACCTTTTGCTCGTGGGAACGGAAAAATACCCCGGCGCTTCCTTTCGTTCCCCCTCCCCCGGGCCGCCCCCAGCCCCATCCCATCCCCTCGCACCCCCCGAGGCCTTTCTCCTGTCTCCACGGGCTGCCTCTGCTTTCCTCCTTTCCAGCTCACTCTTTCCCACCACGCAGCTCCAGCCCGGAGCCGCCGGGACTGGCAAAGCCCCGCCACGAGCCCACGGCGGCACCCAGCCCCGCGGGGACGGCGCCGGACGCGGCTGCTGTGCCTAAACCAGGGTGGGAGCCGAGGTCAGCCCGGCTCCCGGCGCTTGGAGGAAAAGCACCCAGCGGGGCCGGGCACAGCGGGCCG
>VZSC01005640.1:229610-248571 GCA_013398225.1 Steatornis caripensis
GGGGGACGGGGGTTTGGGGTGTCCCGGGGCCGGCGCCGGGGCCGGGCTGGCTGCGGCCGCCGCCAGGTGGGGCTTTGGGACCGCGCTCCTCTGCCGCCGCCCGCCGGGCCCCGCAGC
Source organism: Steatornis caripensis (assembly GCA_013398225.1). Lineage (NCBI taxonomy): Eukaryota > Metazoa > Chordata > Aves > Caprimulgiformes > Steatornithidae > Steatornis > Steatornis caripensis. Next base: position 229,728 of record VZSC01005640.1, read on the forward strand.
GCCCCCCCGCGGGAGCAGCCCGCCGTCCCGCCCCGCGCCCCCTCCCCGTCTCCTCTCCTCCCGGGCCGGCCGTGCTCGCCCCCCTCCTGGCCGTTCCGCAGCGGCTCCTGATACCTCCGGGGCAGGGCGGCCGGCTCGGCTGTTTGCAGAGCGCCTCCTGAGCCCTCCCCCGCGCACCTCTGGGCCTCCTTGGCGGCCCCGTGCCCCACCTGCACCCACCCCTGCGCACGCCGGTGCCCTCAGGCCCATCAGCATCCTGCCCCAGAGCTGGCCCCGGGGCAAGAAGACAAGGGCAGGGTCTTGTGGGATTCTGCCCCATCGCCCATCTCCCCTCTGGGCGGGATGGGACCTGTAGGGCACAGCTGCTCATCAAGATCGAAGCACTAATTACTCTCCTCAGCTCCGCATCACTGCTCAGCGCCTGGTTTGGGTTGCATTGAAGGGTTTTGGGTTGCCTTATTTGCAGCCTGTTAAAATAAGGGCTGCAGCTGGGTGAAGGTATTTGGGGGCTGCTCTCCTCCCCTTCCCTGCAGGTTGGTTTGGGGCTGAGCTGTATCTCTGAAGCTTTTCCTTTTCACCTCCTCCCGGGTTCTGACTAGCAGAGGTTTGGACAGGAGACCAAGGGCAGCAGATCCAGCCACACTGTGCACGCTCCAGAGCTGGGGGCACGGCCCACTTCGTGCAGTTGCTTTCATTTGGAATAATTGCCACCGGCAGCGAAGCAGGGAGAGCAGCTTGGCAGGGACTTGCTGAGGCAAAAAGCTAATCTGTTTTCAGGTAGGCCCCCTGCTCCCCCACACAGAGAGCTCTCAGGGCCACCCATGCCTGTGCCAGCAGAGTTACTGGCCATTGAGTTGCTGTAAAGCCCAGCCCTGTCTCACTTGATCCCCCTCTAACACCAAACACCATCAGAAATAAGCTCTCTCAAAGACAGCATATTCGGTGCCCGCCTTTGCCCTGGGGCTGGCTGCCAGGGCCGTAGTATCTCCAGGCTGTTCAGTCACCTATGAAAGTTTCCAGCTACAGAAGCAGCTCTGAATTATGAATGAATTCACTTTGTCAAATGAAGGTCTCAGCTCAGGCTCAGGTCTCAGCTGTGGGCTGGAGACACTGCTAGTGACAACAAAGCCCCCAGCATACACATACCCTGTGGTGGATCCTGGGCTGTTGCTCTGATAATGCAATTAGCTGCTTTAATGCAATTAGAGGGGTAGGAGTGCTGGGATGCGAGCAGGGAGGCAGGAGCTTGGGTGGCTGGGAGTGATTCCTGAGCAGCACAAGGATGGCTGCATCATCCCCTCTCCTGTCCCACAGGCGAACGCAAACTGCAGCAGGGCTGTCGTGGCCACGCTGACTGCATTGCGGGCCTTCAGTTTTACTCTGACGCTCCCGGGGAGGCACTGCCCATCCCCATACCTCGCAGGGCAGAGCAGAGGAGGGAGGGTACACCTGGTCCTGCTGGTGGGTTGCAAGGCACTGCCGCTGCTCTGCACTTATTGCAAGGTGACTCAAAGTTTTACGGCCAAGGAAGATTTCCTGTTTGCTGGGAACTCACCACACGAGTGAGCAGGCAGTCCTGGTGATGTGGGCGGTTGTGCAAGAGTCACGAACGTCCCACCCCATTCGTGGCCTTCGGAAACTGCCCTGCTGCCTGCTGTCCTTGGGGCTCGAGACGGCACTAAAAGAGATGGTTTGCCAACTGGATGTCAAAGCATCCCGTAGTTCTCCCCGGCTGACTAGCTCTGCCTGTTTGGCCCAGCCACCGCGCCCCAATCACCCACCCACTCGTCTTGCATCCCTGCCAGTGCTGAAGAGGGTGGCATCCTCCATGTCAGTGGGGCTAAAGGACCAGCCCGAATCCCTGCAGCTTGTGAAGAAGTGTTTGTTCTTGCTTCACCCAGGTGACCTCAGATAAGTTATTATTTTTTCCCCTTTTTGCTGTTATCTTTCAAAAGAAATTCAAGAGGCATGCAGCGCCATCAGTGGTGCTGTACAGCTTAGGAGCCATGACCTGGACTGGTGCCCGTGGCCCTGCTCATCGCTCCCCAGACAGCACAGCCTGCAAGCTCAGGTAAATGTTACTGAGCCCTGGCCTGATTCCCTCCAGCAGCTGAGTTGCCATGCAGGAGGGCAGCTTCAGGGCCACTGGCTCTCCTCTCTCCCAGGGCAGCACAGGAGGGGGCTGGCACAGCCCTGAGGGTGCCCGAAATCCCTGGAGGGATGTCACCGAGGGTCCTCGCTCTGGTGGGTGCTGCTGGGGGCACAGCAGGGAGCTGGGTGGGTGCAGGCAGGGTGGGCAAAGGGGGTACGCGGGGCGATGGGAGATGAGATGCTGAGGGCAGGCAGCAGCGCAGCAGACATGGCCATGGGGCTCAGCCATTGGTACTGATCGTGGTAGAGGAGCGGGGGCCGCTAGCAGCCTGTGGCTGAGTACCCGGGAGAGTTTTTCAGCAGAAAGGGGTTTTGGGGAAGTCCTCCCCAGCAGGATTTACTAAGGGCAGCTGCCTAAGAGCCGCAGTTAATCCTCTGTGGCCCTGCCGCTCCTGTTCACGTCTCCTCTCGCCTCTTGACTACCAAAAGCCCTTCTTAAATAACAGTCAATATTGTTCTACTGCCTGCCCAAGGGAAGAATAAATATCCGGGGACACTCTGCCCTTCCTGTGGGGAGTGCGCCTGGAGCAGCAAACCCACAGCCTCAGCGGACCAGCGGGACCCCCGTCTCTGCCGGCAGGGAGGCAGCACCTTTCTCTCTGGGGTGGGGGAGAGGGCAACCCAAGAGCCTCAGCACATCCGCGTGAAGCTCCTGCGTGGCTGGTGACCCACCGGACGCCTCCCAACCCACCGCCCCCAGGAGGAAATTAGTAACCCCAAAGGGGTTAACCCTAAAGTGCTGCACCTAGAAACCTTTAACCTAAACCCAGCTACCTAGTGCTGGAGGAGCCTCTGAAGCTGTACTGAGGTTTCACCAGGGGTATCACCTCGTGCAGGAGCCCAGCTAAAACCGGGGGATGTGCCGATGCCACATGCAAGCAGCAGGGCCGCTTGGCAGACAGCCTGGCCCCATCCTGCCAGGGTAGACGCTGTCGGCACTCACCAGCCCTGTTCATGTACGGGTGTAACTCATCTCCATCTGGCTGACATGAGGGGCCGCATCGTTTTCATAGCCCTGTCTTCAGTTACATGGGTGCAGTCACTCCTTGTCCGGTGCCTATAAAGAGCCATTCCAGCAGGAAAAGGTTATGCTGCACAGATCTTTGGGGGAAAGAAGTCATTATGGTTTTTGTGGTATTTATCAGATGTTCAGAAATGCCCAGTTCCTAGAGCAGGTGCTCCGAAGGGGAAGGAGTAGGTGCAAAGTATCTTCAGCCTCACGCTTCCACCTCACGGTCAGTGCAGTGCAGGGACCAGCGCCCCTGCATCGCCCCAGTCACGTCCATGCCCACGCTCACACCTCCCAGTCTGCTGGTGCTGATGGGTGCCATCAAATACACGCAAACAGGAGAGAAACCCCTGCCCCAAGCTCCCGCCCAGCCTTTCCACCAGCTCTGGAGCATGGCGTCCCCCTGGACAGGGCCTCGGACAGGCAGGGATGCCCAGCAGCCAAGTGTGCTCGGGGAGGCACACGGCTTCAGCTACCAGCCAAGGCCGTCCCAGGCAGGTCTATTGTGCTATATGGAGATGAAGTGGAGAAAGAAGTAGGAGAAAACATGCTGCTTGGGTGGTTGGGTTTTTTTAATGCACTCTGCAGGAAAGCTCGAGGATTTTGCAGCACAGAAGGCTGAGTTATTTTCCAGCCTGAGCAGGGAGCGCTCTCCCCCGCAGGCGTGGGCTGCTCTAGAGGAAAGCCTCAGCTCTGCGGCTCCTGGTTGGCAGTGGTGGCCACCGTGATGGAGCCACGCTGCCATGTCAGTCCCTCGCAGGGCTCCTCTCTTCAGTGCCCTGCCAGGGCAGCACATGCTAAATGGAGTTTGCTCCCAGCTCTTCTTTTTGCAGCTGGCCCCGGTGAGGCGGTCCCATGCACACACCTGGGACACGGGCTGGAGGCTTCCCCACCCTTCTCATTTTTCCTATATAGGGGCAACAACAAATTTCTACGTGTGCATCCATCTTCTCCAGCCCCTGCCGAGACCAGCCGCAGCAGGGGTGACACAATCAACGAAACCCCCACAGCCAGGGTACCCGTGGAGGAACAGCCACAAGGATCCCCCCAAACAGAGGGCAGGGACTCCCATCAGTGCACAGCCAGGAACAGGACAGGCTCCCCCACCGGCTCCTGCAAGCACAGGGGACGGCGAGGCTGCCGTCCCCGGGTGGGTGGCAGTGCCTGGAAGGAGCCTGCCACCCCACAGGCTCCAGCCAAGCACTGTGGGTGGGAGGAAGCTTCCCAGAAGAAGGAGCTAAATAAAGGCAAGGCCTGGAACAACCCGGGGCTGCCAGCTATTTATTCTAGCATGCCTGCACGCTGCAGAGCAGGAGGAAGATACTTTAAAGCTGCTATAAGGAACCTTGTCTGCCTGCCTGGGTTTGTTGATCAAAAATCTAACTACCAACCCTCCCCACCAACATCTCTGAGCCCTGCACCACCTTCAGCCAAATATCCTCCTAAACCCTCCTCCCTCAAGGCAGCCAGCCCCTCCATCAGTACCGCACTGAAGAAGATGCCTGGAAAAAAGGCTTCAGCACACAGAGTCGTAAGAGCATAGGGAGCATCCCCATCCTGCACTCAGTTTACTTCTGGCCAGTCTAAATGAGAAATTTCTAGCCAGCTTTTAGCATCCAGGGCTCGCTCTTCTCCACTTACCAGCTCTCATAAGTGCTTACCCCTCTGGGCTTACAGATCTCACCTCCCACAAAAAAAGCACACCCCAACCTCCTATAAGAAAAAGCAACCACTGCAATCTTTGTTCTTGAATATGTATTTTTTACTGAAAAAATCATTCATAAATTAACAAATACAAAAATGTACAAACACATGGGTAAATAAATGTAATGACACAAAGGATTGCTTTGCTGAGAAGTGTGTGTGTGTTTTAAAACACTAGTCTTCAGTGCAAAAATGTCCCCCTGGCACCTCTTAAAAACATAACAGTAAGCTCAAAAGCCATGATGATGGAAAGCTACTTTAGAGTTTAAAGCCATTTCTGATGGCGAGCGACCCAAAGCACGTGGCTGCTGCTCAGATGGTACCTCCCTTAGAGAAGCAGAGCTTTACAATTAACGAACTCTCAATAAATAGTTTTGCAAATAAAACCCACATGGCTCATTAAAAAAAAAAAAGAAATCAGCATCGAACAGGACCTGCCTTCCAGCAGGACTGACCGACAATGTTGACATGGAAGGGGCAAACGAGTGGGGCCTTGTTGAATTTCAGCTGCCAGAATATGTACAAGTTCTCCTTAATACGAGAATTTTTACACCATAACAGCACATGCGCTTGACAGTATGCTTTTAACAGTTACATTTACTATACAGTATTTGACATAGCTGATAAGATTAACAGTGCACATTTTCAGATATTCCACATTTTAAAAAGGGAAAAAAAATCAACATGATTAGAACAAAGGAACTATGAAGACGGATGCTGCTGGGGGGGTGGACCCTTTTGTGCCAACCGCAGAGTGCATTTCTGAGCAGAGGTAACGGCTTTTTGTTCAACAGAAGGTGTGATGGGTGTCAGGTACACATCGAAGGCTGAGGATCCCGACTAAGGTAGCTGAACACCTACTCACACACACGCATGATTCCTGGGGTAGTGAACTTGGAGTAGTTGAAATACATTCCTTGTTTGAAGCACCATTAAACAAATACAGATCTCTAGCAAGGTCTCAAGACGAAAGAAAAAAGGGGCAGGGCAACGCAAGTTCAGCATCCGAAAAGGGTCCACGTGAATTAAGAGATCGAGATTCAGAAGCAAAAAGTCTTTATTGCTATATGCGCCATAAAAAGAAAATCCTCACCTCTGCCTATAAATAACCAGGTTGAGTCCCCTCAGGAAGCGAGTTTAAAGCACATGTAAGTTCAAAGACTTTAAACCTGTTACAAACTTATCAGCGCTTTTCAAGGGCAGGCTCGCTGTCCTCTCATACCAGCCGATAAGATCTACACAACAAGAACTCGTGTTTTCTAAACTAACATTTTCTGGATACAGGTTAGGAATGCCCTGGGCAGTCACACCCACAACAGATGCGTATGGGGATCATACGTCCACAGAACCAAGAAAACAATGTAAACCAGGAGAAGTTAAGGAAACCAAAGGCAAACAACGCAATAAAAAGAAAGCTAAAGTACTTCAGAGGTTAAGTACCCACCATTGTTATGCATAAACACAAATTAAAAAGCAACCCCCGATGTATTTACTTTTAAGTCAGAGAGGTCCAGTAAAAGTGACTGTGTGGGTGCTGTGCAAGGACTGGGTTGAGTGCCAGTGGGGGAGCGCCCGGAGCCCAGCCTGCCCACAGCAGCAGGGAAGGAGGGATGGCAGATGGGAAAAGGGAGGGGGCACTCCAGTTTGGATGGGGCATCACACCAAGCTCTCAGGTTCCCGGTCCTCAAGTTTTCATGAGCTTGATTCACGTGTCCTTCATTTCTCTTACTAACCTGCGACAAACCTGCCCCACCAGCTGTGCTTGTGCAAGTGCTACCAGGTGCCGATGGCGATGACCAAGTGCACTACCTGGCTCTGACTTACAGCAGTTTGGTGTGCTGCTAGATTTACACAATAAATACAAAATAAAACAAACCGCTCAAACCATACCGTCACATTACAGGAGTGATGGCAGGGTGCTGCGGGTCTGGGGCGGGCTCGGTGCAGTGCGGCTAGCTGCCCCATCCCCAGGGCAGCACGTGGCAGGAGCAGCTGGCCTGGGGCTGCGCTTCCCGCAGCAGCGCGGATGAGAGCTCTTGAGCCATCCACCAAGCTCGCGCTTGCCATCAGTGGGATACACAGCAACAGGTGAGGGATTTTATTCTGTATGGCTTTTGGATTAATTTGCACATCATGTTGCAAAAGTGACAGAAAGGGGAGCTTTTTCCCTAAATACTCCCATTTCCTCACTCTTCATGGAAAAAGCTAACCCTGTCATTTCTGGAATGAGCAAGTCACGCCTGTATTTCTCCTCTGCTACCTTGGAAAGTTTAGGGCTCTGTCCCACAAACATTTCTGCATATGCACAGCTTAAATCACGCAAGCAGTCTCACTGGCTTAAAAGGGAACACCTTGCACAAGTACAGTGATGCACACACAAGTGTTTACAGAATTCAGGACTAAAATGAGTGACCATATGTAAACCTCTAGCTTGGATTTGAGCCATACGAGAAAAATAAAAACAGGCAATTTACACAGCATATTTACACTTACACTTCTTTAAGAAGCGATTCTGTTGTATATACTTCAAGCAGGTAATTTAAAAAACTGCACAGACGTAGAAGAACGGTATCAGAAGTTGTTTGATCTCCCACCAGGGCAGTTGCTGACTGAATCAGTCCCGACGTTCGCCGTCGAGAAGCCAGAGTCCCTCAGCTGAGCTGCTTCCCAGCGGAGAAAGCGGGTCCGAGGTGAGTCCCGGTGCCAGAGATTGCTGGAGGAGGAATGTGGAGACGAGAGCAGCAGGTCAAATCGTTGTCCCGAAACCCAGAAAGCTAGTGGCGGAAAAAAGAAAGAGACTGCTGAGCTCGCTGCACGAGTATCGGGTTGGATTGGTACAGCTAGGGCAATTTGTGCGTGCACTTTCAGCTTTATTCTCCAAAATACTGTGATCCTTCATTAGACAACGCGTCGCTTGTCCTCGATAACCCTTGGAAAACAAAGTCTACCGTGGTGCTTTCTTGGTGAAGAGCGGAGCAAAGTTATTTTCTCCTCAATATTCGGTCACCAGAGCCAGCTCCGGTGTCAGGTTAACAGTGATGTTCTTATACAAGGCGTCATACGTGACGTTTGGAAAGTAGTTCAAGTTATTGAGGCCATCCAGGGCTTGCCTTTCTTTCGACTTCCTCAGCAAAGCATACCTGTGCAAGGAGAACCAGAGGCCAGAGTCACTTCCACGTATCCTACAGAGCCCTGCAAAGTCCACCTGATGGCAACTAAAGTGCCCTTAAATCAGCCAGTCCCAGCAGCAGCTACAGGACAATGAATTTCTGAGCCCTTAATACAGATGACCATCACCTTTTCTATATTCCGGGCAGGTAAACATCCCAGACCTCACAAAAATACAGTTGATAACTTGATGAACAGCGAAAACGCTCCTTGTGCCACCAGCGAGCACCCAGCTGTCAAAACAAGCTGTGATTCCTGCCCAAAGTCTGTGGGTCCTAAGCCTGGGAGGCGGCTCAGCTACGGAGGTCGTGCCAAGCCCTTGCCAGCCAAAACATGCCGGAGAAAAGCAGCTAATGGGTGATGTGGCCCTTTCCATTTTTAGGAAACTGGACCACAAACAAGAGCAGAACTAAAGGGTTTTAGTTCAAGTGACAGGGGACGAGGAAGTAAAATTAGAAGAATGATGCTTTGGGGCAGGAAACTGCAGCTGGTGCACAAAAAAACCCTCAATCATTTAGGGGCAGCATGATGAGATATAAGGGCTAAAGGGGAAGGAAAAAATTAAAATATATAGGTAGAAACATCTTGGCAGGACAAGACACTGACTTTCTGAGGGCCTGGCAACACCAAGGTGAGTGCGAGCTCGACTGGGACCTAGGGAGAGAAAAAGCACCAGGGCAGGGATGTGCTGGGAAGAAGAGGACAATGGGGTCAAACCCAAGAAGGAAGTGCCAAAACTGGCTTCAAAGAGGTCACAGCATCAGGACATGGGTAGGACACTTAGTGTCTTGACGAACACTTTCCTCCTCCACAGTGAAAAGTGTCGGGTCCCCCCCGCTTGGGTGGCAGAAAGAGCAGGGCTTTTGGATGGCAGCAGTTAGTACTTGTCTGCGGGTAAGCGCAGAGCAGACGGGAGCAGAGATTTCAGAGGCAGGACACAGAGGATATCTATTGCTAAGCCTTGCCTAAGCTGGGCATGGGGCTCCAGATACAGCAGCGCTCAGCAGCGCGGGGACCAGCCTCACCGGGGCGAACCACTGCCCTGCCCATCTTCACCACAGATGCCCCCTCCAGCAGCACCGACCCACAGCTCCTGCCAACACTGAACTACTAGGGCTTCAGGTTGGGGCCAGGAGACCAGGGAAGCGTCAGAAGCAAGAGCTCAGTCCCACTGCGCTCCCAGCCTTCCAGGCTTCACAAGTTTGACTAAATATGGCTAAGTCAAAACAGACTTCTCTTTTTTTAAAGAGTGAAATAAGAATTATCTCTTACTGGCTGTGTTCTGTCTGATAGAGAAATGAAAACTAGGGCTAAAGACAGCATCACCTCAAATGGAAACTCCCCCAAAAATGAGTCTTCTGTAAAACCAGACCAGCAGATAGCTCAAATGATATCCGCAACATAAACTCTCCTTGCTGTCCTTTCTGCCAGCAGCGGCCAGGAGCCCCTCTGCAGAACAGAGCTTGCACTGTCCAGCAGCTTGTCACCTATGCGTGTTAATTCCTGCAGTTGTTTGTGACAGAAGTATTTCTCTGGTTTTCTCTTGCCTAGTTTTCAGAAGACTCAAATTCCACCGAGGTTCCCTGGCAAAAGCAGCCATTTGACAAACCCTTGTACTCCCCTGAACAACCCTGGCTCCTGAGTTGGAGCCCTCCGGAAAGCTCCAGCGAGAACTTAGCTTTTTGAGAAAAAAAAACATTTTTGCGAATAACAACATTGCAGGGGGATGTTGCTTCTGCAACAGCAACTGCCTTTGTAGCGCAAACCCAGGGTGCTGCTACTGGACTTTGTCAGCATTCCCAGGGACACCTGATGGTTTAGTAGCCATGCCCCAGGAGAGCCCCCGCTCTCTGCTGTCTGCAGGCTGAGCAATGCCTCCTTCAGCACCTAGATCAGGCTCTTCGAGAAACAGAAGCTCCTCTGACATCTGGCATTAGCCACCCCTTTAGGAACATTCCCCCAGAGATACAGGACAGTATCCTTCATGAGTTAAGGCTAATACTGCCCTCAAACTGCTGCAGGGAGCCTTGTACGTGGTACAGACTCTTTGAAAAGGGCTTTGGGATTCTTAAACAAACAAAAATTTACTTACCTTCCTAGGAACTGCACTTCTCCCCGATGATGGTGGGGAATTGATTTGTATTTCCCTGTGTCTCCTTCTGGTCGAGTCACTGAGTAGCCCGCGTACTGCACTCTGCATTAGAAAGGGAAGAAATAAAATAAGTAAATAATTTTTAAAAAAATGTGACCGTTGCATTTGTTGAGCCATCAGCGCTTGCCAGCACAGCACAGCTAGTGTGTTTGCGGTTGCTACAGCGGCTTTGCCTTTCCACCCAGCAGACAAGCTCTGCAAATCTCCCCACTCTAGCCTAGGCTCCAGGTAAGTCCCATGGCTCTCAGCACCTCAAGGCTTCAGAAGCTCAGCCAAGATCAGCAGCATGGAATATTGCAAACAAAGCCAATAACTTCCCAACCAGCGCTTCTCTTTTTGCTTCCAACCTGCTACCCGTGCAGGCTGGAGCATCCCTGGCTCCCAACGAGCCACCACAGACAGGCTGGCTCTTCCCCAGCCCGGGTGCAGCAAGCCCAGCACCAGCTACAGAGGTGATAATGCTTCCCCCCGCAGCATGTGCAAAGCTTGGCTCGCAGAACCACCATCAAGAGTGGAGTTCAAGGACACTGTCTGAGCCGAGCCCCTACCTGTTCCAGAGGTCGTCGTCTTCACCGCCCCAGCCCCAGAAGGCATTGGGGAAACCATTGATCTTCTGAAACTGCTCGACAGTCAGGCCGCTCACCCCACCAAAGAACTCGTTGTAAGGGAGCCTAAGCAGGAGAGAAGTGGTTAGGGCAGAGCCCGCTGGTGCTGCAGCTCTCCCGCTTGCAATGGGGAAAGCCCGAGCTGTGAGGATGCTGTTTTTTCTATTCCCCTCTCATGTTCACTTTGCACAAAGCCCGAGAAGCAAACAGAGATTCATCTTCTGCCTTTTGAAAAATACAGCCTAACACTGGCTTCTTAGCTATTATGGTAGCAGGGGAGGAAGAACGGTGCTTACAGATACATGTACTTATCCAGCTTGGCCGCAAAGTGCCTCGGCATGTGTCCACACCCATAATAGTTACGGTCATTTTCTGGTATGTGATCCACATCGTGAAAGATGAGACAGTCCCAGTCCAAGTCCTTCATTGCTTCCCGAAAGCCAACATTGAAGAGCATGGCACGGTTAAAGGGCTGGTTTCCAGCCTAGGGGAGAGAGAGAGAGTTCCTGCTCAACGGGAGCCCCGCATAGTTCATGCTCCCCACAAGCATCCTCAGTCTTGTCCAGAAAACTGCAGAGGGCAACCAGCTCCCACAACAGTACCGCAAAAGGAAACGATGTATTGGAACAGACAGACTAGCGAGATTAACCAAGACTTAACTATTCAATTTACTGTGCAGTAGCAAAAATAAAGATGCAAAAGTCTTATTACTCAGACACTTGAATAAAAAAACCAAACTATTTTGATCAATCTTTTTAAGATAGAGCTAAATATGGAAGTACATTTACTGGGTGGATGAAGCCAGAGAGCTTAAGTGACAGGTTCACATATACATAAAAGTCTTATGTTTTACATTCATGAGTCTTCTAGATACTGCCCTGGCAAGTAACGCATAACTCTGGTCAGGCCATTCCTGCGCCTAGGGGATGGTCCCCAGAACTACTACAGTAGTAGTAATAACGCAATAACGCAACATTATTTAAACTACAAGTAACTGGTTCAAAGTTGTCTTTTTTAGACTATCTCCTCCAATACAGGATTTTTTTTTTTTTTTAAAAAACCATGCCAAATCTCTATTTTTTAGATAAAACCAGTCATTTTGGGGCACACCTCTTAGCTGTGCCACTTTCAGGCAGAATGGGACAATTTAAACACCGCAACATGAACCCCAAACCTTTAAATGATGTGATCTGGCAGGGAAATGCCTCGGGACACAGCGCAGAGCTACGCTCGCAGCTTTGGCTGAAGCTCCAGCAGACACATTTCAAGCGCAGCACCTCTGTGCCCCAGCGGCTGCTGCCCCGACCGCCCCAGGGCTCACTCACTTGTTCTACAACGTAAAAGGCGAACTGTAAACGTTGCCGCTGCAGCATGGGAATAAGGTGTCTGAAGAGGACTGGAAGATGCTCGTATCGATTTCGGAATGGGATCAGGATCGCCACCTGACAGGGAGAGGACACGGCTCTTACTGCACCGCACCAGCGGTTCCTGCCGCAGACCGACCCCTGGCCGGGGAGCGGGGTAAACCTTTCCAACCCCCACAACGTGGATTTCCTATTCACTTTTTGGGAAATTGTTGCTTTGGCGAAATTCAACATAACCTTGAGCGGGAGGGAGACCCATGGCCCCTCCCTCCCTGCCTCTGCCCAGTGCTGGGGACAGCAGGAGTGGGGCCAGGCAACCACTACCAGGCTGCCCTAAGCCACCTCCCTCTGGGCACAACAGTCCCTAGAGCTGCCACCTGGCCTCCGTGGGTCACATCCTACCCCAGACAGAGTGGCACGGTGAGCGGGAGGCTTAGCAGCTGGGGAGCAGGCTGGCGAGCTCTCTGCCNCTGGCTGGTGTCACAGGAGGGAGAGCAGCACCAAACCAAGTGTCATGGCTCTCTCAGGTAGAGCTGAGCAGCCTGAAACCTTTCCAACCCCCACAACATGGATTTCCTATTCACTTTTTGGGAAATTGTTGCTTTGGGGAAATTCAACATAACCTTGAGCGGGAGGCAGACCCACGGCCCCTCCCTCCCTGCCTCTGCCCAGTGCTGGGGACAGCAGGAGTGGGGCCAGGCAACCACTACCAGGCTGCCCTAAGCCACCTCCCTCCGGGCACAGCAGTCCCTAGAGCTGCCACCTGGCCTCCGTGGGTCACATCCTACCCCAGACAGAGTGGCACGGTGAGCGGGAGGCTTAGCAGCTGGGGAGCAGGCTGGCGAGCTCTCTGCCTTAGCAGTCCATGCAGAAGCTCAGAGCTGACTCATGCATCGCTAAAGCAGCCCCTGAGCTCAGCATTTCTCCCCTAGGCACTGCAGCCCCACACTTCAGAGGTCCTTATATTCATTACTCTGGAGCTGCAGCACACCAGAGACATTCCCATCTCTGTCTTCCCACTGCCCGCCCAGGACCCTCTGTCCTCAGGAGGGACACAGGGCTCCACAGCTCCCCAGTTACCTTCCAGCGAGGCAGGCAGTCGCTTGGCTTCCAGTGGCCTCCCAGCTTGATGGAAGGGTCTTTAGAGAAGAACTGGTGGATATCCTCCATTGTGATCTCGCTCATATTTACATCGATGGGGCCCTCTGTGGAGACAGTGGGGAGAAGCAGAGGAGGGGGTCAGGAACCGCTGTGGTCGTGGGGCAGCTCAGTGCCCGCTCGGGGTAGCGCTCTGCTGCATCCTTGCCCTCTATCCCCAGCACTGAATGCAGGCAGCCTCTTCTTTTCCCCAAGCACCAACAAAAATGACTAGGAAATGCTGCTGGCACAACTTGTAACATCTCCAACTCCCCAGCAGCTGGGCTCTGTTCAGCCTTTGTGGCCAGTGTTGGATGCAGCTCTCCATCTGAGACCCACACAGGCCGGTGCACCCCTCCACTCCTCCATGCAGATTCCCAGCAGACACAAAACCCCACGGCTCAGCAGAGAGCAGTTTCCCCCCTTTTAGGAAACATTTACCCTGAAAAGCCCAATTTTTCAATATCACTTTGGCAGAAGCATTTCTCCCAGCCACGGCTCCCTTGTGGGGGTCCAGCCTGTCTCCCACACCAGCCCCTGCCCAGCTGTACCCAGTGCTGCAGACAGGCAAGGCAGCCACCCCACCGCCACTGCCCCTGGAAAAGGGCCGGTTGAGCCTTTGCACTGGCTCCCAGTGCACAATCCCCTTTTGTCTGTGTTTGCCAAGCAATAGGCTCCTGCTTCGGCACGGAGACGTGCCTCCGACGTAGCAGGGATTAATTCATGTGAGTGGGTAAACAATGATTTCCCAGGAGGGGACTGGGCTCTAAACAGCGCTCCCATTCATCCCCAGGTTTCTGGCAGAGAAAGGTGCAATGCTGGTGAGCTGGGGAACACCATGATGTGCCCTCCAAAGCCACGGGGAGCAGGAGAGGGGCACGGAGCCATCCGGATGCTACTCACTCATAGAAGGGAGCCTCTCAGGACAGGTGTGGTTGGGGAAGTAGGTAAAGTCTTCAGGAAGAAACGTTGTGGCTTGCAGAAAGGTGTCGTTGTGATTCAGATCAAGAGGATAATCTGAGGAACGGGGAAAAAAAAAAAAAAAGATAGAAGTTCGCTCTTGAGCTGCAGGCCTTTGTTATTTCCAGCCACCTCCCTGTGCCACGGTGAGCTGACTCCAAAGCCACCCATGGCTGAGGATGTCCCCAACAGCCCGGGTGCGCCCCCATGCAGCATGAGCTCTAGACTCGCAACCCGGCTGGGAGCTCATCCCCATCCTAGGGCAGGCGGTTGCAGAATCCCCAACTGCCAATGCCACACCAAAGAAACCTTCACGTTTTCTGGCGAAAGGAAGAATTTTGTGTGTCACCTTTAGGTATCACAAACAGCTCAAAGTGAAGGAGCACACGGCGCTTGGAAGGAAAAGCTGCTTAGCACCTTGTCCCTGAAGGGCCATGGCACAGCGAGGGAGGATGTGCTCCTCCAGCAGGTCCTTTCCTAATGGGCTCAGAGAGGGAAGTCCCCAGGCAGGTCCCACGCCAGCAAGGACTGTCAGTGCAGCAGCCTGCACAGGGAAATCCTGCCTTGCATCCTCCTCAAAGGATCAATAAAAACTATCACGTTACGGCAGCCTCTTCTCCAGTTTGCATCATGCAAGAGCAGAGGAGCCCCCGTGCCCCGGCAGTTATGGCAGTGCCCAGCACGGCACATTTCTCCAGCTTCCCCATTACCCCGCACCCTTCTGCCTCCTGGGAAAACCCCTCCAGCCTGTTACACCTGTACATGTTTTAAGGAGATTTTCACACAACAACAAACTTCTGCTTTCTACAGTAAAGACACCAGCTTTGCATAAGGCATCTTTAGCCAAGCATGACCTTTATTTTAGGCACTAGAAAAAGTGCCCTGCCTGTGGTAAGGCATCAGCTGCTACAAGAGGATGCTGCCTCTCCACTTTCTCTGAGCATCAGATGCTTAGCAGAGGGTTGGCCTTTTGGTCCCACAGCACCCAGGGCACCAGCACCGACCTCACACCCCAGAGAGGTCCTGGAAAGCAGCCAATTAGGGCCGAGGCACCCAGTCTCACCACAGGCAGCCCCCAGACCTACCAGGACAGGAAGGTCTTGTCCTTTCCAATTACGTTACAATGCACAGGCATTCCTGCAGCAGCCAGCTGCAGAAGCATGCAACGGGGCTGACATTCACCATGCTGATTCAAAGTAAGAACAGCCCTTGTTTCTCACGGGTACAGTACAAACCAGACGGTGTTCAGGCACCCCAGACACAGAAGAAGGTCTAGCATCCCGCCTGCCACCCCCAAGAGCCGTCCAAGCACCTCTGCAAAGCCTTAGACACAAGGGTTGCAAGTGATCCATCAGCAAACAGTTAATTTACAGCAAGTAGCCAGTTTTTAAAGTTATGTTACTGAAGCCAGCATGAAATTCAGATTTTTTTTTTTAAACCAGCAGCTATAACCTGTCAAATTCAGCATACATTTAGTTTCAGAAACATATTGATAGCAAAAAGGTTTCACAAATGTTATCCTGAGAGCAATTTAATGAACACAGAATTACAGTGAAGTGAATGAATTGGCCAAGATTAAGAGTTAAGAATCTAAGTCATATTTAAGGATAGGGACATTTAAGTAATTGCACAAGCACAGTATATTCTCCACAGCAGAAAGGCTGCATCTAATAACCACATTAATGATACATCAACAAAAAAAATTAATCTAGTGACAATTTAGTCTTTTAAAGCAAAGCAGGGAGGGTTGCCTTTAGCTGCAAGGTCAAAATCTTTCATTTCAATCAACTGGGACAAGTCATTGCTGTCCCGATATTTCAGCTTGCTTTATTGTGCTAGTACCTACCATTACATCATTAACACCATTTATCCGCTCAATTAAATGGTACCCAAACTATCTCAGACTCAAGATGGACTTGTAAACAGAACCTAAGGGTTTTTCAAGGATGGTACATATTATTTTGGATGCATGATACTGCTCTAAATTTTAATACCCAGATTCCCATTAAACTCCTATCACCAGAGCACACTCTCAATACTTAGTCCAGCTGACAACGCACGGTGAAGGTCAACTCTCTTTTTTGCAGAAAGGGCTGCCTTTTTTGCTTGCAGAAGCACAAAAGGGACCCCTCTCAGCTCACCAAACAGGAAACCTATTACTGCATCTATTAGCAAATGCTGAAAACATTATAAATTACTTTCTCATTTTAGTACAAGAGGAAAAAAGCTAAGGGCAAAGAATGAATGCAGACGGATGGCAACAAGCACACTGTGCTTGCAGCAGACCACCCTGTGCTTGGTCACCTTGCTATTTTAGAGTGGGATATTACATTTTTAAGGAATCTGCCCAGAAATTAAAGCCCCAGGTCCCAGGAAGACACACACACAAGGCAGCAGTGCATGAAGAACAGCTCCCCCTGCCCCTTGCTGGGGCAGACGACGTGCGAGACTGGCTGCAGCTCAGAAAGCATCAGCAGCCTCCTACTTCCCAGTGCTCCCTTGCAGCTGTAACAGGAACAAGAGAGAGGCCAGAGGGTCTTCTACTGCCCAAATTGCTTTGTGACCAGTGCCAGCTCACCCCTGGCAGCAGCATCTCTGCCCCTGCTCCACACACCTCGCCCGGGAAGACGGGAAGGGATGCGACATCTGCGGCTGCCTGCATGGTACGACGTGGGCAGGAGAGCCCAGGAGCTGCTCCCAGCAGCTCTGAGTCACAACAGGAATGGTCAAGGCCTTTGCTGGGTCCCTCCTTGCAGCCGTACCAGGCGAGTTTGCTGTCCCAGACGTCACACTGCTGCACTGCCCACAGCAGCATGGGGACGATGTACTAACCAGGCGGTGCCGCCCACACAGATCCCACCAAGGCGCCCGAAAACAGAGTCTGGGAGGGAAGATACCGATCCCGGTGTTAATTTAATCCTTGTGGCCACAGCGCCACGTGCCTTCCAGATGTCACTGCCATCCGTCATGTGTCTGCTTTGACCTGCCTGCCAGGGAGATCGCCCAGGGACGGTGCACAGCGCCTGTATGTGTCAAAACCATCCTCACAGCCAGAGCCCTTGGGGCAGGAGGGGTATGAGCCCATGCCTGCAGAGCTGGGATGGATATGATGTCCAAGTAAAGTCAGTTACTTCAGTAGCAGCAGTACTGGTATCGCTGACGCTAACGTGGTAGCCATTTCCCTGTCTGCTGGAGCACAATTTTGGAGGGCTCGGAGCCCTGAGAGCCAGGATTGCAGTGGGACGGAGGCTCTCATCACCGCAAGCAGCAGCGGTGGAGCGCCTAACCCTCCTCCCCTCACGGGGATCAGCTACTTCCTCACCCTACATCTGCTTACTTGATGTTTCCAGGCTTAAAAATAGCCCAGGCTAGCAGCCCTGGCCGGCTCACGCGGGGAGAGGAGGTGACCCGGGCTGTCGATCTCTTGCGCAAGTTGGTAATTCCTCTCCCGTGCCCATCCCCGGTCAGAGTACAGCTGAACTGGCGGCCACACCATCCGCTCCTCAGCAGGCTGGGCAGCAAGGACACAGCTTGGGTTTTTTTTATTAATAAGGAAATAATCTTGCCTTGTAAAACTCTATGAGCCCCTCTGATGAGCCCTTGCAGTGGAGGACCTGAGCTGAGATCCCTGCCACTGCCACAGCCCAATGCCAGCTGCACCAGCATGACACCCCGGTGACGTGTCAACAGGGAAGGTACATGCTCATGCCGGCCCAAAGGCAACGCCTCACCCTGGCTTACACAGTCACATGCATTTATGCTTCGTTGTACGTATTTACACCAAAACTTGTAACCCTGTTATCAGCTTTGTATTACGGAAGATGAACAGCCTGGGAGCGGGAGCCTGTGACTCCACTCCTTGCATTCTGCCCAAAGTTCAATATATTATTTGTGGCAGATCTCCAGCTAAGTCATCTCAGTTCATCCTTGCATGGGAAGAGTCAAGCTTACGAGCACAGGCTCCTCCACATGCACGGAGCCAGGGCTCTGCGCAGGCGTGCGCCTGGGAAGTTATTTTTTTAAATATGAAACCTGATCCTTGTGCTGAAATTTGGAAGTGTTTACGCTCAGACTGGTTGAAGCTAACAAGTTGAATTCCTGGAAAGCAAAGAGGTTTTCGGCTCAAAATCCCATCATTTGAGGCCTTTCAAGATTTTCACCCCTCATGCAAGTTAGAAGCATTCAAATTTTTTATATGTATGAATAAATTAATGTAATTTTACATATAATACATATAGTGATTCTATATATAATATGTATTTTAGCTACATAATATATATTTATAATATAAAAATTTAAAAAGCAGCCAAATAGTCAAAGTTTCCACCCTGCATTTACCAGCACAAATTAATTGCTGCAAGCAAGAGTGGTTCACGTCAGCTTGATCTCCAATGGAAACGGAACCTTTGATCAAAATGACAATTATTCAAGAAATACCTGAGTCATTCACGCTGCTGTTCCTCTTGGCATAGGCACTGCGGACCACCTGCTCGTACATCTGAGCTCCTATTGTTCGCATGTTTTCACGAATCATGATGCCTTGGGCTTGCATCATGAAGAGGTAGGTGTTCACTGCAAGCGAGAAAAAGAAAAA
>VZSC01005640.1:250121-279073 GCA_013398225.1 Steatornis caripensis
TTTTTTTTTTTAAACCAGCAGCTATAACCTGTCAAATTCAGCATACATTTAGTTTCAGAAACATATTGATAGCAAAAAGGTTTCACAAATGTTATCCTGAGAGCAATTTAATGAACACAGAATTACAGTGAAGTGAATGAATTGGCCAAGATTAAGAGTTAAGAATCTAAGTCATATTTAAGGATAGGGACATTTAAGTAATTGCACAAGCACAGTATATTCTCCACAGCAGAAAGGCTGCATCTAATAACCACATTAATGATACATCAACAAAAAAAATTAATCTAGTGACAATTTAGTCTTTTAAAGCAAAGCAGGGAGGGTTGCCTTTACCTGCAAGGTCAAAATCTTTCATTTCAATCAACTGGGACAAGTCATTGCTGTCCCGATATTTCAGCTTGCTTTATTGTGCTAGTACCTACCATTACATCATTAACACCATTTATCCGCTCAATTAAATGGTACCCAAACTATCTCAGACTCAAGATGGACTTGTAAACAGAACCTAAGGGTTTTTCAAGGATGGTACATATTATTTTGGATGCATGATACTGCTCTAAATTTTAATACCCAGATTCCCATTAAACTCCTATCACCAGAGCACACTCTCAATACTTAGTCCAGCTGACAACGCACGGTGAAGGTCAACTCTCTTTTTTGCAGAAAGGGCTGCCTTTTTTGCTTGCAGAAGCACAAAAGGGACCCCTCTCAGCTCACCAAACAGGAAACCTATTACTGCATCTATTAGCAAATGCTGAAAACATTATAAATTACTTTCTCATTTTAGTACAAGAGGAAAAAAGCTAAGGGCAAAGAATGAATGCAGACGGATGGCAACAAGCACACTGTGCTTGCAGCAGACCACCCTGTGCTTGGTCACCTTGCTATTTTAGAGTGGGATATTACATTTTTAAGGAATCTGCCCAGAAATTAAAGCCCCAGGTCCCAGGAAGACACACACACAAGGCAGCAGTGCATGAAGAACAGCTCCCCCTGCCCCTTGCTGGGGCAGACGACGTGCGAGACTGGCTGCAGCTCAGAAAGCATCAGCAGCCTCCTACTTCCCAGTGCTCCCTTGCAGCTGTAACAGGAACAAGAGAGAGGCCAGAGGGTCTTCTACTGCCCAAATTGCTTTGTGACCAGTGCCAGCTCACCCCTGGCAGCAGCATCTCTGCCCCTGCTCCACACACCTCGCCCGGGAAGACGGGAAGGGATGCGACATCTGCGGCTGCCTGCATGGTACGACGTGGGCAGGAGAGCCCAGGAGCTGCTCCCAGCAGCTCTGAGTCACAACAGGAATGGTCAAGGCCTTTGCTGGGTCCCTCCTTGCAGCCGTACCAGGCGAGTTTGCTGTCCCAGACGTCACACTGCTGCACTGCCCACAGCAGCATGGGGACGATGTACTAACCAGGCGGTGCCGCCCACACAGATCCCACCAAGGCGCCCGAAAACAGAGTCTGGGAGGGAAGATACCGATCCCGGTGTTAATTTAATCCTTGTGGCCACAGCGCCACGTGCCTTCCAGATGTCACTGCCATCCGTCATGTGTCTGCTTTGACCTGCCTGCCAGGGAGATCGCCCAGGGACGGTGCACAGCGCCTGTATGTGTCAAAACCATCCTCACAGCCAGAGCCCTTGGGGCAGGAGGGGTATGAGCCCATGCCTGCAGAGCTGGGATGGATATGATGTCCAAGTAAAGTCAGTTACTTCAGTAGCAGCAGTACTGGTATCGCTGACGCTAACGTGGTAGCCATTTCCCTGTCTGCTGGAGCACAATTTTGGAGGGCTCGGAGCCCTGAGAGCCAGGATTGCAGTGGGACGGAGGCTCTCATCACCGCAAGCAGCAGCGGTGGAGCGCCTAACCCTCCTCCCCTCACGGGGATCAGCTACTTCCTCACCCTACATCTGCTTACTTGATGTTTCCAGGCTTAAAAATAGCCCAGGCTAGCAGCCCCGGCCGGCTCACGCGGGGAGAGGAGGTGACCCGGGCTGTCGATCTCTTGCGCAAGTTGGTAATTCCTCTCCCGTGCCCATCCCCGGTCAGAGTACAGCTGAACTGGCGGCCACACCATCCGCTCCTCAGCAGGCTGGGCAGCAAGGACACAGCTTGGGTTTTTTTTATTAATAAGGAAATAATCTTGCCTTGTAAAACTCTATGAGCCCCTCTGATGAGCCCTTGCAGTGGAGGACCTGAGCTGAGATCCCTGCCACTGCCACAGCCCAATGCCAGCTGCACCAGCATGACACCCCGGTGACGTGTCAACAGGGAAGGTACATGCTCATGCCGGCCCAAAGGCAACGCCTCACCCTGGCTTACACAGTCACATGCATTTATGCTTCGTTGTACGTATTTACACCAAAACTTGTAACCCTGTTATCAGCTTTGTATTACGGAAGATGAACAGCCTGGGAGCGGGAGCCTGTGACTCCACTCCTTGCATTCTGCCCAAAGTTCAATATATTATTTGTGGCAGATCTCCAGCTAAGTCATCTCAGTTCATCCTTGCATGGGAAGAGTCAAGCTTACGAGCACAGGCTCCTCCACATGCACGGAGCCAGGGCTCTGCGCAGGCGTGCGCCTGGGAAGTTATTTTTTTAAATATGAAACCTGATCCTTGTGCTGAAATTTGGAAGTGTTTACGCTCAGACTGGTTGAAGCTAACAAGTTGAATTCCTGGAAAGCAAAGAGGTTTTCGGCTCAAAATCCCATCATTTGAGGCCTTTCAAGATTTTCACCCCTCATGCAAGTTAGAAGCATTCAAATTTTTTATATGTATGAATAAATTAATGTAATTTTACATATAATACATATAGTGATTCTATATATAATATGTATTTTAGCTACATAATATATATTTATAATATAAAAATTTAAAAAGCAGCCAAATAGTCAAAGTTTCCACCCTGCATTTACCAGCACAAATTAATTGCTGCAAGCAAGAGTGGTTCACGTCAGCTTGATCTCCAATGGAAACGGAACCTTTGATCAAAATGACAATTATTCAAGAAATACCTGAGTCATTCACGCTGCTGTTCCTCTTGGCATAGGCACTGCGGACCACCTGCTCGTACATCTGAGCTCCTATTGTTCGCATGTTTTCACGAATCATGATGCCTTGGGCTTGCATCATGAAGAGGTAGGTGTTCACTGCAAGCGAGAAAAAGAAAAAAAAGAGTATTTCCATGAGCACCAGCTTTTGTAGGGAAGAGAAACAGGAGTCTTTTGGACTCATTCCCAGCCTTCTGCTTGGTTTCAGCTCCCTGTTGCCAGGAGGATCCCTGGGTCACACGTGCCTCGGCTGCCCGACAGGAGCTGGGAAGGGCACAGAGTCGGGAAGCAGAGGCGTAAGGCATGTTTGGAAACCTGTCTGGTTAATAAGGGGAACATACTCAGCTAGACCTGACAATGCAGACTGTAAAGCAGTGTTGTAACTTAAACAACAATATGTTTCGCTGCCTAAGTAGGGAGGGTTAATTAGGAAATACCATTATAACAGGAAACTAAGCTGCCCTCCTGGAGAAGGGCACTGGGCATTTGTCCCTAGACTGCGGCACCAAGGGCTGACACTTGCTTGGCAGAGGTGCCTCAATGGGCACCACAAAAAACATCCCACTGCCAGTCTCTGAGCCCACCGGCAATCCATACATGCCAGCACAGGCAGCATTCTGCAGCACAAGCCCCCAGAGTTCCTGGGGCCAGCATCCCCCACAGCCAGGCTTCTTCCCCTCTCCTTTCCTGCTGACTCCGTGCCCTGGCATCACTCAGGCTGAGCCTCCTTAGGTTTCAGTTTAAACTGACACCCGATGCTGGCAGGGACTGGCCACAAAGCAAACAGTGGCAGGCACAGCCCTGCGTCACCAGCAGCACCTGCCCAAGGCAGCAGGACAGCCACCGTGTGTGCACAGCACTCCTTGCCAGCATTGTGGTGCCAGCCACGGCCCCGCTGCGGGGAAGTTTTAGGGCTTAAGAATGAAGGAAAATAGATCTTGATTTGAAAATACGGAGGAGGGGAGATCTAGGTCAATTCTGCACTAATAACTAAAAAACAGGTCAAAAGAGGGAGGGATGAAGAGGGCACCAGGCTAAGGAAACGGAGACGGTGCACAGAAGAGGGCAGTAATGATGAAATGTCACCAGGAAACACCCCAACAGACAGGCTGTTTTCTACAGCAGGCATAGCACAAGCTATGAAACCGGTGACTGCCAGTGCCAGGAAGGTACCGTCATTGCTGCGGTCACCGGGAGCGCAGATTAGATAGCGGTGCTGCCTCTAAGGTGCCCTATTGGAGAGCAAGGGTCCCCCCCGAACACCGCCCACGGGTACACACACTGACGCACTGCCCCCGGTCTCCCTGCCCTGCATTCCCCTTTTACACCCACGGATTGAGTCAAACCCCAGAAAGGCTGCCCAGATGCATTTCCCAATCCCAACAGTATCTTGTTTTCACACAGCTAAGTAAATACTCACAAGGGCGATGGAGCCCCACACCGTGCCCGGAGCCCCCACGCCAAGCACAGGTGTTGCCGGTGCCCAGCCTGTCTCCGAGCCATCGGGAATCACCAGATTTTCAGCAAGAAGGCAGCTGGCTGTGCTATGTGCTCCACAACTAAATGGCTTTAAATGCAATTTTAAATGCCCATTTTCAGCCTCTCCCTTCCCACTCATGTACCCTTCGTGGCGGAGCCAGCAACGGCACCTTAAGCCAGTGGTTACACCAGCAAGGAGCAGCAGCTGCCTCAGCTAAAGGGGCACCTAAACCCACCTTGCTCACTTGCCTCTTCTGAAGCCAGCTCTGCAACCCAGAGAAACTACCGGGTTGGTTAGTCGCAGCTACAAAACAAACACATGCTCTGGTACAGGTTCTCGGCAAGAAACTCCTGTTGCCAACGACGGTGATAGGCAGTGAGGGCTGCTCCTGCCCAGAAAGATGGGGGATTCGTTCTAGCAGATCCCCAGGGGATAAGGCTCAAGGAAAACCTGGCATTTTGATGTGGGATCATAGGCCAGAAACAAGCGTAGCTTAAATTCTCCATGCAAAGCCTCACATCCAGCCCTAAAACCTTCATATGCTTGCGCTCAGACTCATCTCCTGCTCAGAGCTCAGTATGAAATTGCATCGGCTCCCAGCATCAGCAGTCCAGCCCCAGCACCCCTCCCTGGCACAGCCCCAGCTCCACTGGGCAGCTGCCAACCAGGACTTACAGAAATGGGAATTCCTAGGCAAAAAAAAAAAAGTTTGCGGAAACGGCCTATTTAGGGGTTAGCAGTGACGAAGTGAGTGATGCAATCAGGCTGGCACGTCCTCCGGGTCTAGGGCAGGACGTGCAGGGCAGCTCCAGCTCGACCCCCCGGGTGCAGCCAGGCAGAGGGCAGGTCTCCCAGATGACCACGACAAGATCTGGAAGTTGGGCAACTTCTTCAGCTCACCAGCCCACGTCAGAGCTCTGCCTCAGTTGCCGAGGCGACATAGTAAGGGGTGATGCTTGGGGCATACAGCTCCTAAGGACACATTTATAACATCTTGCCCCAGTGACAGCATCCACTCCAAGCTGCAGCCAGCAGCACTGCCAGGCTCTACAAGGAGGCAGCACGAACCAACGCATCCAGCGATGGGAACAGCATCCTGCAAAGCCGAGCAAGCACAGCAGATGAGGGACTCAAAGGAGCGTGGTACCACACAGCCTCACCTCGGCCATCAGCAAACAGTGAGGGTTAGAGACTGCCCAGCTCCTTTTCCAAAAGCCAAAAGGCTAATCAGGAGGGAGCAGGGGCACAGCTCCTCTCCTCTTTGCACAGAGTAGCCAAAGCGTAGCTGAAGCCACTGGAGTTGCGACGTTTATCAGAACCAGGCTGTTGATAAGGGAAGGGGAGCGTGTGTGTGCACAGCAAGCTTGCATTGAGTACGAGTCAGGGGCAAGGCATAACTCGCTGATGCTGAACAAGTAATTTAGCTTTCTTCTTCCTTATGCCTTCTACTCGCTGGATAAGCGGAACCAGGTTTGGTGAAGCATGAAAGAATGAGACACGCACAAATCAGCATCCAACCCCTGCTTAATTTAAGGAGCAGGGAGGTTAGTCCGGCGCAGTGAAAGCGCCGTTTGTTCCCTGCTCTCTCGGCGGGCAGACAGAGCAGGGCCTCGCCGTGGCCACATGACACGGCTTGCTGGGTCGGGCTCACACGGAGCTGCAGTGGGAATCCTGAGCAGACTCACAGCAGCCACCATCCCAGGGGGAGCGTAAGCACAAACAGCACCAGCTTTGTTTAAGGCAGCAGTTGCATTTTCACATATTAACCCCTTTACTCAGGTGATTAAGGAGATACCTGGCCACGGACAAGCTGTGCCATTAACATGCCACACACCCAACACCAAGAACCTCCCATGACCATACTGACCCCAGCCGAAGAGGTCCTTTTCCCACCCAAAAAGAACCCACTACCACGAGATAAGCTTCACAAACCCCACACTTATCCAGAACATGCAATTCATTCGGGTCAGAAAACTGGATTTAAAACACACTATTGAAAACATTTCACTCCCTATACCCACATGGTGCCTAAATGAGTTCCATGGGGCCACTGTGGCCAGGGCTGGGTCTGGACCAACCTTTGGGAATAGCTGTACAAAACTCCACCCTCACTCCTCTGTTTACTTTGCTTTTGATGAGCAAATTGGCTGCATTTTTAATTTATTAAGCCTGACCCGGCTGTCCCTACAGAGCCCCCGTACCTGAGAGGCAGCATTTCCCAGAGCCACAATGCCAGGGCCACCACCATCAGGGGAAGGAGATGCCAGGCATCCCCGCTGCTCCCCTCTGCCAGGGGAGGAACAGTGCACATGCACGCTTGCGATGCGCTCAGCCTGAACCTGGGTTCAGCCAGAAAGCAGTTCTCCGTGTTGTGAGATATTGCTAATCTAATCACATAGGATGATCTCGAAAATTACATTAGCCTTCTGCCTTTACTTCACTTGAGTGTGCAGCACTTCAGACCGCATACACGCAGTGATAAGAGCCTGGCTACAGCACTGAGCAGCAGGACAAGAACAGGATAGGGATTTCAGCTGCTGTCAGTGGCAGGGGGGAGATGCCCCTTTTCTTACAAATTTCCAGCGGACCCTCACAACCCACACGGAAAACGAGCAAAACTTAAAAACCCATTTGCCCAAAAGACTGCCGTTAAGATTATTCTTGTCAGTTCTTTAAAGGACAAGTCAACCCTACTGTGATTTAAACACACGGAAACCATGAGATCAGACCTACAGCTTGTCACCAGCTGGAGCAGAAGCTCACAGCTGCGCCCCAGGGCCAGCGCACCCCTTGGGATGCTGCACCCCAACCTCCCTGCTCGCAAGCAACAGGGAGGGCAAGTGCTCGTCCAAGCCAGCAACGGATGAAACAACTTGAACCAGGGAGGTAAAGTCCAATTATATAAATGAGCACTGAAGGCTTCCTGTAATCATTTCTCTGTTGGTATTTTCAGAGCACTTCTAATCAAGAAACAGCTGACTCTCTCATGGAAAATTAATTTCACCACGGTGATACATACTAGAAGAGGCAGCAGGGTAATTTGCAGCTTGTGAGTGGATTTGGAAGAGTTTTGAATGTGATCCGCACCAGTTACCAACACAGGAAGGGGACAGACCTGACAAGTCTTGCTCCTGACCACAACACGCTTCTGCCACCTGCGGAAAGGACCCTCCTCCAGCATCCCCCGGCACGGGGGATGGCGCGGTACCCCAAGCCCCACGTCAGGAGACAGCCGCCGGGCTGTGGTCAGGAAGAGGGGCCAGGCAGTTCATGGCAGCCCCGCACGAGCGCAGCAGTATCAGCACTCAGCACAGCGGCCAGGCTTTCCTGAGGAAGGAGAGGATCTTCCTCTGCTTTGAGATTTAGGGCTTTCTGTCACATTCAGCATTTTTCCCGGTTCATTAGTCCATCAGCGCTGCAGAAGTCCAGAAGGGCTGGTTGTGAGTTTATCAATGTGCAGCCATCTCCTGCCAGCACTCGGGGCTCTGGAGCAGCCAGACCCTGTCCCAGGAAGGGCAGCCACTGCGAGCCCCTACCCTGCCCCGAGAGCACACACATCTCAACCAACACCGTCATAAATCAACGTACAACCAGTGAAACCACTGCCGAACAAGCCACTTTGCCAGACATTTGGAGCACGCACGAAAAGTGCCCAGCAGAGCTTGCAGGACGCCTGCATACGAGAGATGCGACAAAGACTCTGGAAGGGGGTGAAGGTCCCGCAGGCAGCAAGGATGGGTGCTCAGGTCACCCCCAGGACCCTGCCAGGGCTGGGAGATCCTGCCCACCTCCTGTGGGGCCCAGAGACAGCAAAACCAGCAGAGTCATGTCTACCTTGAGCCTTTTCTTAAGCTCTCCCAGCAGATCCACAGCATCAATTCAGCTCCATTAGTATTAGCAATACAAAGGGTTTAATCAAACTAAGCCTCTAAGGAACAGATAGAGTTGTGATAGTCTTACCTCGTAAACAACCTAACTAGGAAACTTAGCAGCATCCCATTACTAGTACACCATGAGACCTCTGTCTCTATTAGCCTTCCAGTGGCACCGTATTCCCCAGATGGACAGAGTGCCAGAACAATTAAATAAGAGGTTCCTATTAGTTTTAGAGAATTTAATATTAATGCCACCACTGTTACTTAGCCCTTCGCCTATAAATAGCACAGGAAGGAATAATTTGATACATTAAGTGGTCTAAGAATTAACAGTGCAGCAGCAGCACTGAGCTGGTAATTACAAGCCACCCGTCCCCAAAATTGGCAAGTTCACAGCCTGCACGTGCACAAAGCAAGCAGGGAAGATGGCAAACTGCAGCAATGCTTGACCAAAACCTGAACATGGAGAATTGGCATCTGAATTGCCTTCGAGAAAAATTACTCTGGGGAGACTTCAGCAAGGGGGAAGAAAATTCAGATTATTCTAATAGTCCCTAAATTTTTTAATGTGCACATTTAAGATGGCAACTTTCAGCTGCAATCCCACAGCTGGCTGAGCTTGTGTGACTCACTTTGAAGAGCACTGCACCGATTTTCAGATACCCAGCAAGAGGAGCACAACATACTCTGCACACGCTGGGAAAACTCAGAAGACCAAGGGAACTCACGGAGCATTTGCAGCACCAAAGCACTCACGGGAGCAGCCCTGCACCCCAGCAGCAGCCAGGGCTCATGGTGGAACCCAGCCGCAGGTCACCCGGATGCAGTCACACCCACCTGGGCAGCGAGCACAGCACCCATGCGCACAGCACCCGGCTCCATGCAGATGATGTTGTGGGTGGGGAAACTAGAGCACACAGTTTACCAGGGCAGTAACGCCGACAACACCTGTAAGAGCACACAGGCCTTTGCAAATCCCAAGAGCAGCTCAATTTCCAGCCTCCGCTGCGATTCCTCTTTGCGAGGAAGGGTGTAGCGACATGTGCAGGCTGGAGCATAGAGCATAACAAGCATTTGCCCAAGTTAAATATTACGCTTCCTAGTGAGATTCAGGCTCTCCTACTTTAATTGCAGTTCAGGAGATGCAATTGCACATGACTGCATCTCCTGTTTATCTTCCATCCCTCCCTCTTTGCGGCGATGGGCAGCTCTCCCCATCTCGCCTCCCTTTGCCAGGGTCAGCACAAACGCTTCCAAGGAGAAAAACAGCATCAGCTGCCAGCAGATTTCTCTGCACACAGAGCATAAAAGCACAGCACTCACTGGGCACTTGTGGGCACTGCACAGTTAAAGGCGCAATAAAAGGCTCTTCAGCAGGCACAGTGAAATGGTTGCTAACCTCTCCGGCTGGCAGCACTCGCAGGCTGCTGCTGGCTACCAACAGCAAACATTTACAGTTCAGCATTTGTTCCTTAGGTTCATTAGGAGACAAAGTCGTGGAAATTCCTGCGTCCCAGAGACCATCTCGAAGCAGCAGGAATCCTGACGCCTGAGCCTGATGCTCATGTGGGATCGGGATGAGGAAACAGAGGGAGAGCTTCAGTTAAAAAAACAAAAAAATAATAATAAAGTGAATGCTTGGGCAAGCAATGGAGAGGAAGAGCAGATACTCCCCAGCGCTGCCCCTGACGCAGGAAGGCAGGGAAGGACATGGGCTGCTCAGGACAGCTCCTCATCTCCCAGGTCATGGGGGTCATGGGAATCTGTACGGCTGCAGGATAGAAAGGAAATCCTCTGCTGCAGGCAACGCCCACCACCAACCTGGGCATCCTGCTCCTAGGACGTGCAAGAAAAAGGGGACTTGTTGGGTGGTCGTGTCCGGGAAATGCCATTCAGTCAGGAGTTTTCATCCGGGCTGTCCCTCACCAGCTGAAGCAATCTAGAATACAGCCAGACCACAGCAGAGAACAGAAGGCAGGTTGCATTTGGATTTAAAATTTCTCTATAAATCACACACCATTTAAATAGTTTTTGAAATCACTGATTTACTAGTCTTCCAAATTAGGAGATTAACTACACCCATTGGAGTATAAAATTGTCAAGATAAAAACAACAGTCATGCATTTACTGACTCAGTTCACACGATACAAGCTGCACTGTCTGAAGCTTTAACACCCTGACTTTGATGGAGGAAAAGAGAATGGGACCGTTGTTTAGGATATCCCAAAAATACCAGACAAAGACCTGATTTTTTCAAGCATGTTTTACAAGTTCAGCATGGCTGAACAAAAAGGGTTATCACATGTACAGCCTCATGTTTGCTGCAACTGAGCTGTTCTAAATGGGCGTACGAGATGCTGTTTCTGGTCAGTGGCTTGCCTCTTACGCCAGCCTGGTCCGTCCCAGTTAACATGCATGAAACAATATGCCCTCCCAGTTGTCATGCTAAAAAATGCAGGCGCGGGATTTCTGGTTACAGCATTTATTCATCGCTCAATCCAGCAAGACCCGCAGCACATCTTCCACTGCCATTTATGGCTGAAGCATGGTCCAGCTCTTATTTACATCTTCTTTGTCTCTGAAAAAAAATTAACACGGGGAAAGTCCTGCTCCCTGCCTAGTCTGCCCGTGATGCACACACCCCAGGGGACCCGCTTCTTGCCATCAGAGTGGTGAAACCCGAGGCAGAGATTCGCACTCCCATGGTGGGCTTGCCTGCGCTAAGCCGCTGGCTGCTTCGTGTCTCCGACCTTGGCAGTGCAGGGAGTGTCAGTGGGGACACGCGCCATGAATCACCCGCGGGAGGCGCAAAGCGGGTTGCAGAGCACAACCCTCAGCCCGAACCAAGACGTGTACCCTGGTAACACCCAAGCACCACACCACAAGGTGACTACTNCAAGCCGCTGGCTGCTTCGTGTCTCGACCTCGGCAGTGCAGGGAGCATCAGTGGGGACACGCGCCATGAATCACCCGCGGGAGGCGCAAAGCGGGTTGCAGAGCACAACCCTCAGCCCGAACCAAGACGTGTACCCTGGTAACACCCAAGCACCACACCANTAAGCCGCTGGCTGCTTCGTGTCTCCGACCTTGGCAGTGCAGGGAGTGTCAGTGGGGACACGCGCCATGAATCACCCGCGGGAGGCGCAAAGCGGGTTGCAGAGCACAACCCTCAGCCCGAACCAAGACGTGTACCCTGGTAACACCCAAGCACCACACCACAAGGTGACTACTCCTATCAGCAGAGCAATGTCCACAACCAGAAGCTGCAGGCTCTCGTCTGACCTGATGTTGGGCATGTCGGCTCCTCGCTGGGGCTAAGGAGCCCAGACCCAGCAATACTGCAGTCAGTACCTGCTACTGAAAATAAAAGTACCCTGCAAATGCTTCAGCCCTGAAACTATAAAGGCTGCTTTGCAGCCAGCACGATTTGGACTGTGAAGACTGCATCTAAGGAGAAATACCTCTGTAGCAATACTCCAAGACGGTTCCTGTTGTGATTTCCTTCCTACCCGTTGCCAGGTACTGGGAAACCGTTTCAGCAGCCAGGGAAGAAGCACTGCCACAGCCCCACCTCCACACTACGCATCAGCCTGACTCGTCTGCTGGAGAGCCGTTAGCCCTTTCCATTCCTACAAAATTCCCCAAGCTGAAATTCTTCAATCACGTGGGATTATTGTTGTCCCAGATTTTAAAAGGCAGCAGCTTGGAGCTCCCTGCCAAGGGTATTTTCACCATACAGTGCCATTAAGACCCACAGCAGCTCGGCCTCTGCAGTACGATTACAGAGTTGTTCTTGTCTGCAATAATTAAAGACTGCATTGCAAACAGTCAGCACAGCTGCTGTGTTTTTAGATGATGAAAAAAGCTATCAGAAAGAGGATGCAACTTTGAAGTTCCAGCATACAGATCACTACCTGTGGGATTTTGTAAGAACTCTGATGTCCTAAGACATTTATTAGCTTTGCTGTGAGCTATGTAGCCTTGGAATACCTAACATTTTTAATACGATTTTCTTCCGACTGACAAGCAAACTGGTAATACAGCTGCTGTAAATAAATTAACCAATTCCATTATCAGAGTAAGGAATGACTTCATTGGAAATAATTCATCCCTCTATCTGTGAACTTATTTAGCACTTAACTAAGAGACTACACATCGCATCATAGACTGCGCGACGCCTTCCTGGGCGTCAACAGAAAAGCAATGGTATGGGAGTCTGTTTGGGACGCCCTGAATAGAGGAAAACGGAAAAGCCCTTCTCCCCATCACCCTGCGCTGCAGACCTCTGCCGTGTGCTTCGGGACCAGACCCTGGGGTTTGGCACACGCCAGACCCCTCTCTGGGGGCAGTTGTGCAGGGACCCCGTGTCTCCCCCTGGGATCACCCTCCTCCCCCTCTCTCCGCTGACTCGCCCCTCCTGCCCAGCCACGGCAAACACTTCCTAACAGCACTGCCGCCTTGGCGCCAGGCATAAGAAAAGCCTAAACCTTATCACAGGAAGGGGAGGAATAAAGTGTGCTGGCATCTGAAACCAGATTCGCACCGCCCTTTACCACAAGCACCACACTCGTAGAATTGTGACTAACATGCTACCTGACATGCTAACATTAAGTTACATATTAATGCTAGATAAGCCGCAACAAGGCTATTAAGTGAGTGAGCTCAGCAAGGGCTAAGAGCGTCCGGCAGCCCCAAGCTATAACCAGGGCTTGGGATCCTCCACGGGGAGATGGGGACATCACCGACTGCGAGGGACGGGAGGCTTGTGGCCCCCAGACTCCCACCCCACCAGATATTGTTGGGTTTATACAAACAGCGGAAAAACCCAGTGCAAGTTCAGCAATACAGCTTGCCCATGAGCATGTGGGCTGTGGGATGGGGTGCTGGGCACGGAGCCGGGCTGCCCACAGCCTCCCAGCAGCTTGGGGCACAGGGTGCCCTGCCTGTCCCACCATGGGCAGGAGTCAGCCACCGTTGCCTTCTCCTGCCCCGAGTCACCAGCCCTCATGTGCACGGTGGCTCTGCAGTTGCTTGGGGACTTTCAAGCCAAAGTTCTTCTGAATCACCTCCCCTCGCAGCCCTGGAGAGAGACAATCACACATGGGGACACATTGGGGGACAGCAAACACCTCCTCCCTCCATCCCACTCTCCCACAGAAACACCTTCAAGCTCCTCACACACGGCAGCAGCTGAAGCTTCTGTAAGAGAGTTGCGTGCTTACCGAGAGACATGACCGCTCGCTCATCGGTATGAGCAACAGGGCAGGGATGGGAAAAAAAAACCAAACACCCAACTAATCAATTCCAGCCTGTCTGCGCCCAGAAGTCAAGCTCTGCAAACAGCAGTCAGACATTTGGCTACCTTGGAAAAGATAAACACACTGGGAACGGGAGGCCAGTGCTCCCCGGGTCAAGCAGCCCTCCCGGCCCTGCATGGGACCCGTGTCCCCCTCCCCTGCCTGCTCAGCCACGCTGCCCCAGCCTGCCTACCGCACAAACCCTGTGGGATACGGGGGTGGCACTTGACAAACGAAGAGGGGAATTAATTTCTAACGGGTGGGCACATCCCTCAGTTTGGGTCCAGGAGCAGGGTTTAGACACAGCAGCTCTGGGATCTCATCCACAGGGGGCTGGCACAGGCACACAGCACCCAGAGGCTGCTCCAGCCCCTACCACAGCCTGCCAACAGGACCAGCGTGGGCACAAGCAAAGCAGAGAGAGCTGGGGAGCAGCCCAGTGCTTTGCCACCACAGCACAAGGCTGGGCTCTGGGAAAGCCGGGAGCATGCTGGCACCCACCTGCATGACCAGATCCCTGAGCAGAAGCTGGGCAAGACACCAACGCCCAAGGGGACATTTGGCCGTGCAAACTGGGAGGATAGGATGGGTCAGAAACACGACCTCTAAAAGCAAACATTGGCCACCGCCTGCACCAAGGCAGTGCCAGTCCTCGTGGTGTCTCCCTGCCCTGGGCTTTCAGTCTCAGACACAGCAAGTGAAGGCCCTGTGCTCATCCGAAGCTGCAGTGATCCCAGCATGGGCTTCCTTGCCCTTACCCAAGCAACTCCCCATGGGTCTATGCAGAGCCCAGAGGTACCTTATGATTTCTGTACCCTCTTGCACCCAGCTCCCATTTAAAAGTCTCCTTAGCCTCTAATTCCCATGTCGCTAGTGAGAAGCTAAATTCACAAGTCCATCAAACAGGTTATGAGTTCTTGGGGATGGCAAGCTTCCTTTGCATCCTGAGAAAATGCATCAGATCACCACATGTCTCGATGCTGATCTCAGGAAGACGGACCAGACCAGCTCCCCAGCAGTCTCGGGGCCAGGGTGGGCACTGGGCAGCATGGCATTGCCTCGGTAAGTGCTGGGAGAGCCCCGTGCAGGACAGCTGAAGCGAAGCCAGCTTTGTCAGGGGCTCAACAACCTCCTCCTCTCCCTCTGCAAACACCCTCTCACTTCAAACAGGCAGGGTTGGCTACTGCAGGCACCCACCGGTTTTGGGAGGGCTGCAGGGAAGGAGCTGGGCAAGAAGTGTGGGCAGGACTCCTCCGGGCTGGGGCAGCCCCAAGGGGCCACAGGGAAGGAGCTGATCCCACAGACCCTGCCCACACCAGCCCCTCCAATCCACCGAGCACAGCACCAGCCCGCAGCAATGCAACAGCCCATCCTCCTCCTTCTCCTGGCCGAGGCACCAGCCCATCCCTCCACACTAGGTAATGAGATTTTAGATTACACCAATTTATCCACTCAAGTTACCCGATTTGTCCAGGTCATGTTTGCTTCTCCAAGGTATTACAGCTAAACACCATCCTCCTCCACTCCCCCCATCCTCCATGCAGCCAAGCCCTTGGCAGCGCTTTGCGGACACAGCCCTACAAATGCCACGGTGCTGTTCAGCAGCATCCTGCAATTTGGGGAGGTTCTGACCCGCTCCCAAGCCAGCTGTAGATCCAGTGCCCTACACGCAAAGGTGGGGGAACAGCAGACCTATTTCATACAGGTTGCTCTTCTGCAACTGTAGCAAGGTCCTCTTCCATCAAGGATGGTTTTTAACCCTTTGGCAGGCTTGGAGCCAAGCTAGCAGGGGAGCCTCCCCAGCTCCGACTCCAGGAGCTCGCTGCTGCACGGCAGGGAAGGACACAAGCCTCATGCAGGAACTTCCACTTGCAAGGTTCTGGTACCCACTGAACCCAAGCGACACCAGGAGCCTCAGCCGTGACCTCAAGCCTCCTGGGCCCTTGGCACAGCCCAGGAACAATGCACTGCAGCCCATGGCCAGGCAGGGGACGGCAGCTGGGGGAGGGCAGCACAGGAGGAAAGGGTTGGTGTCAGCACCCGCTGTGAGCCCTGCTTCACTATCAGCTTTCTGCAGTGCAGCAGCAAACAAGACAATTACTATGTTGACTGGCGTTTTTTCTTCTTTCATTAGGTGAAAGCAGGGTTAACCTAGAGCAGCAACCCCACACAGCACTCTCCATCTCCTCTTGCCCTATGCCCTTCCCAACCTGATGCACAGAACAAGCAATGCTGGAGCTGCTTAACAGGGCCAAGTACCAGCAGACACCCCACTGCTGCAGCCTAGAAACTAAGACCAGACACCCAAAAGCCAGAGCTGATGGGATGACTGCAAGCTAGCAAGCCTGCCAAGGCCTCTGAAACACAAAACGATGCTTGACCAATCCTTGCCTGTAATTACAAATGCAAGTTAGGGCAGAAGGATGCATAATGGGCTTAGGCTGGAGGAGAACTGAGGCAAAGCCTCATTTGCAGGTTTGATTAGCAATAAATTAAACAAGGGAACACTTTGCACCTGGCTGTCACAGAAGAAGTTCTGCCAGTCCCACATGAGGGCTCAGGCCACATCCAGATGAGCCCTGGCAGCCGGGACAAGGGACCCCCACACCTGTAGCACAGGCGAGATGTGGCTGGTTTCACCTCCATTTACTCTGGGGTTATTTCTGCTGCAGCATGCCGTGAGGCAAAAACACAAAGAAGTTCAAGAATCAGAGGGGAAAGAAGTTTGCAAAGCCCCAACGCTGCTTTAAGCAAAAGAGAAGGAGCAGTAACACTGCAGGGAGCACCAGCACCTGCTGCTGCGTGAGAACTGCACGTATTGGTTTACCTGAAAGCAGAAGTCACGAGTATCTGTCCTCCAGCACACTCCTCCAGACAAGCCATTTGATTGGGGTATTTTCTGTTCCGCAAGCAGTGCCAACAGCCACGTTCACAGCACGGGAGAGCTACGAGCTGCGGCTGCCCCTCTTATGTCAAACGGCAGCAAAACGGAAGGTGGTTACTGGAATAAACTTCTCTTTTTGAGAAAGAGGAAAGGTGATTTGAATAGCCGGCATATTTTCAACAGCTTGCTGAGCTAAGTCGGGACAGCTTGCTGCACGCAGGTGAAGCGGCGCAGGGCATGCTCACAGGGTGCTGACCGCAGACACGGGGACAGGGCACCCACGAGCACCAACTCACCTCTCAGCAAAAAAACCCTAACCTTGCAAGAAGGAGATAGCCGTGCCTGCGGGCAGACCCCAGCAAGTACAACATCTCTTCACTGGAAAGTCATTTTAAACTTGCGTCAATATCTGCTTATAGTGAAATTTCCACCCGCCCGCCTTGGCACACACACAGAAATAAGCCCCGCGCAGCAGCTCTGCTGCCATGTCTGC
Organism: Steatornis caripensis; assembly: GCA_013398225.1. Lineage (NCBI taxonomy): Eukaryota > Metazoa > Chordata > Aves > Caprimulgiformes > Steatornithidae > Steatornis > Steatornis caripensis. The sequence goes on from VZSC01005640.1 coordinate 267,200, forward strand.
CACCTGGTCCCCTCCCACCCCGTGCACCACTCACAATCTCAGGGTGCAGGCAGGGGGCCAAGCACCTCCTCACCCCACACCAGGACAAGCTGCAGGCAGGGCAGCACCTGCCCTTGCCATGCTGAGCAGAAGCCTTGCGGCCAGCAACATGCTACCACGGGAAACAGAGACACCTGCTCACGCTGCGAGGTGCGGGCTCCCACCACACAAGCGTGCCTCCAGCACAAAGGCCAGAGCAAGGAGCAAGTGCCTCCAGGCTAAAAGAGCAGCAAGGAGCATCCTCTGCTTTATTCCTCTGCAACCTGCACGAGCACCTCTGCAGCCACAGCTAAAGTCCCCTGGCATCCCGGGGCAGCACTGCTACGGGGACCAGGACAAGGGGAGACAACCCCTGCGAGCTCCAGTGCTGCTGATGGCCGCTGCAGGGGGTTGTGGGGCTGCCTGTGGAAGCACTGGAGCACCTGGTCCCTGCTGCACAGCCACACAAGCTCACACAAAAAATGAAAGCTGCTTTTCTAGATGGTGAAAGTCTGACTGCCAAAAGCCAGAGCATTTCCCTCACCTGCCAGCATGGAGCTTTAAATATCTGGAAATGTGGCTGCAAACTGAAAGCTAGAAAAGGAAGCCTTTTTCCCCAAAATCCTCCGGGATGCTGAATGACCAACAACATTCACATGCTTCTCTCTCACCATCGCTTCACACTTTTCCCATCTTGTTTTGCATTTGGTCACTGCTGCAGTCTGAAACCTGCCTGCTGAACTACCTGGCTTCTTCAAAAGCAAGCCTCACCGCACAGAAATACAGCTGAATGATATTCTCACTCAATAGCCGGTCTCCAGGCTAACATTTTCAAGGGCTTTGATCCATTTCAAATACGGCAATAAGCTTAGCCCTTGATTAAATACACAGCATAATCCACCTAAATCTTGTTAGCTAAGAAGCAAGTCACTCATCTCACTAGTTGTGGGTGGCGTTGCGTTCCGCTGCCAGGCAAGCGGGGCTGCCTGTGGCATGAAGGTGCCCCTCGGGGGCGCAGCCCAGGCAGGCAGAAGCACTGGGGCAGCTGGCCACCGCAGCAAGGAAGGCACATCGATTGCCACCGCCGCTCCAGCATGCCCATACGGATTCAAGGCGCAGAAGCTCATGGCATCCTTCTGCAAAGCTTCCTCCCATAACGGGCAAAAGCCACCCATGGAAAGCGCTTGCCTCCTCCCCATTGGAGGGCACAGATAGGGTGCCTCCTGGCTGTCACGGTCCACTCTGTGGACCTGTGGTGGCAGCTATAATTCTCTTTTCTGTCTTAACTCTACCTTTTCTTCCTTACCTATCGCTCTTTCTGTCTGTCACACGCCGCTTTACAGGCAAAACAATAAAGTTACACTGTTTGATTGATGCATAACCCCTTGGTGTGGTCGCCTTGATTTTTTGCACTTTGAGATCGCAGCAAACGAACCATCACATATCCACGGAGATGTTGAGACAATACTGTTCTTGGGACCGACTCTTACATGGGCTCACCCTGCAGCCCAGGCAGTGGGCACCCGACAGCCAGGAAAGCCCTAAAATAAATCCACAGCAAGAGAAATCACTGACCCTGAGCAAGGGAGCCAGGCTGCAGAGTGGAAGGACGCGCTGCAGTTTTGGGGGAATTTCACAACATATCAGTCGTGCTTCCCCTTCCTTGGGAGGAATGAATCAGCAGCACAGCATTTGCAGAGTCTTAGCAGAAAAGGCTGGATGCTGCACGGGAAGCATGCTGCGACAAGGGTGACTATCCTCGCTGCCGGACAGGCAAAAGCCTGGCTCTGGGCGAGATGGAGGTGTGCAGCCAGGATCAGCCTCGCACACACATCCCGCTCCCAAAGGGCAGCATCGCAGTCTGGCTGCTCCAGCCAGCTCTCACCAGCTGTAACAAGGAAAAGAAGGCAAAGCAGCACCACTTCCCTCCCAGGTCCCAGGCTGCCTCTCTGCACTTCCCAGCGCAGACGCACACCTGCTGGTGCCATCCCCAACAGCAGGACACAGAACAGCCTGGCAAAGAGAAACTCTCCTTCCCCAGCTGAGCCCTGCACCTCTCCTGCTTGGCTCAGGGTAACCGTATAAATTTACAGGTGAGTCTTTCAAAGCACACAGAGGCAGAACACCGAGCGGGGGAAGACTATGAGGATGCTGTCTCCCAGCCTGAGGCTGCATCACCCTGTTCCCCACCAACGATCCCCGCTGCAGCCCCTTCCACCTAAACAGAAAATCATGCTAGGATGTGGGACAGGAAAGATCTGCTCCCAAGGTTACAGCGTATTTATTATTTGAGTCATCAGAAGACAAATTCCCTGGGAAGTGTTCTAGCTCCCTATTTCTTCTCTCCAGGTTTCAGACCCAGCAGGTGAGGGCTGGCTCTACGGGGAGGTGACCCCCTCCAAGGGCTGATCCCAACCTGGAGGCAGGAGCCCTGCAAATCCTTGCTCCATGCTCCATTAGCAGCTCCAAGGCTTCCCACAGCAGCCAGGCATGTTTCAACAGCCACTGGAAGGATTTTGAGTTAATTTAACCACGTTAGCACATTATGTGGCTTCTGTCATCTCAATTACCTTAAAAAGCCCAGGCACAGATCTCAGGGGGAGTACACAGAGAAGGAAAATAATTGATTTAAGAGTTAGTAAGGAGAGGGAAAAAAAAAGAAGAAAGGCCTCAGACACAATCCCAAAGCAGAGTCTCAGGTAGATCAAGAAAAAAATTTCACAGGATTTCAAAACAAAACAAAAAACCAACAGTGGCAATATCTGCTTTAATCAAATACTAGCCAGGGAGGCTCAGCAGAGCAGATCTCGCCGGTCACCAGCTGGTGTAGCAGGAATCAGCCTTTTGGCGTTGGTATCCCCACCCAGAGCCGGGCAAGGGAAAGGGCTGCCCGCAGAGGAGCCGGGATGATAAATGACAGCAGTTGAGCATTGCAGGGGCATTTCACTGCTTCAGAGGTTGCTGCTATAACAATCTTCTCTGACTCAGCAGCTGAAAGGGACGCTGGGAAGGAAGCACCATAAAAAAAAAGTCATGCATTATTAATATGGACCCTGGCAGCAAGACATGAGTTGGAAAAACACAGAGAAAAAAAACGACTGCAGAATAAGAGCGAGCTGCATGTGTGGAAGCATTTCACACTCCTGCAAGAGGGGCTGCGCTCGCAGGGCTGCTGTGGCCAGGGGCCTCCCTGCTGCCCTCCGGGGGGTCCCCAGTTCCAAGGGAACTCTGCATTTGCTGACAGGAACTTAATAGCCACCGTTTTATCCCTTGAAGCAGGTTGCTGCAGCCTTAGCGCAGAAACCACCACACACCTCAGGCATGATCCACCCTACAACAGCTCTGTGCTTTCCCGCTGTGGAACACAGCCAATTCAGCCGGTTCATTTACCTGTGGTCCGTGCATCCCTTGCCGACTCCCAGCAGCTTCCCCCCTTCGCTGCCCACCCCACGCAGCCCCCCAGCCCTGCCAGCAGAGCCCTGGCCACGCTGCCACCACGCTCCCGGGTATTTTAGCAAGAGCAGCCATTGCGCAACGCGCCCAAGGCTCCCACGCCACAGCCTGCAGCCTCCCGCCAGCCTGCTCACTGACGCAGAGAGCATGAAAGGCAGGAACAGGACTGAAATGCTTTCCTTTTCCTGCCAGGTAGGTGAGGGGAAAAAAAAAAATAACATCAGTTAGCACTCGACTACCTGGTGCACTGCAGTGTTTGCTTTCCTCTCTTATTCTGTATGCTTCATACATTTTTTTTTTTAGTGGCACTTTATAAATGTTAGCATTCACGTAGCCATCTTCACCACTTTCCATCCAAAATCCTTGCTCAAGACATAGCCTTTCCCAACCTACTGCTGAGGGGAGACACTGTAAATTAAGAGTACACGCTCCCCTGTCGCGGGCATCACGCAGCCCTCCGCCAGCTTGCTCTCCTCGTTGCAGGGTAACCCTCCGATCCCTGCGCAGGAGCCTTTTGGCAGCGTATCAGCATATTTAAAGTTTCAGTGCAGCTTGGTCCTCAGCCTCTCCAAAGCATAGGAGGTGGCTAATGCAGTGCCAGGATTCAAGAGGTTCCTTTGATCATTTGTATGGTGATAGCATTCAAGTAAAATCGATCAATTATTTTGCCATAAAATTCCCTAGATACGCAAACAAACACTGGCTGAAGACTGCTTATACCTCAGCTGTGCAATGAGGTTTTTTGCCTGCAGTTGCTTTCTTCTATTATGTGTGCAGTGGCATCCTCAATACAGAAATATTTTCCAACCTCTACCTTTCAGATTAGAAAGGGACAGGGAGGGAAGAGCTTTGCAGGTGCCGTCTCGCACACAGCCCTCCCGCAGCAGGCTGGGAGCACACGGCCCAAGCAACCATCGCAGACACGCACCTGCTCACTGGGGCAGGAAAACAGCATTTTTTCCTAACACAGCAAGCTCCTACTGAGTAGGGAAACTGAGGCACAAACCAGAAAACCCCCCCATGGTGCTATTTGAACCCACATCCCTTGGAAGCAGCCTCTCCCCCGCAGCAAGAGCTAGGGGGGGCAGGCACAGGTACCCTGGCAGGGGCTCCCTCTGCTGCAAGGGGAGCTGGCCAGCACCCTGACAGCATCTTCAGAGGGGCCCCGGGACAAGACCCATGTTTGGGTCAAGGGCTCTGGAGGGGTTCATGCCAGCCTGGTGACACCACATGCAACCACAGGCTTGCAAAGGGAAGAACCCACTGGTTTCACACCTCAAAACCAAAAACCTAGAAGAATGAGCTTTAGGAAGTCTCACACAACATGGCCACATGTCTTCAGCTAAAGCCTAGCTCAAGCAAGGACTAAACCCCCTTACCTCCCCTGAGTAGCCAGGAGTGAGGCAGGTGCTCAAACTGAGCTGCCTGCACCCCTGCCTTGGAAAAACAGTGTCAAATAAGGTGCACTGAAGCTTGTGGCTTTATACAAAATACCCACGGTCACTACAGAACACAAGGGATCCCCCAAAACTGCCCACCCCCCAGGCACAACAGCCCGCTCCCTCCCTTCAGTTTTGAGCAAGACCAGCAAGCCCCAGAAAATTCCTTTTGTAATGGAAAACAGGCATCACCACCCTGCCCGTCACACTCCACACCATAGCTGCACCCAGGATGTTTCCCATTGGCACGGGGGTTACATGTGCTGTCCCTCCATCACCCCTGGGACCCTTCCAAGCAGCAGATGAGGATGGCCAAGAGCGTTTTTCCTGCCTGGCAGGAAAGCTGACACCACCCCTCAGTCTACCTTTCCTTTCTAAATAATAGCAGCACCACAGTAATGCTAAAAGAGCTGTCTTTTTTCATGTTCTCAGTTTCATGTTCTCCAAAAAACGTACCCACACACACACACCAAAAAATTCTGATTTGGGGTGGTTTGGATTTTTTTTTTTCATTTCAACAGCACAGTCCACTACACATTTTCTGCTCCATCTCTCAAAACAGTACCAGTGCCCAGAGTATTTAGAGCAGGTGCTAGAAAACCTTCAAACACACATTAACCACCCTAATGCACCAGTGTTCAAAATGCTGTCAGACAAAATCATGGTCAGAACAGTCCAACTGCAAAGGAAAAAGAAAAGCCAGAATGAAAATAAACTTTACTAAAATAACCCAGCAAAGGTTTTGTCAAAGTAAACACACATTTTATTATAACAATGATGCTTTAAAAATGAAGCTGTTCAGGGGAAGATTTTCTCGCTCTGTACAGCTGCGTATCAGTTTCTCTTGCAGAATACTCATCCCGTGGTGCTGCCACAGGGAGAGCAGAGGGCTCTGCAGAGCCTTACCCTGCCGACAACACATCAGCCCCAGCCAGCACCACCAGTTCTGGGTCACCAGTGCCACTGTTGTAAGGTTCCCCAGAAGTTTCAATAAAATTAAGCATTTAAAGACTCCATGCACTGCTTGGATAATAAAATCCACCAACAGTAACACCATTCAAATAGGAACAAGTGCAAACATACAGCTCCCCCACATTGCTCATCTCCATTCCCTGCAGTGGTCCCTGGGGTGCTCATCATACCCTGCAGAGCAGATGCTGCCTGAGTTAATGCAATTAATGAGTCCACCTGGAAAATAGGCAGGCAATCAGCTCAGGAAATGAAGCAGCAGTGTCAGAGCCCTTATCTCCAACACAGCCAGTAGCCACCTGAAGTGACTGATGGCTGCTGAAGCCCCGGCCTTCCTTGGCTTCCCAGTCCCACGAAGATAAGGTCTCCTGGAAGTCTGGGCTGGCAGCAGTAATAGTTTTGCTTTAAGGTTTGGTCCGTTGCAGATCACTGAAGTTTTGAACCATTTCATTTGCAGGAATGAACTGGTACATGGAAGCTTCTGTGACTCCTGATCAGCTTCCACAAGCCAGGCCTTCCAGACATAGATGGATGAAACTTGAACTCTTCACATACTCTCTGCAGTTGCAACACCCAGCGAGCTACCAGCAAAATAACCCAAACCAGACATGCCTGACAGACAACACAGGTGCTTACAGGCAAAGAAAACCCAGTAATTCACCTGTCCTCAAAGAAAACTTGGAATTTGTTAGCTTTGACCAAAAGGTGGTCTCCAAATAGTGCTCTGCATCACCAGCACCTCAGATGCACAGGAGCAGCCCTGTGCAAGCAGGGCTGCAGCCACTCTCCTTGCCTGCATGTGCCTTTTAGAAGACTCAGGGCTGGAAGAAAGCAGTGCTACCAAAGGAGCTGCCCCCAGTCTCCTTCCACACATAGCACAGGAGATCCTGCACTCAAGTTCTTGTATCAAGGAGCGCTCAAGGATTTCTTACTACTCCCAGTCACTGTCGGATCTGATGACTCCAAAAACCTCAGCAGGATATGCCGCGGAACTGGGCTGTTCCTTCTTGAGGTTGTGCAACTCCGCTTGGCAGATCTTTCGAGGAGAGGAGAGTGAAGGCGGGCAGTGCTGACGGTGTTTCATAGTAAGATACCACACTCCATTACACTGCAGAGGGAAGGCCTAGAAGATGAAAGCCAGGGCTGCAATAGCACGAATGCAATTTTGTTATTCTGAGCTGCACCTTCACCTTCGTCTGTGCTCAGACAGTGCCCAGCCACCCAGCAAACCCAAAAGGGGACCTGCACCCAACCTCTGCCCGGCCCAGCCAAGGCCACCACAGCCCACCGGCATGCTTCTCAGATGAGCTGGGCACCAGCAACCTGCACAGCCAGCGTCCCCCACCCCCTCGCTCAGCACTCCGCACTGCACACTGCCATCCCCCCTTCTGCCTTTCGCCCCACCAGCTGCTGAGTCTAACCAGGCTTCTCCCGCTGACATCCCCAGGAGAAGCACACAGAAGGCAAAAGCAGCAGCTACCCATGCCCCGACACAACCTCCTCACCAGCCCCAGCTGTGTGTCCCCACAGTGTCGTTGCCCATTCACAGGACCACAGCCACTGTTTTTCCTCTGTTCCTCACCACCAAGGGCAACTCAACCCCTCCCCACAGTACCACGGTCCCCTCAATCTGGGGCAAGTTGGCAGTAGCAAAATCTTTGGCCCAAGCTGATGCATTAAATAACCAAACTGGATCAGCCACATTCAGCCATATAATATTCTTGCAAGGGACCAAAGCAGCAAAAAAGCTGTACAAAGGTAGCTGTTGGTCTCCGCAGTACTGCTCTGCTGTCCACCGAAACGCAGTGTGAAGGAATAATGTTTCAAAGCACTCCTGCCTATCAAAATCAAGTTCTTGCATCACAAATGTAATTCAGGGCTAACGAATGGGAGCAATTCCTGCTATGTTTTGAGGAAGTAAAGCCAGAGTGAATTACAGCTCTCACAAAGGTAACAATCTTTCACCTAATAATTCAAATTCTCTGCATTATTGTCCTACATCAGATCCAACCAAGCAAGACTCCTGTGCAAACCTAAGTTTAATGAAATTAAAAAGGCTCCAGCATCTGGAGAGGCAAAAACGGAAAGGCCAAGAGCAGCTGAGCACCAGGGAATGCCCCGACCTCCTTCCTCCCAGCCACACAGCAAGCATCCCTCTCCACAAGGGCCAAGTCCAACGTCCGGGAAATTCCTACTGTTACAGCGAGAGTTGTCAAGATGAAATGGCACCTTGCAGTGCAAGCACCTTGTAAAAGCATTACTGTTTTCAGCTGCAGGAAGGAATTCCCTTGATTTCCCAGGCCCTGTTAAAAGAGCACAAAACCAGCAAGACAAGACATTTTTGGGGACTGTAGCTTAGCTCCTTGGGAGAACCCTTGCTCCAGCACCAGGGTCCAGGCACAGCCAGAGTAAGCCTGGCAAGCCGCACATCCGCTCTGGAGAAGCGACAGGTACACAGGGCGGTTGTCCTGGGAGGGCGAGAGCCTCAGTGTCAGGAACGAGCCTTGCAAAAAAACCTGCTAAGGTGCATACTGGATTCCAGAGCAGGACAAAACAGTTCGCGCCATCCAAGCTCTGCTTATTCCAGAGACAAGGCCAGTGTGAATAGCACATAGTTAAAGCACAGTCTGCCTCACAGCCCTTTACCCTGCTGCTGCTGCTGCTCACAAGACCTCCGAGTGAGGCAGTGAGCAAAAGCGACCTCCCCAACTGTACAAGCATCACCTAGTACCTGCTGCCTCGCATGGCTTCCCTGGCGGGCAACGGGGACCTGTGCAGACACAAGAACATCTCCTGGAGCCTCCAGCTGCTGCATCTCCACCAGCCCCGCTGTGCCTCGGCCCCAGCTCACCACAGAGCAGAACAATCGGCCGCCTCATCCGGTGCACAATGGCCACGATGAGACAGACCCACATAATCACCCCAGCCACGGCAGGGACAAAAGCAAGCAGGCGTCGGGGAACGGCGTCGAATAAAAGGGGAGCCTGCTGTATTTGTGCCATCAGCAGGGTCTCTGGCAATTGACTTTCCAAGGTGGCTTCGGGAGCCCAGAGATGTAAATTGTTAGGGTGGCGTGTGGGGAGGACACACGGGTATTGGACACGAGCGCTAGGAAGGAGGCGGCGCTGGCTGTTTACATTGGATCACTCTGCACAAACTCGAGGCCACAAGAAAATTTCAGTTCCATAGGAGGAAACCTTGGTGAAGGACAGAAGTGAGGCGCTACCCCAGGCGTCACATAAACCAGGGAACAATGCAAACATAAGCCCCAAGAGCTCTGGGCTCCCTGCGTGTACCAGGCATGGCAATTTGCTGACAGTAAACACGAATTTCTTTCTGCATTTCCGTCTCGAGCACACCAAGGGCACGCTGGCATTATCTGCTTCACAATGAACCAAACACAACGGCCAGCTGGGTGACAGGCCAGCACCAGGGGAGGCAACCCAGAGCCCAAGCAAGGCTCCCCTTGCCCATCTCCAAAAGGCACCAGGGGCAGTTACTCAGCTTTTCCAGACAGCAAGAGAGCCCGCTCCACACCAATGCACTGAGACAGCACCCAGAAGTGCAACTGTCCCAGTTTTCTCCTGGCACTGCTCAAACACAACAAGCCTCAGCAATGGCACTGAAGTTCTTTCCCCCTCAAACCAGGGGCTCAAGGCCAGGCTCAGCCCAGCTCTGCCCTCAGCCACGGTGAGAGCACACCCTGCCACAGGGATGCCCAGATCCTCGCTGCCATCCCACAGTGGGGCGGTTCCCAACCCAGAGGTATGACACTGCCCAGGCAGGGCAGGCTGGCTCCGGCCCTGGCACCGCTGGCCACTGACCACCGTGAGCAGAGGTTTGCTGTAGGAGCCCCTTCCCAGCAGCCTGTGGCACCGAGCAGATGAAAGCCCTACCAGGCCCGGTCTCCAGCTGGTTCAAGCTTCAGGTTCCGTTTATTCAGATTTTTTAATTAAGGTACGATCAAGGAAAGGATTAATCACTCCTCGGCCCATGGTTTAGCCAAGGAGCTGCAAGTCCTTCTTCAACCGCTTCCTCAACACACCCTGCAAGGGACAGTTTTAGGGCAAAGGCTTCTTCAGGCCCTTCAGCAGCCAGAGAAAACCAGCCCAGCCCTAGCCCACCGCAAACGGCAGCGGCGGGCAGGCCAAAGGCCCCCAGAACACCCCGCTGACAGCATCTCTCCATCACACGCCACTGGTTGATTTATTAAAATCCCCAGCTCTGCTCGTGTCCTATCTCACTCACTCTTCTTCCAAGCTTTTCCTTACCACTCTGGCCTGAAAACAAACTCCCTCCAAGCACCAGGAGGATGAGCTCAGCCACCCCAGGAATACTGGGCTGAGTTTTCATGATAGAACATTTTTGGCTGAAAGGAGGAGGAAAGGGGGGGGGGAGAAAAAAAAGGGAAGCAGATCTTCTGTCATCTGATGGGGAGATGACTCAGAACATCACTGGCATCCACGGGAGGGTGGGGACAGGGACCACGGACATGTCTCTGCTTCCAGCATCACGGAGAACAAGAACATGGGGTGGGATGTGACTGTGTTATCCAAGATCCACGCTGGGAAAGGCCTCTGGGCACAGAGGTGGTTTTAAACAGCATTTTATAGCCTATAGCGTCTCCAGCACCTCTAGGACTGGTGACCACACAGAAGAGGCACAAAATGAATTAGACAACTCTAAAAAAGGAACAAAAACATCCTCGTAAGATGAATTTCCTTCTGAAACTGTCCAGCTAGTCCCTTCAAGCCTGGGGAAGCCCATCCACAGCCATGCCACAGCTCTTGAAGAAGGCACTCCATGTGCCTGCCCCACAAAGAGCTGCAGGATGCATCTGACAAAACAACTGCCAGCCCCACGTGAACAGGACGAGTCAGGCTGTGTTTGCAGAGGGAGCAGGCAGCGGCTGCACCACCCGTTAGCACCAGCATGAAATTATCCTTCAACGGATGCAAGAGAACAGCTCAGCAGCTCTGAGTCCATCCTGCAGGACACCGGCCAGCCCATCGGGACAGCAAAGCCCTGGGCCACCAAGCCAGGGAGAAACACGACACACGTCCTCAGTCGGGCTGCAGCCAGGTCATGAGCCCCCACGAGCCAGGCTTCACACACCAGCCAACCCCCACTTCGCCCCGTAAAAGCCTCCCGAAGCCCAGTGTCAGCCATGGGACATCATCTGTAAATAAAAACCCACAGAAGTCACCTTGAAAAGCACAGACATGTCTCCCTGGGATGTCCAAGTTGGGATGGCATGAGCAATACCAATGACATTTCAAGGAGAAACTCCCATTCACGAGATTTCTTTTTAAAGGATTTTTTTAAATAAAAATTAATTGTTGTCAAAGTTCAGTTGAAGGCCAAACCACAAGCCTTGGCTCCTTGCAGAAACGAGATACTCTGTACAAAGACAGCAGCTGCTTTCCGAGGCACAAGCTTCCCGGTTTCTCACGGGAGATGGGCGCACAGCCCCACCGGCACTAGGTGCTGGCCATTTTGGCACGCAACTACTCCAGTTCCCTGTGAAGCACGCTCCAAAAAAGAAGATAGGAACGAGTATGCTCTCCTTCTAAAATACACGCTTCTCATCTTCCCACTTGACAAAAGGAGTAGGATTTCCGCCACAGCGCGAGTTTAGACCACAAACACTTGGACAACACTCCACTTGTGCAAAACAAACTCCCCGGCAGGCAGCAGGCTCGCTGTCCCCCTGCTCGGCTCCGGCAGCGGCACCGCTCGGGCCCCGCCAGCCCGGGGAAGCCCCGCGGGGAGCGCGGCCGCACCTCCCGCGGCCCCTCCACGCACCGGGGACCGGCACCCCCGCGCGTGCCCGCCCCGAGGGGCGCGAGTGGGCACCGGGCACCTCCCCCGGGGACAGCCCAGCCACCCCTCCCCCGGCCCCGGGCTCTCCGCAGCGCCGGTGGCAGGCGGAGACGCGCTGCCCAGCGCCGAGCCCCGGGGCACCGCGGAGCCGCAGCCCGGCGGACGCCGGGCC
>VZSC01005640.1:279946-299981 GCA_013398225.1 Steatornis caripensis
AGGCGCGGGGCGGGGCGCCGCGGGGACCGGCTGCAAACTCCCGCCGCCGCTGCAGCACCCAGGGATCCTCGGCACAGAGCGCCCCGCTCCCGGGGCCGCCAGGGCGGACGGCTGCGGGCCTGCGGCTCTGCTGGTGGTCCTGGGGCACCCGGCCGTGGGCCAGGGGCACCGCTGATGGGCGTGTGACACCGGGCAGTGGCCCTGGGACACCACCCATTGACGCGTGACACTCAGTAATGGCGTTGGCCATGGCCCCAAGACACCCAGCCGTGGCTCCAGTACACCCAGCAGTGGTCCCAGGACACCTGGTCGTGGACCTGCGGCACCACTAATCGCCTTGGAATGGCCTCAGGACAGCCGGCCATGGTATTGGGGCACCACCAATGGCCTCGGGACACCCAGCAATGCCTTTGGGAGACCTGGCTATAGAGATGCAGCACTACTGATGGTCTTAGGGTACTGTGCAATGGCCTCAGGGCACCCAGCCGTGGACCTGGGGCACTACTGATGGCCCTGGGACACCTAGCACTGACATTAGGACATCCAGCCATGGTCCTAGGGTACCACTGGTGGTCCTGGGACACCCAGCAATAGCTCCAGGACACTCAGCAATGGCCCAGGGCACTCGGCAATGGTCCAGAGACACTCAGTGGTCCGGGGATGCTCGGTCATGTGCCTGAAACATCCAGCAATAGCCCCAAGACACCTAGCAATGGCTCAGGGCACCCAGCCATGGTCCTGGGACACCCAGCCATGGTACTGGGGCAGCCAGTAATGAAGCTGGGATTCTCAGCACCAGGAGAGCAAGGGCTGACCCCCTGGACCCCCCAGCCCACCAGGCAGCAGAGGTCTGTTCGGATGAGTGCTGGGTGCCCTCCAGACATTGCGTAGGAGGAGGCGCAGCCTGAGAGGAGGTGATGGGCACAGATGGGCGGAAGCGAAAAGAGGGTGAAATCACCACGGTCAACACAATAATAAGCACTAGCAGCAATCAGCAGCCCAGTCGGTTAAAGAGTAATTAAGTAGTTTTGCACATGTTTGTGGGCAGTTGCTCTGTTGTGTGTAGGAGAAGTTGGAAGGAGATATGGAGATGCCCGAAAATGAAAAAAATGTAAGAGAAGAAATGCCGTCCCCATCAGGGAAGCCAGGGGAAGTAGCTGCCGAGCAGATGGGGCCCAGTCCAGCCCACAGAGCTGTGTTTTTTTGCTTCATTTATGATGCAGGATCTGTGCAACTCAGACTTTTTTAAGGGGAGGCAAAAGGGAGAGGTAATTCCTTATTTCACCAACAAATAGAGCTGAGAAAACCAAGCCCGGGCTCCAGGCCCAGGGAGGGAAGCGGGGCTGTGGACCAGGTGCGCGGCTGCCTCAGGGTGGGCGGTGAAGGCAGCAGCACCTCCAGGAACCATGGGCCCTGGGGTGGGAGATGGGTATAGACCATCTGCCAGGACGTGCCTGGTGCGACCCTGACTGCCTCCGCACCCCAGCGGTGAGCCTCTCCCCGGCAGGGAACCAGGCATTGCTCAACCCAAACTTCTGACCCAGCCAGACGGTGTCTGCCTGGCTGCGGGCTGGGGGGTGCCCAGCATCAGCCCCACGTCAGCCCTGGGCCAGACGCTGGGATAAAGGTACAGCTGTTTATCACAGTAATCCTGGGAAGGATTAGCCCCCCTTCCAGCCTGGATGCAGTGAGGGCAAATAAAGAAAACAGTTCCCATGTTCAACAACTGGGAGCTAAACATGCTCATGGTAGATGCATAGATTCTCGGAGGAGGGAGGAGAGAAAAACGAATATAAAGTAAAAAAAAAAAAAGGCAAGGATTAGCAGAAAAGTAGAAATCTCTCTTTAAAAGGTAAGGCATTAATTTTCTTCATGTGCCAAAGCAAAGAAGGATCTTCAGGACAGAGGATCCTCAAGAGCCAGGAGGCTGAGGAGGAAAGCAGGGATTTCCCTGGAGAGGCTGCGTGAGCTGCATTAACTTCAGGAACAAGGAAACTGGTACTCGTTCGTGCTTTCCAGGATTGCCACTCCACCACTACCTTCACTGAAATAAATTAAATCCTGAGCCCTGTTAATTTCTGGGAGCCCACAATACTGCAGCAGATCAACATGGCCAAGTGGTGGCTGGATTTGCCGTTTGCAAAGTAGCTTTTATCCAACTCTTAAAAGGACACCTTGGGCAAGGAAACCCAACCAGATTTCTTGCTTAGTTTATGATTTGTTTGATGCAGACATGGTCAAGAGTGAGACATCGTCGCAACCAATAATCTAACCGTTTGAAGATACTTAATTAGCAATGACATTGCTGGAGGAGCCACCCAGAAACTCACTGCCAGGCCTGGGCTGCCGCAGTGGGGACTGTCACAGAGGAGTGAAGTCAGGGAAGCCCTGGAGCTACGCTGGGGCATGCCTGTCCCGATTCCCTGGCTCTGACTCACCTCTCTCTCTCTCTCCCAGCGCTCAGCTCAGCCCTACTCACTCCAGTTTCTCCCCCACTTTTTTTCCCCCTTACTCTCTCTTCCCCTCTTCCCCCTGCCTTGCCTCTCCGCTGCATCCCAGCTAAGGGATTAGAAACACCAGCCAAAGCCATTCTCCCTCCCTTTGCCTTCTTCCAATAAAATAAAATAAGTTAAATCTAAACAGGAAGAGGGGTTTAAAAGTTTGAGATCTTTCCATAGCGCCAGGTTAGGGCTTGGGGGTAGGAGCACTTCCAAGCAGGGCTGTTGCAGGGAGCGTGCGGGTGGTTTATGTTCAGGGAGTCCTGGCTCTGCCAGCCTGCTCCAGCCTGCATCAGCTACTCCAGCCTTCCCAGCCTGGGGCAGATGAACAAGGACCCACTTTCTGCAGAGTTTAGCCTGCCGATGGTGTCTGAGACACTTTAAGGAGGGTTTGTATGTGCAGCTCTGCCAGCAGCCCAAAGGGGAAGGTAAGGTCTGTTGGTGCGTGGCTGCAAGCAGGAATGGAGGGACAAGTCCTGTCAGTGCACCTACACTCACAACAAGACGTCACTGCACCCTTAGAGCATGTCTCCACATAAAAGGAATTCTGCATCACTGGAGGGAAAGCTCTGTTTTGATGGCTCGAGGGTGCCCTGGCGCGAGCATGGTGCTCGGAGGGGAGGGTACGGACACTGTTGCACCACACACAGTCTGGAGAGGTTGGAGCTGCATATTCACAGTGGCACCAACACAGTTGCTTAAGTGCTGTGTGTGGGAGACCAACCTGGCAGCTACCATGGCTCGCTCCTGATGAGCGCTGGCACAGCCAAGCTGGGCAGGCATCTGGCAGGCCAGATCCTGCACCCAGCCATGAGAGCGCCGGAGCCGCTGCAGGAGATGGCAGCCGGGGGCGCCTCGCACCCTGTAGGGAGCAAACCCACCTGCCCGGGGAGTGCCCCAAGGTCTCGGACCTTGGACGGACAGTGCCCCCTGCTCCCGAGGGCCAGCGGGGAGCAGGCAGGGCTGGGGAGCGCAGAGCCTCATGCCGGACCTGACCCCAGAGCAGGCAGCCAGGTAAAAGGGCTCCTGTGGGGAATATCATCCTCAGTTCTGGGGTTTGAAACAGTCATTAAAGGGCTGCTCCACTCTAACTACACGTCTCTTATCGTCAGTTTATGCAGAGGCTTGACGCGGACTGTCCAGTCTGGGAGGGTAATCTTTGTTCTGCCATTTTGGCAAAGCACAGATTGTAGCAAGGATGTCACAGCCCTCGCTAGTGTTTTGTAGTCTCTGTCACGGTGTCTGGAGCTTCTGGCACGTTCAGCCCCAATGGTAGGGACTTTCCAGAATAGGCTCCATCCTGTGATTATGAAAATGCCTCCATTTATAAAGGTGAGGACAGTCAGCATTGCACTGTGTCAGCCCTCCAGCTGCTCAGCAGTGCTGTTTGCTTTGGATCTTCCCTGGAGTTTCTGCTGCCAGACGGTTTGCGAGCAAAGTGGGAACCTGGGCTGTGTCGCTCAGAGAGAGTTGGAGACTTGGGGTGGACTGGATGCCGAGCAGCTCTCAGCTTTGCAAAAGCAATATGCTTCCTCTGTTTTTTACTAAAAGTCTCTTTGCAACATGGGGCTTGCTCCAGCTCCATTTAAACCCAACACAGCGTCATCACCAGCTTTGAGCCAGAGCAGGACACGGAGGATGCCTGCACAGTAGGAATGTAAATATTTTCTACGTGTACACCTACACACGCAGCGTATGCAATAAATACTCACTCAGCGTATCGTTTGCTGTATGCCAGATCACAGACGTAATTATTGATGCAGCGGGTTTTCAGAAAGACACAACAGGGTGTGTACTTAATTTGGCAATCAGAGCACACCGAGTGGCCCTGGCATTTTCAGCTGGGTATTAGACCACTGCCACCCACAGGCGCTGCTGTTTTATCTCACATCAATGTGTCAGCAGTAACAGAAAGGAAACCAAAGGCAGATATTTGTTTATTAAGGTGGAAAAACTCCACCAAACGCTGCAAGGTGCTCCCTGCAAGCAGGATTGTTGTAGACCAGTTCTCAGATTATGCCACCCACTACACTTTCTAACACGGCTCTGATCTTAATGGCACCCATACACATGCCTAATCACAGGGATGGCTCATTCTACCACAGTCAACAGATGTGTCATAGCTCCCCAAAGGAGGCAGTATCGACAGAAATTATTTTGCAGAGCTCCATGTTCACTTGGAAAGTGGCGGTCATCAGAAAAATAGGCTAAAACATTACGCTTGTCACAGCACTTTGCAGAGATTCAACAGATTTCATTGCCTCTGTGTGCGTCAGCCCACCTCTGAAGGCTGATGATCTATCCCAGTCAAAGCGGACTTGCGCAAAGACTCGTAAAACGCCTTTGAGATCTAAATATTCTGTTGAGGTAATACATCAGGCTGTACTTTCCAAAATTTCCCAAGGAAGGAAACTTCAGCAGTCAAGAGAGAAAATTACTGTGTAATTTCATGTAAGTAATTTATCCAGATTTTAAAATACCACTTAACAAAGTCCCTCTCAAAAAGCTACCATGATGGCTGGGCTAAAATTCTGCCAAACAGCCCAAACTGTCTGAGAGTCTGAAAATAAACAGGCGGTTTTCAGCACACCAGAAGGCCAAGATGGGGATGCCAGGAAATTCTCCAGTGGGGCCAGCCCTGTTTGTGGATGGTGTGGAAGAGTGCTGCTCTTCCCTGGTCTGTGAGGGATTGCAAGGACATCGGGCAAAGCCAGATGAAAGGGCAGCGCGGGCAGAGGTGAAACTCTGCCTAACTCCTGCCAGGTGACAGGGATGGAAAAGAAACATCTGGACTATTCAGACACACATCTGGATTTCAAAACTAACAGCGGAGGCAAGAAAGCGGGATGAAATTCTGCCTCTGCTGAAGCCACCTCTAAAAAAGAATTAAGGACTTCACACCATGTAGAAATGTGACTGCCTTCCAGAAATCTGGGTACAAGGACAACAGGAACAAAAGAACATTTCAGAGGAAATTGCTTTCTATTAACTCCTAATTACATAATGCAAAATTAACTCGCAAAGGCCAACAGCTTAATTGGATTCCCAAGTGGGGAAGACAGTTGTGTGCTGATTAAGAACCTTCCTCAGCTACATTAAATGTGGTGTTTCAAATACAGAATATAAATTCTTCTGCTGGGCAAAAAATGGCCATTACCTTCAATAGCTACCACCAAAGGGATCTTAACAATTTCCACTCAATTGCTGACCGGTGCCAAACTGCCCAGGTGACCCTACGAAACGGCTCCGTTGTGACACCTCCTTGCACTCTACAGCCACACAGCTGAATCCTAATTAATTCTGTGAATATATTTGGATATTTTGCTGGAGCAAAGTATAAAGGCTTCCAGCCATCTTAACCTTCTTCCCAGCTTGGATTTTGATTAACTGGATTAAATATTTAATTAGAAAGGCAAAGGGATGAACCTCTTGACCACCCAGACAATGCCTCTGTAGTCAGTGCCCTTTGATGTACAAGGAAAGGGCTTGTAGGACTTTCTTAAGACATATGCAGCCTTTCATTTCTCTTAAAATCATAGCAATGTTGGGGCATGTCTCTCAGAAGCAGCATGGTGAACAGTGCGCAGAGTGATTCCTGCTCACCTTGGTCTGATGAGGGAAGGGAAGGCTTGCTTTGCCCTCCACAGCCAACGGGAGCTTGGGCATTTGTTTTCCAGATGCCCACATCACTCACATCCCCATGAAAACCACAGGGCTGGAAAGCTGGCCCTGCTGTCCCATGCTTGCCTGCACGCTGCTGCCTCCGGCAGCAATCCCCAAGCAGCAGCTCCCTGGCTAAATGTTTGCTGTGATGAGCTGTAACACAGCCACAGGAAGAGCTCCCGGGCATGGCCACTGCGCAGCTCCGTGGGAGCTGCCAGCTGCGGTGTGGTGGGTACCAGGCAGGACCATACTCTGGATGTTTTCCTCCTGTGTAGAGCACTGATGTGGTGCTGACACGAGCCGGGTAACATCGACAGACTGCGTGTCGGGCTGCGTATCAGCGATGGCGCTGGGTGAGAGGCACGCCTGTTTTGGCCATGCTCCCTTTCCCCTCCGCATAACCTGCAATTCGACAGAGCGCTCAAGTATCTGCTTAAAAGTCATCGGCTTCAGCAGGGCTTAGGCATGTGCTGAATCAAGACTTAGGAAGCAGCTCAGGCCGTGAGAGCAATCTGCTAGAACCATCAACGCCGCACTTTTGAGTTCCCTCTCCTCTAGGCTTAATTACCGCCTGCTTTTGGCACTGGCACCATTTGTGCCGTATGCTTTTATTTTTCTCTGAAGGAGCATTTGCACCTTTACTATATTTATTTTATTCAGAGGAAATCCTAATGATTTCCTTTCACGCTTGATTTTGCTCCTGTTTGCAGTGGGACTCCTGCTGTTGCTCTATAAATATCTGACTCTGAAGTCTTTGCAGAAGCAAGCACAACTGAGAGCAGAAAAGGTGAAGTCAAGCTCAAGAGACCTTTACCAGCTCTAAAAACAGCTGCTGCTCTTGCGCTGCAACTGATTTATACCGCATCTGGAGAACAACAGTTCAGAGCCCAGAATTGTTGCTTCCAAAGATTTATTTGGCCGTGCTGGAGTTTGGCTGTGTGCTGTATAATGTTTCTTGCATGGAAGTGTCACTCTGAGGGAGGTTTAATTGCTTTCAACGTGGATGGTGATGAGAACGCCTTGGAAAAGCTATTTGCATACATTTTCTCGAATGCCAAATGTGTAACTTCCTCCATGCTCAGGCAATCTGAGGCTGCTTCCCTGCATTTCTCAGCTTTGCCGGGCGCCTCTGAAAAATTAACAACCAGAAATTACACAGCATGGAGCAGAAAGTGGAACTCAAGGCCTGTTGGTTTGAATGTAGGATCATTTGTAACAGATAAAACAGCAAGACTCTGAATATGTGGCTGCAAACTACAAACACAGACCGCCCCAGGTCCCCAGCGCTGGCAGCTCTACGACCGACACTGCTGCAGGAGTCGAGGGCAAAGCAAGGGCAAGGGCTCGGCATGGCTTGTTCCCAGGGTATTGGCTTGACTTGCCGAGCAGAAGAAAGTAAGTGAGCGATTTCAACAGTACGGGCTGGTGTCAAAGAGTTGAGCTGCCACCAAGGGTAGGGTACGCACCTGCTTGTCACCGCACCCGCACGACCGCTCACATATTGCCTTCTCAGATTCTGGAAAATGCTCACCACTCATCCCTCAGATGACCTTCACGCAAGGCCAGGTGGTGCCATGCACAAATCCCTTGTCCTTCTTTCTTCACAGAATTCAAGGGCAGACTATCTCTCGAGTGGCCTTGGAGGTTTACATAGTGTAAGAGGTGACAATCCGGTCTGAACAGATCTTTACTCCACCGCATATCTCACTCTACAGGGCAGTTCATTTTTGTACTTAGTTAATGCTTTGAAGCATCAGCTGTTGACATAAGCAGGACCCTGCCTATAGGAGTGAGATAGATATTGAGTTAATGTCCTTAGTGCAAGGGATCCTAAGGCACCTGGGAGCGACTTATTTCAGAACTGCAGCCATCCCTCTAGGCGAGCTTGCTGCCTGCCTGCATTTCCCCAGGTAGACGCTCTTTTTCAGCCTAGATGTTTTACCTGGGGAGAAGAGGAGAGTTATTTACAGCAGACTGGGATTTGCGGTCTGGTTGGCAGCGCTGTATGGCAGCCCCAGCTGTGCTGTCACACACAGCAAAAATCAGGAAGGAAAAGTACAGCATTTTTCTGTCCATCACACAGTGAATGTGCTGCAAGACCAACACCTTCTGGAAGCATCAGATTTGTTGTGGAGGTGCTGGGCAGCTGTGTACACATGTATGATAGATCAGCACCTTTCAAGTGACATGGATTTGCATGTACAAACCATCTGCCCGGGAAAGCCACAAAGAAAGGCATCAGCCCTGTTCCCCCACACAGGACAGCAGCGGTCCTTTTCGCCCACAGGGAAAGACAGCAATCATGTCAGGGTGGACCTTGAAAGAGGCAGAGCATTTCCTGATGGACACCGCAATTCTGGTGTGACGGGGTTGTTTGTGCCAACCTGGATACTGTGACATGGCACCGTTTGTGCTGCCAGCCAAATTTGGAGTTGGTTTGGTTTTGCACATGCAGCTGTGTGTGTGCTGTGTATCCATCTGAACAACAGGAAGGAGGGCTGCGATCCATGATCAGGCTGAGCCCGCTGTGATATTGCCTCCGGGGAGCTCAAGATCTCAGCCCAAGCCCACGCCGTGGTCTGCAGGTGACCATGCAGAATGACCCTGCAACACAGGGCAGGGCAGGAAAGGCAAAGCATCACCAGCTAGTACAGAAATGGTGGAATCTGTAGCAAAGCGGAATACAGTCATCTAAACTGGAATTAAGCTAGGCACCAGGACTCACATTTGTGCGTTATGAACAACCTGAGTGACTACATGATGTAACTGCAGCCAGAAATATTCCAGTTAAAATTTAGGGTGAATTTTGTAACAGCAAAAGTGGAAGTGATACTTTCTTGATTTCTTGCTATTAGCCAGTTAAAGCGGTGTGACTTTCTGGAATTTGTCAGCCACACATCCTCCTGAAACACAAGCTATGCGGTCCATTACAGAGTTTCACAGATGATACTGTGTGGCCTGTGATACAGCGGTGGCCAGCTGCGACAACCTAATGGGTCTGCTGTCCCTGACTGCTCTGTGTCCCCAGTCACCAGCTCGTGATTCACAGGGAAGAGAGGTACTCCCTGCATTACCAGCATGACAGCTGGTTTCAGCCAGGTTCGCAGAGTTTCTCAACTTATGCAACCTCCATTAGTTATTCACAACAGCTGACTGCGGCTAGCAGGCAAGTTTGCCAAGAACGGTGCCTAGTTACAACAACAAACCAGGCCTGGCTTTCCCATGGCCATATTTTTCTCAGATAAACCAAGAAAAAAAAATTACAGTGTGCAGTCATTGTACACAACCTGGATTTAAGTGGTTTAGTTTGTAAGGGTATCTTAAACTAAACCAACAGCTTTTTGTTAACATTTCCACTAGCACTGCAAATTTCTAGGTTTAGAACAGCGCTGATCACTTTGAGCCAGTACCGGTTCACTGGGAGGGAGGGATGAGGTGTTATACATCCCAGTCAAAATGCTGAGACCATGCAACTATTTTTCTGGAAGTGTCCCTGAAATAAATTGGAGTAAGTATCAGCCAAAGGCCCGACCCTCAGGCTTTCCCTTGGCTTTCAGAGCAGGGGGAGCTGCAGGGTTACAGTTTCAGCTCGTCCCACAGCCCAGGAGGGACGTGGGCAGCAGCATTATGGCAATGGGCAAGACAAAGGCACCCACTTCGGTCCGTGTGCCACATGGCTGGATGGATGTGGCAGAGGGAAGGAGTGGTTGGATCTATCAGAAGAGTCATTGCAGGGATCAAAGGAGGCTGCCAGAGCTGGTGTCTTCTTGGAAAGGGAGGAGGATCTAAGGAGAATGGCCTTGCCAAGGGAAGAAATAATTCCCTTGCCCTCGGCTCTTGCTCTTTTTTCACCAGTCTCTCCTCCTCCAGCACTGCCAGAGTGGGTCTGGCTGGGGTGGAGCGGAGTTTCTTCGAAGCTGCTGGTCGGGTGCTGTGGTTTGGATTTGTGACTTTGGATTTGGGGGGTTGATAACACCCCAGTGGTTTACCTACTGCTGAGCAGGGCTGGCACAGCGTCAAGGACTTTTCTTTTTACCACTCTGCCCCTGTAGCAAGGACACCTGCAGGGCGTGAGAAGCTGCAGGAGACACACAGCCGTGACAGCTGACCACCAGTGACCAAAGGGATATTCCATGCCATAGGACACCATGCTCAGCAATAAAAGCTCAGGGACAGGAAGAGGAAGGGGAGATGTTTGAGGTCATGGCGTTTGTCTTCCCAAGTAACCCCTATGCACTTCCCTAGGAACGTCCGAGCACCTGCCTGCTGATGGGAAGCAGTGAATAAAATCCTTATTTTGCTTTGCTTGCTCGTTCAGCTTTCCTTCACTTATTAAACTATTTTTATCTCAAAGCACTAGTTTTTCTCACTTTTGCCCTTCTGATTCTCTCCCCCATCCCACTGGAGGGTAGTGAGCAACCGGGTAGGTGCTTACCAGCCCACCACAGCTGGATAGGTTTCCTTCCATTCATCCTTTCTGTTTGTCATATATCCCCTATTTCTATGAGACAGTCACCACTCTTGCCAGTGTTAAATCTTTCTTATTGTTGCTTTTTCACTTTACCGCTCTTAAATCTGTACTTCTCCCCTTATCTCTGCTCCAGGCTGCAGGAGCAATGTTGCTCCATCCAGGGCAAGACAGGCCATACGACCATGAGAAGGGAAGCTCTTCTATGATATGGGGGCTGCGTGTTGTGTGTCAGAAGTGATTTGTGGACTAGATGTGAACAGGAGCTGTTTTCTCAACAAAGCAGTTGCTGTCCTGATGAGGGATTACAGAGATAACAGAAGAAGCAGAACATTCTTCTAGGGAGACATTTCAGAGAAACGCCCATAAAAACCACCACCAGCTGCCTCTGATGGAAAGGAGACATGAGAGAAAGCGTGGCCTACTAGTCGGAGCAGGAGCCAGCACATTCAGATTATTATTTTTCTCTCTGCTATAACTTTGCTGTATACTGAACTTTCAGATGTGAAACTTCTCTCTCCCAGCAGAAGCACTATGGACAGGGTAATGGAGCCTACCAAAAAATGGAGGTCCCACCGCCTGGATTCCCAATGAACTGCTAAACAGCACGGGACAGGGATCTCTGTCCTTCTGGCTGCATCAGGGCTGCTGAGCAGAGCAGGCTGGAGGCTGGGAAGACCCAGCCCCACCTGTGTGCACACTGTCATTAAATCACACTTTGGAGTGCTCACCCCAGGTGCCTTCCCGTGTCCCAGCTGCCTTTGCCGTGCCATCCCATTACTGGCAAAGGGCAGAGAAGACTGGCATTCTTCTTGGAAGGGCCCTGCATTGCCTCCCGCAAGAGCTGGCAGGTTTCGGAGGCAGATCGAGAGCACGCTGCTCATGTGAGCGTGAGGCGACAAGTCCTGGGAGTGCCCATCAGCTCCAGGCTACTGCCGGGAGTGAGAAATGCAGTTGTTTGTACAGTTGTTCTCTTTTCCCATTGCCATTTGTTTGCAGACATGTCACAGCAGATGCTTCTCACCAGTACAACGGGTAGCTGGACTCATTTTGGGCTGGTACCAGTAACTGTAATCCAGCTAACAAAACAGTCCGTTTATCAGAGTTGTCACAAAGATTTTTTAATGCCCACTGACAGAAGGGCTTTCAGGAGAGTCTGTAAGAAGGAAGGAGGAAGAACTTTTAATTTATATACCAACAAGAATGTAATCCAGAGAATACCTATATGCTGCCCTCAAGAAGAGGGTATTCAGCGTTAAAAACAGCCCCCGGCAGAGGGGCAAGCAGTGAAGGACTGCTGTGGGAGAGATGAAAGCAGGGGACAGGCAAGGCCAAGCTTCCTGCAGCTGGTAGTTGGGTTTTGCCTCCCGGGTGATGAATGCCTTCTGTCTGGGAAGCAGCTGCTGCCTGGCCACCAAGGGCAAAGGCGGCCGCAACACTCCTGGTCCCCGCCAGCGCATGGACCCGTGTCCAAGGCAGCTGGTGGCAGCCAGGTCCGGAACAAAAAAGGAGGCGGCTCTGCTCGCAGCCCGATGCAAACAGGGGACTGGCTGCCAGAGGAAGCTGCAGATGNCCACCAAGGGCAAAGGCGGCTGCAACACTCCTGGTCCCCGCCAGCGCATGGACCCGTGTCCAAGGCAGCTGGTGGCAGCCAGGTCCGGAACAAAAAAGGAGGCGGCTCTGCTCGCAGCCCGATGCAAACAGGGGACTGGCTGCCAGAGGAAGCTGCAGATGCTATAAGTTTCCACAATTGCAATATACTGAAGAGCAGCTGGAGAGGCTATCGGGAGCAGGACTGCATCTGCTTGCCCTGCTCTTTGTCTTTTGAGATGTTTACTTACGGCCTCTGTTGGCTTTTTGTAGGGGAAGGGGGAGTGTTGTTTTTTTAAATTCTAATTCTAGCCTGACCATAATTGATTTTTCCATTCTTGGTTATTTTGTTTGGTTTTCTTAATTTACAAATTATAGTTTCTACTGCTGGCATCTTCTTTCCCTGTCATCCCCTCTACACACACACAAGCAAAGTGGCATCAAATTCTGGGATGGATACACATGCACCAAACATATAGACACTCCAGAAATCACGCCTGTGGCAGGGTGCGGGAGGCTTGAACTTGCAATGCTTGTTTGAAATTAAGCATCAAACAGCCCTTTAAAGAAGAAACTAGATTGACTGACGAAGACATTCAGGAAGAAATGGAAAAGGGTGGTACTTTGTCATCACTGCCTTCTCTCACCTAATTTTCTGGGGTGCCGAAGCATTCAGAGGCCACTGCAGGACCTGCTGGCCTGATGCAGTGTGGCTGCATCCCTGGGCCTGGCAGAAGACACAACCATGGGGCTGCATCACGCTGGGCTCCAGCTCATGGCACAGTCAGCCCGTGTGGCTGGTTGCCTGCAGTGGCCAGAAAGGTCAGGCAAATAAGTGGTGTTAGTGAGAGCTGTCTGTGCCAGTAAACAAACAAAAATCTGTTTACTGGGAGATTAGGGTGAAAAAGTGGGAGCAGATTTCCCCAGTCTTTGTGGTCTTCAAGACAAAGTGCTGCTCAGAGGGCAGGGGACCCTGCGAGATGTGCTTCCCAGCTCACCCGTTGACTTGCTGTCCATTTCAGGGCCGTTTATCCAGCCTCTCTGTGCCTTAGTTTAGGCATTTGTGAAATAGCACCTGCCTCCTGCCGAAGCCTGTCACTAAGCATAGCCCATTCATACTGGGAGAGTCACGTCTTGAGACAGAAGGCCCATCACACCCTGCTGTGAGAGCAGGCTCGGATGAGTCATGGCACACAGGCACAGCACCAGCTCTGAAACACTTGAAATGCCTGAGTTCTCAGAGAAGAGAAAAAAAAAAATCACTGTTTGAAAGCAAAACAAGGGAGGACAATTCCTCTATGTCCTGCCTCTGGGGCAGCACCTCCTGTCCCCACTTGACAGCATTTGAACCATTCGTCCATCAGAGCCTGGCGGTTGGGAAGCCCGCAAGCTCTGTGGATGGGCATTGCTGACCCAGCAGAGCCATTGTTGGTGCGTGGCAGGGCACAAGTCAGCAAGGACAGGCATCCAGTGCCAAAAATGAGGAAATGAAGTTGGGGTCAGGAGGGCTGCATTTCCCCGAAGAGCAAACAGGGCTGGAGAGGTCAGCTGTTTCTTCTCGACAAGGTACTCATCACACCATCCCCATGTCCAAGGCAAGGAGGAGTTCAGTCTCCTCAGTCCACGTATTCAGCCACTTGAGTAGCAGTGCCAGCACTGACATGACAGTGTCTTTGGGAATAGTCCCTCAGTCTCTCCTGCTGCCCTTTGGGTCCCCATTCCCAAAGGCTGATCCCATTTGTTTGCATTTCAGGTGGATCACAACAACCTCTGGCAACTGGCTACAGCAGTGCATCTTGCTGGGCACTAACTACAGCTATGTGATGTCCTTCCCTCTGTCACTGCTTCCTCCTGGATAAACTCCAGATTTAGCATGTCAAAAACAGACAAAACATGAAATGAAAAGCAAATGAACCAAACACCCAATAGTTTCAAGCAACAAATGCTAAAGCGACAGGAGAGACATTATCTGCCGAGAGCTCATGCCTGGAATTTGTCTCTAAATATATTTGTTTATATTTACACACATAAGTGTGTGTATATGTACACACATAGGCATATGCCTACTGCATACATCTAGAGAACAAGAGAATAAGATGCTATATATATGAAGACATATTAAGAAGATATAAAACCAAATCTATGTAATGAAGGGTTTAAAACAATTTTCAGCATTTCATCAGTCAGCCTAAGTGAATCCTTCCCATCTGCCCAAAAGCAATAATGCAAGCAAATTACACAGCTGACTCTTTCCCTGCCTTCTTAGCGGCATGCTTAACCTTTGCCTGTATAATAAATAAATGTCCTGAGTTTGATAATAAAGAGCATTCATCCTTCCTTTCGAAGTACAATCAGTTCTCTCTTTCTCAGTCTCATAATGGAGCGCAGGAAGATAGAGAGAAGGGAGTAGGAAGAGATGATCTTTTTGCAAAGAGGTTGTTTTCAGGCCAGTGCAGCTCCCCAGCATTCACATCCCAGCCTGCCAACATCTTCAGGAACTGTGACGGAGCTGATCCTGCAGGATGATGAAGCCCTCGAAAGGCAGGTGTTTTGTAAGCAGTAGCTACCCTGTTGTCACTTCGGTGCCATAGCCATAGGCATTTCCTCACACACAGCCTACAGACACTGACATTTTAAGGCCACTGCTGATTTTGGTACTGTTGGCATTGCTGATTTTGCCTGATGTCTTTAAAATCCCAGGCTCATCTTGTTGTTTGGCCCACACCACATTCCATACCAAAATCAGAATCTGGCTTCAGGTGAGCTTAGAGTTGAACCCTTCTCCACACCCTGGGAAATATGTTATTCTTACTGTAAAGCCCATGAAGGTGATTGGAATATTTAAATACTTGTAGGATAGTTCCACAGTAAATCTAGATGAAGCACTTCCACCCTCCCTACAACATCTGGCAGCCTCCCCCCACTAACTACCCAACGCTGCAGGAGCAAGTTCAGTGCCCTCTGTTTCAGAGAAGGACTTGAATCAAGGGTGACTGTTCAGCCCACATGAGATCACAGTGTTTATAGGTAACTTAAAAAGCTAACTCAGATCTCTCCAAAGCCAAAGGCTGCCATAACTGCTAAACCCACTCCCTAGAGTACATCTGGCATGCCCTTGCTCTTTAGAGCCCACAGCCTCCACTTGTAAGAAAGAACAAAGTCCTGTGCCTGTAAATTAGTGTCTTCCCCTACATTTCCAGCACAAGGTTACAGCCGGTCACTTACTCATCTGTGCCTGCCCTCGGTGTTCCACATAGCTATCTATTTAGGCTACTCTGTATAATTTAAGAATTAAAACTAAACACTGTGTTACCTACAGCCACATCATCTTAGATGAGCTTAAACAACTGTGAAAATCCTGGGATGTATTAAAAGCAACATTCAGCGCACGCATTAATCAACAGATGCTCCATAGCTGTGCATCAGAAAACCGCAAGTGAGAAGCAGGCTGAAAGGCCTCCTGCCAAAATGATTACTTTCTGTTGCAACCAAGTCCTTGAACAACCATCTGTACAGCAATGCTCGACTGGTGTTCGGTTCAGTAGTTACCTCAGTGGCAGTAAGTCTGACTTACCCCTTCTCAGTGGCAATAACAGGTCAAGCAAGCAGTGGTATTTCCTGCTGATGAG
Source organism: Steatornis caripensis (assembly GCA_013398225.1). Lineage (NCBI taxonomy): Eukaryota > Metazoa > Chordata > Aves > Caprimulgiformes > Steatornithidae > Steatornis > Steatornis caripensis. Next base: position 295,795 of record VZSC01005640.1, read on the forward strand.
TCAGAGACAAGACATGAAAACCACCATCTCTTCGTAAGAACATTTTAGACGTTAGAATTTGACATCACCCGTGATTACTTCACCCATAGTGCGCTGCTCTGAGGGATGACACTTAATTTAAGTGGAAATGTCACAATTCACAGTAGCCAACCGGCTGCAGCTCCTGGTACCTGGGGTTTCCTGTTCTCACACAGTTGCCTGACCCAGCAGCCCTTCATCCCTTCAGCTGCTCTGATGCTCCCCCCTCCTACAGGGCTCCCTGGGATCCTTGTCCTCCCTTCTACCTTTTTCTTTTCTTTTTTTCCCCCTTCAGATCCTGCCTTTGTGAGGTTCAGTTCTGGGTTTGTGTTTCTCTAGGTTCCCAGACCTCTACCTTCCTGGCTCAACCCTCCTTCCATCCACGTCCCTTCCTGAACCCTTCCGGAACGCCCATCCGTGGTTCCCCTTTGGCCAGGGCCAGCAGGCACAGCGAGGAGAAGGTCAGCTCACATCCTGAAGAGTTACATCTGCAGTCATCCCTTTTCTGCATCAGTCTCTCATGATTAAAAGCACATGACAGCTACAAGGCCAGTAAAACAAAACAAGCGTGGCGTTCCCTGATCATGCCAGTTGAAAGATTTAAGGAACAAAACCAACGAAAAAACGAGGCCAAGGCCAAAACCAAAAAATCCCAAAACAAAACAGGAGCAAAGAAAAAGCAAAGATGAAGGAAAACAGCTAAAATTTCTGGCCCTCATTCTTAGGCCAGATGACCTACTCTTCACGCCAAGCAAAACTCAAGTGACTAGGAAAGATAGTTTTAAGATTTTCTTTATTCTGCACGAGCCTGCTACAGAACTGAGCATTGCTCAGGTGACAACTGCAAGAGCCTGTTGCAACAGGCGAAGATTACACGCGACTCCAGCCATGCCCTTTTCCCTGACCGACACCGCTGCAATGGCTCTACATCTTCCACCAACCATTTGCTGATTTGCTTTTAAGAAACTTTGCTCTTGCAGATGGATGCAGCTACTCCTTTTAACTCAGAGCAGCACAGTCATAGCTATAAGATATGGAGGAGGGGGGCTACGGGGAGGAGGAGCAGACTTGTCAGAGCTGTACAACAGAGGCACCAGTCATGAAGTGCAACAAGGGGGCTTCCAGCTGCACAACAGGGAAAAAGTCCTTCACCCTAAGCGTGGTGCAGCACGGGCACAGGTCTCCCAGAACAGCTGGGCACTCTGTGTCCTTATAGGGTGTCAAAATTTCTCTGGACAAGGCCCTGAGCAACCTCCTCTAACTTTGAACGTGGCCCTGCTTTGAGCAGGAGGTGGGACCGGAGCTCTCCAGAGGTGCCTTTCAGTGATTTTTTCCTCTGATTTCTAGGTGGACAGGATAAGGAGCGGGCAAGGAGGACTGGGCTGCATAGCAAAGGAGCTTCTTGCTGTTGTGTGATGCAGAGCAACAGATGTACTGCACAGATGTGAGATGCACATGGCCCCCACTGTCCTTCTCTGCCACATTCCCACCCATTCTCCCCCAATCTCTTTCAATTTAGCTTCCTGCATTTTCACTGGGCTACCCAGAAAAGCAGAAGAAAAATCAGAGCTAAAAACATGCAAATTTGCAGAAGATCAATTTCTTTTTAGATATATTCTCACGGGAAACACTGACAATTCATCTTTTAGCAACCAGCTACTTCAGCCATCTAGAGTGACCTGCACCAGTCTCTGTTTGTATTGAAGCGACCCTCCATACCCCTCTGGTGCTTTGACACAGCACATTTGGAGCACCTCACAAATAATGAAATTGGCCAAGGGTTGGCAAACTTTGAATTTTAATTTTTGCACAAAAAAGGAAGACAGCATTTACAAGGAAATTTCCTGTGTTTCATCAGATTAAGTGTAACACATTCTGGATCAAGTTTCATTATTTATGGATGAAGTGTTGTTCATAATCTCCACTCCAGAACATCGTGAAAACTGAGATCAAAGAGCAGAAACTCCTGAGCTTCTGATGTGTTGGAGGTTCACAGTTCCCCCAGTTTCCAAATGGAGTAAGATGTGCATGTCACCTCTGGAAACCAGCTTGCACCACCTTGCAAAGTGCCATCCTCATTTTTCACCAGCACCAGTGACCTTTCAGTGCACCACACCACATGTGCCTCAGCTGAAGTCATGCACTCTAAACTGTCCCAGACACTACTGGGATGGAGAGAATGAGTTAAAGCATTTGGAGATTAGCAAACTACAGATTGTCGGAAATTAGCCAGTGTGGGGAAAAAAAAATTGGTTATAACTGTAGTAAGACTATCTAACTAGGTCATCACAAAACCAGATCAGAAGATGAAAGCAAAGAAGGAGGTGTGTGTTCATTCTCACTACAGGAAACCACATGTTCTCCAGCTCTGCCCTGCCTGTGACACAAAGAGAAAAACAGCTGCTGTTTTTTAAAGCCCGCACAAGTTTGTACCTATTTGAATGGCTTTCACTTTCACGTTAACAGTTCCCATGAGTGTCCATGTATCTGTGCCATGAATGTACGATTTCATTTTGGTTAAAGTGCACAGCTGATATTCCAAAGGGCCTTCAAAATGACCTGAGGTATACAAACCTATACATGTTTATACATTTTTTTTCCCCCAAGGAAGTAAAACCAGAAATGAACAGAAATGCATGTGATGCTGTCATATGATTTTTTTCCACACTGCCCATAGCCCCTGCATCTCACACTTCCAGAGACTGGGTGTATGTATGTCCATGACTGTCTTTGTAAGCTGGGAGGTGCTAATTACCCCCATTTGCAGGTAAGAACTGATGCAGGGAGAGCTTACAGACCCAAGTCACAGCAGCAGTAGGTGCCAGAGGAGGGCATGTGAAACTTACACCAGGTAAGGCTGACAACTGGATGGTATTTTAATTCAAGAGTATTTTGACACTGTTTTGGGGGCAGTGGCTTTCTGATTCATCTTGATGTTAACTGGATAAACGCTCATTTGACACTCCTTTTGCTGTAAGGCTAGGTTCTCAGTCTGGGTTGAGCAGTGAAAGCCTGACCATGGATCAGAAGGAAGAGGTTAGGGGAGCTGCAGGCAGAATGTGTCGTACTTAAAAAGTTGGGATCCATTTCCTGCTTTTAGGCGCCCCAGACTATTTTGCCGTATGCCTGAGCACACTTTTGCAGTCATTACAGCCCAGGTTCCAGCATACCCTCTGAAACAATAGCCCTGTGCCGCCATGACCTCGGCCTCCATTTAAGCCCAAGGCGTTACTTAGGAGTTTGGGTGATGGCACCTGAGGGAGTAGGAGCCACCAGGCGATGACAGTTGTGGGACAAGGAGCTGCGGGGGGAAAGGGGCCAGGCTACAGCGTCAGGGAAGGAGCTGACAGGCAACGACTGAGGGTCACAGAGCTGGCGGGCAATGGCGGCTGAAGCAGACGGAGCCACCACACAACGGCAGCTGAAGGGCAAGGCGGAGGCCACGGCGGCCCAGGGACAAAGAGCTTGCCCCGCGATGGCGGCTCTGAGGGATGTGACACCAGGCAGCGATGGCTGACAGGGAAGGAGCCGCCGGGCGACGATGGCTGAAGGCCTGGCCCCAGCGCGAGCCGCCGCGAGGGCAGCGCGCAGGCCCGGACCGCGCGGGCAGGGCGACATCACGCCACCGCACGCGGGCATGACGGCGCGGCGTCGCAACGCAACGGCAGCACAGCTCGCTGCCCGGCGCGCGCGCAACCGCCCCCGCTCTCACGTGACACACACCCCCCCAACACGCAGCTGCTTGAAGGACGCATGCGCATCCCGCCCCCAGGACCCTCCCGGGTCCGATCATAGAGATTGCGGACGTGCCCGCTAGAGTGTCGCCCGGGAGCCCCGGAAGTGGCTGCGTGCGCGGCGGCCCCGCGGGAGCGCGGTGGGAGGTTTAAGCCGGCGGCCGGCAGCATGGCGGAGTGAGTGTGGCGGCGGGCGGGGCCGGCGTGCGCCCTCGGGCCCTGTTGGCGGGAAAGCGTCGCCTCCTTGGCAGGGCCTCGCTGCCTTGTGCGCGGCGGGGGTGCCGTTCTCCGCAGCCGTGGGGAGGGGAGGGGGGTGGGGTGGGGTGGGGTGGCGGCGGGCAGTGTCCCCAGCCCCTCGCTGGCGGCCCCCCCCGCGCAGCACGGTGCGTGGGGCTTGGGGCAGCCCGGCGGGCCGCGGGCGCAGCGAGAGGCCCG
>VZSC01005640.1:300162-384984 GCA_013398225.1 Steatornis caripensis
GGGGGGGGGGGGGGGGGGGGGTCCGGGAGCATCCTGCCCGCGGCGGGGGAAGGCCGGCTCCGCGGGGAGCGCTGTAGGAGCTGGCGCGTGCAGTCCCGCGCAGCCCCGCGGGGGCCCTTGGTGTGGCACGGCGGGTGCGTTACACCCGACCGGCCGGGCGCGCTGCTTCGTTCTCTCTGGGCTGGGCTTCCGCCTGCATCCCAAGCTGCAGGGCAGAATGTCTGGTGTCTGCAGTGCAGGAGGGGACTCGGCAATAATCAGCTCCGTGAATCTGAACTTCCAGTATTTGTCTGTGATCAGAGACCGCTTTTAAAGTACAAATTCAGGATGATCTGGTGGTTGTTTCATGTGTGCATGTCTTTGTTAGCTAAGTCTTTATCGTGGTGCTCCCGTCCAGTATAATCACATATTATATTACATTATCCTGACAGGTCTGCAAATGCCACCCATGAAGTCATCAATGTCACCCTCCACACTACGCTGGCCGTTACTACCAAATTGGTGGTACCTACACCTGCGAAACCTATCCTTCCAGTTCAGACTGGAGTCCAAGCACAGCAAGAGGAGCAATCTAGTGGCATGACGATTTTTTTTAGTCTTCTTGTTTTAGGTGAATGATGAACTCAAAGTCTTTCAGTCTCTGTTAATTGTACTCTGTATTTGAGGGCATAGGCCAACTTTCAAAATCATAGCATTTTATTTCTCCTCTGATTTTCTCTCTATGAAGTGGAATATTGTACAGGCACAGGGATTTAGAAGGTTGGGTAGATAACTGCCTGAACCTCCCAAACCTGCAGAAGGCTGAGGACCATTGCAAACCTTTTCACTATGATCTCAAAGTGCAAACAGCACCTTCAGTTGTCTTCCCCTTCTTTATCAAGCATGTGGCTTGCGTTCACGTATGAAAAGACACTGTCAGAATACTCCATGGTGCTTGCAGCTGTCTTTGAGGACAGTGTACTAAACAGATGTCAATTTAACTACTTCTAGCTCTTCTGGACATCCCTCAGATATTTTGTTATATAAGCCAATAGAAGGCAGGCAGATTTGCATGCACGAGTACTAAAGTTCAGTATATGTTTTTCTGGCTCTCCTTACTTTGTAACATTCCTAAAAGAGTGTGATAATAACCTGCAGATTGCCATAATTACATTAACATTGTTGTATATACATGGGCGTTTTGAATGGCAGATGCACAGCCAGCTTTTCTATAAGTCTGGACTGTTACCTTTAGTAGAATATAGTTCTCTCTCACCATCTGCTTAGAGCAATGTTGTAGTCAAAACTGTAACAATCATGGAGGGTTAAGGGTTTATCTGTTTTCCTTTGTGTGTGTGTGTGCTTGTTCCTCCAAAGCAAGCTATGCTGAGAGACTTTTCTGTGACAGACGGGTCTCCAAGTCTTCTAAGTGTTTATTCCTTCCAGTAGCAAGTGGAGAAAATAGTACTTATGGTGTTGACAGCAATGCAGAAACTTCTGCAAATCATTATGATTTAAAAAAAAATAAATGTTTGTGTCCTATAAATAACTATTAAGTGCAGCAGAAAGTAGAAGGCTTCTGCTTATTTCTAAAGTATCTGTTTGTCTTAAAAGAGGGTTAATGTTTTCCCGGAGGTCAATGGCATGTTAGAATTTGAACAGAAACAAAAGAAATACAAAAGCAAAATGCAGTAGATCGGAAGACTCCTAAGATTAAAATAAAGTTTCTTAATATGTGTGTCTCGTGGATTTTAAAAGGGCCATTCATGGTAAAATTGTACTCCTAGGACTTAAGAACAGAGCTATGATTTTTTCTGGCTGTGTTCCAGCCTATTTATGCCAGTCTGATAACTTAAGGGATCTTAAAAGCATCACCCTCAGGACAGGGAAGTTCCCTGAACAAAGTAAAGCCAGTATAAAAGCTTATTGTTCACAGTTATTCCCTGATATAATCTCTGATTTAAGAGTGTAGGAAGGGTGAAGATGAATGTGTATACCATACTCTTAAATCTGGATGTTGTGAGCTGTAAATGGTCTTTAAAATGTTCTAAACTGGAATAGACCCAGAAGCAGATCTGTTCTGAGCTGTGTTGTGTCTAAGCCAAGCCCCAAATTTAAAGTGCCTGAAGTAGCACAAGTTAGTCTCTGACCCCAGATTTCAATGGCTTGTTTATCTGTTCAGACACCGCTTTACTTTCAAAGTTGTACCTCTGTTCTGCCATGACCATGTGATCCATGAATACCCTTCTGTTACGTTACATGCTTTTACTGTCCTCTTCTTAAGGGCACACTGAAATGTTGTGTTAGCCTGTCCAGAACACTGCTATTTCCAACCTTCTGCCTGATTGTTGTATTCCTGATACATGCAAGTGTCTGGAGCAGATGATATGCAGCCAGATACAAACTGAGCAGTCTTACACACGGAATGGGTGACGAACAGCTAAAGAATATACCAGGCTGCCATAGGATTTATGGTGGTGGGAGTTAGTACTCCGACTATGGTTGCTTTTTGTTTTATTTCCAAAGCAAAGCAGTCAAAAGCTGGTAGAAAGGAGCTCGTGATTAGATTTGCTAGATAGAAAGCGTGTTTCTGCTTGCATTTGAGTTTGCTGGAAATCCGTAATGTCCAGATACTTTCATGAATCTATCCCGAAGAGCAGTATAGAATGCTTTTAACACAGTAATCGTAGATGTCTTTACTGCTACTATTTTTTGTGTTTAACAGGCAGGAAATTAATAGGTACTCAATAATACTGATTGACAGGTGAATAAAAACTTTGCTTGGGATACATGATGAAGCTATTGCTCCCGGAGACTGTTACGCAGTTGGCAGCCAAATGTCCGAGTTGCTTGTTAGTCAGCTTCTGAACTGCTGGAGTTTCTAGTACAGCATTTTAAAGTAAACACCAGTTTGAGTATGCGTTAAAGTATTGTACTGTAAACTCACGTGTTTTGAGAACTGATCAATCGATATCATAAAGATTGGTGGAGTGGAAGTGGGGTAAATAGGTGGGGAAGGGAGCCCTGCTAGTCTTCATGAACGGAGCCACACCTGCTCATCACTCCGAACCCACAGCTTTGGCCCTGAACAAATTTCATGCNAGAACTGATCGATCGATATCATAAAGATTGGTGGAGTGGAAGTGGGGTAAATAGGTGGGGAAGGGAGCCCTGCTAGTCTTCATGAACGGAGCCACACCTGCTCATCACTCCGAACCCACAGCTTTGGCCCTGAACAAATTTCATGCCAATAATTGAGCAAATGTGACTGTTTTTCCTGAGTCTCTGCTCAGTTCATAAGCTCATCTGTCTATTCACGTGCACATCTGTGAAATGTTCACCATGTGTACGAACTGGGTGTATGAGATAACAAATGGGAGAATGCAGGCATCAGTGGGATACCCATTCCTTAGCGCCGTATTGGAGAGCAGGATGATGAAAAGTGATATTTGTATTTGCGAGGTGTTTACTTCGTTTTTGTGACACTGTATAGTAAATGGAGATGATGTTGTAGACCCCAGTGGTTCACAGGTGGTGCAAACCATGCCAGTGCTCAGAACTACTTGTGGACCATTTTGCACCTTTTCAGGCTGTGAATTGAAAGCGCTCTTCTGAACCAACTGCGAGTGGCTGTTTGTTTTTTAGTTAAGTAGAAGGAGCTGTTAAACCAAAGCACTAAGAGCAGGTCTGAGAAGCTAGTTCATTGATGAGTTCAAAATGTGTGCTGTTGTAGTGTGGCCTGGCACTGTGCTGCCCATGCTGAAAGAGGGTGAGAGTCACAGACGCTTACAACCACAGAGGAAGGAGAATGAAGATTCCCTTTGCAGTTATGACTAGGTTTGCCAAACACACAGTTTAAAACAGTCTCTGCTGCCATTAAAAGGCCATAATTTGATTCCAGTATATAAAATGCTATTGACTTTGCTTGAGCTTCAGTTGCTTTCCGTCAAAACATGAGCAGTAGTACTGCTTGTATCCTGGTCCACTGCAGAATGATTTGTTAGCAGATAAAGTGAAATACATGTATTACAGACGTGCACGCCAGGTGGTGTTTCTTTCTTTGACCCTTTGTTGAGCTAAATTAAAATGGGAGAAGAATTGTGGTAATTTCAGTGCAGGGATATTCAGATCAAAACTGTTAGGAATTTAATAATCCAGGATTATTTGATTCTTATTGATAAGTTTTCTGTCTGTAGTAGTTCTAAGAGAATCAAGTGGTGACTTCCAGCCATATCCACGGATGGTACCCAGATCTGCTACAGATGCTTTGTAATTTGCCTTTACCATTGGCATAGAGGCCGCGATGGGATTTTCACATTATTGTAAACTTTGTTTTTGTTGTGAGACATAGACTTTCACCCTGCTGGATGAAATACATTAGTAGAGTACAAAATTGAGTTTTAAAAAACAATAAGTGAATGTTGCATCAGTTGTTTTTTTTTTAACATCAATCCAAATCTGTTTTGTGTTTTTCTACACTGGTCCTTTCCCCTTACTGGTTTAACTTTTAGCAGTGCTCAGCAGTAAATATCTCTGGCTGATTTGGATAAAAATTTGGCTGATGCTTGTTATGAGAACCAGGATGTTTAAACGGTTACCTGTTCTGCAATCTCACAGCCCCACTGAATGGGAGTTGCAGAGGCTATGGAGCCAGACTCTTCCAAAGAAGAAGAAGCACCAGTCAAAACTTGTAACAAGGGAAATGTGGACGGGAGAGAAATAGAAAATTCTGCACCATTAGATTTAAGCACTGCAACTGGGGTTGAGAGAGGTTGTGACTTCTTTATCTTCAGAGATTTTCAAACTTGACTGGAAAAGGCCCCGGGCAACCTTCTTTGACTTTGAAGTTAGCCCCGCTTCGGGCAGGAAGTCAGACTAGATGACTTCAAGAGATCCCTTCCAATGTAATTTTTCTGATTTTGTGATCATCCTTTTGGGTAAAGCCCATGTGCTCAGAGGGACTCAGATGTAAAAGTGTGTAGCTTTGAAAATTTAATTGAGGCCATGTGTACATTTATGTTTTATTTCAAAATATAAAATGTTTACCAAAAACTTTATTAAAACTATATTCTGTATAACCGACATTTTTTACAGCTATTGCTCAGAGAAGGTTTTCTTGTAAGCGGAATCAAAGTCTGAAAGTAGTAATAGTGGTAGTTTTAGAAGATAATTTTAAGTGCTAAAATTTGCCTTAGTTATTTTCTGTCATTTGTAGATCCATTTACATACTTCAGTGAGAATTAGGTTTGAACTAAAATTCAGTTACTTGCATTAGTGGATTTCTACTAAATCGTTAGGAGAATTTTTGCTGCATGTATTTTTGAAATACTATTTAAAAGTATGGGTTTTTTCTCTTCTAGCACTCCTAAATCTACAATTTGGTTTTTTTTTCCTTGACAGCTATCTGCATCATATTGGTGCATTTACTGATAAAATACCGACTTCATTTTTTACCAGAGAGTGTGGCTGTTGTTTCTTTAGGTGAGTAACCATGACATTTTTATATTGAATTTGCATTAATTCAGGGACTCTCAGTAGTCTGTACTTGAAATGATGCTCTGTTATGTGTTAACCATCACTGCAAGGATGCAGCAAACTGCATGCAGTGAAGAAAACCAATTCACGGAATTAAATTCATGTAAGAAATCAAGAAATGAGCACGCATGCAGAGACTAGCCCAGTAAAATGACGCATACAGGCACTAAAGGGATGTCATGACCCGAGTACTTTGGCAGCTTCCTCTATTTTTACATCTGCACTGTAGGACAAGATACTGCAGCGCTCCCTGGTAGCGAGACTCTGGCCTTCCCTTTGAAGTGGTACATGTGTTTATATTAGTTGCATTAGAATTATGTCTGTATATGTGATTTTAGTCTAGCTGAGGACTGTAATTGTATCCTGAAAACTCACCTGGACTGCCAGATACTTAACTATCCCTGTAGCACCATGACAAGAGCTCTTCCTATGACTTCAGCCATAAGAACGCCACCCTTAATGAAGATCAAGCGCTTACTTAATTTGGATTAAATCTGGACTATTCCTAAGCCTGTAGTTTTATGGTAGGGTAATTTCATTTATGTGTATGCTGTTGCATACAAGTAATTTATAAATGTGTAAATGAGGAGGAAATCAGGCCAAATAAATTCATTATTTTCTCTATCTACTGTCTAACATAATGTTTAAAGAACCTGGTCTAACTAATCTCAGCAATGGCTTTTCAGCTGTCTCTGTAACTTGTTTACAAGAATTTGTGGTATTTCTGCTTCTATTACTAGTGACACTTTCACTGACAGCCGATCTAAAAATACAGCAAAAAGAGAAAGATGCTTCACTATAATCCTAACGTAGGGTGGAAGAGTGTAATACTTGTTGAGCAGGTAGATTTTTGACTTTCTCCTGGGCTTTGCTGGTACCTCATCTCTCATGTTTCTTAACTGTATTTTCACACAATTTCTTAATGGGAGGAAGTAAGCCTTCTGGCGCTTGTCTGAACCGTATGCTTTCTCGAAAACAGGGATCTTCTTGCGTCCTGGGTGCTAGATTGAGAAAATCTTAGAGCTGTTTTTCCTGCAGGTGTGACTCCCTGAATTTTTAGATAACTCTGACGCAGACCACATCATATTGCTAGCACAGCAAAAGGTATTGAAGCATAAAGAGGCTTTCACTTGCAAAGCCCTATTTGAGTTTCGGTATTTCTGTGCAGCTGAAAAACAAGTAGACCTGTAAGAAATCTGTCATAGTGCTGATATGGATTTCCTGGGTATTGCACGCACACCTCGTCTTTATAGGAGCAGCATCCATCAGACTTCTGTGCGTTTGTGCTTCTGTCTACTATAGTATGACATAGAAAGGTCAGAGCTGCTGCAGATCATCCTGACTTACTTTGTTATCCCCATAGAAACCATGCAGTGTTTGATTCACTATTGACACACTTCTCTTTCCTTCCCTTCTTACATTTTTGCTGTGGACAGGTGAGATGTCTTGTGTAGTATATCTTCCAGTGTCTTGAGAGGTCTTGGCATCTCAGCAGCAGGACAAGGATGTGTGGCTATGTTCTGTGCTCTTGTCAGTCCCAACAAAAGCTTGTTCATCAAACTGTAAGTTTTCATGCTGAGCCTGTCACTGCTACTCAAGATGGGTAAGAAGGAGCAGCATTGCATCTTTTGTATTTTCACGTAGAGAGCATATAGGAAACTTGCACCAGTTTGGTTTTTGGTATGAACCACAGCATAGCTCTAGTCTGTCTCCCAAACCAGGCGAGATGGTACCAGCAAATGCAATTCCACTAAGTCAAGAGAGTGTTACGTCCAGTAGCAATCCAGCTAATAGATGTCCTGTGTCACTTAAGCCTTATTTATTTAGTTTATTGACTCAATCATATTTAAACTGTCAGCCCTGTTGACAGGATGTGGCATCTGTATAATCGTTGGAATTGCCAGCTAATTGCTGGTCAGTGAACCTCTGTTACTGGTAATGATCTACACAGCTGCAAGAGCACAGCTCGAGTTTCAAGTATCCAGTTTTGCTAGCAGTGCCAGAAGTGAGGTGTGCCCTATTTTCACTTGTAAATTAAGCAAATGTTCTCAGGCAGTTATTGAAGGCTAATAAAAATGGCAGCAGAGAAGATAAGCATGATTTTCACAGCTGTTTTTCCTCCCATTGTCTAAGCTGCTCAGAAGCTCCTGTTTTACAATTCCTAGGGCATCTTACTCCCTGGTGGACAGGGCAGGAGTGCCCTCTCTAAGGCTGCATTTTGATCTTCGTCCTTAAAAGTTACTGGAATCCTGTTGGCAGAAATAGTTGTCAAAAAGTTTTACTTTTTGATTTGTTACTGAATTTTAACATGTTCTCATGAAAAACAAAGGTTGATTGTAATAAGAAAAGTCCTCTACCATTTTCAGAAGAGTGAGGCTTAGATTAACTCTTACAGAGTTAGCTTTGCAGTTAGCCCCTTGACAAAACCGATCTACCTGATCTAATAGTTGGAACCAGCTGAACAAATACTGTGTTCGTTAATCTAGTAACAAAAGAAGAGTAGTTTGTAAAGATGTGTGGGACAGGCTTTAAAAACCAGCATCAGATTTTGATTCTGCTGCTATTAAACCCTCTTGGTGATGCATTATTTCGTGCAGCTCTCTCTCATGACTTTGCTTAGCACTGTCTTAGTTTTGTAGTACTGTTGTGCGTAGTATGCAGCTAGAAGTAACTTGTGCTATATAAAGGGGTAAGTTGTATGATTCAGGCTCATCTTTTTCACTTAACCTCTACTGTTGCCTTACATTTATACTGTTGTTCATTTAACTTTTGATATCATGAAAGGACTTTGTCCGTGTGACACTGTGTTATGGTCAGCTTGTGATTAGCTCTTCCTCTAAAAAAGAGATTGAGACCAACCTTTTACTGAAGCCTCTTGAGCTCATAAGATAGGGATGCCCGCAGGCCTTGGCTGGCCTGCTCACAGAGGTCCAATTTCACAAAGTCATGCTGGAGCCCTTCAACTTCAGCAGAAGTGAATTAAGGCATTCTCTTTTCTTTTAAATCCCCTCTAAACATAGTACTATGTGAGGGCTCTCAATACTAATTCATAAAATACTGAAAGTTTGTTCAGGAAGTACACTTCCTGAAGTCTGTGCCTTCAGATGTATAGGCTCTGGTTATTGTGGTTTGTTTTTTCCCCACAAAAACTTCTTGTTAAGTGATACAAGTACTGCCTGTACCAGTTGAATACGATGTTGCTGCTCTGCAAAAATTAGAAATGTTCTAGTCCTTGGCTTCTGACACAGCTTCCATCCCAGAATGGAAAGCGTGACTGTTAGTACTGAGACCTGTGTTTATATGGCATGTGAATGGCTGTATCTGCATTCCGTCCTCCTTCAAAGCATGGCAGACCTTTGATGTTCCTTCATGAATGTTTTGCTCTTCATTTCCATATAACCCATTTAGTGGAACAATTATTTCTATCCTCTGGGACCAATGCTTTCACATATTTTTGTATGAAAGAAGGCTTAAGCCTCATGGCTTTATGTGCATGACACATCCATCAGGAGTAATCCATGTGATGCTATTTGTAAGGCTCTCCTGATAGCTACAGCATGAGAGAATAAAAACACGTGAGTTACAGGAAAGCATACTTTAAGCTTCTCAGCCACATTTTACCTTTCATTCAGTGTATTTCACTTCTACATCCCAGTGTTTGACTATGAAGTCCTCATTCTGTAAATAATAAAACACAACTGTGCAGAAACACAGATCTGGAATCTGCCTAAAGACAAATTCCTCCTAACTTCTTGAAAGCAATTAATGACAGTTCATGAATTATCTTCATGACTTCCAGAAGAAATCTTGTTAGTTTGGAGTTTTCTGTCTTATCTATTTGAAGATGTATAGGAGGAAAAAGCACAATCACTTTTAAACATTGAGTTTGCAGCGCCCTTGATGATATTCTTTTACACTCAAATTAGTGTTTCTACATGACTTAAAAGATGTGTAATTCATTTGGGAAAGGGTTCTGACTGTGTCTCCACCCTGATCAGAATTTGTTGCCTACTTCGTTGCCAGAAAGTGCTATGATTTCATTGAGACAAAACTCACTTCTGTGGTGAAGTCTGGTTTCACTTAAGCTGTGTTAACACTGCAAATAGCATTGAAGTGACCTGAAGGTTTTGTGCTATCACACAGATACCTAATCCATATCTTCCTCATTCTTTAGCAAGAAAGGTGGGGTTTCATTTGAACACGGCTTAGGTGAGACGCGTTTTTGAGGAGTTAAACCTGTTACTTTTATGAACCAACAAACACAGCACTCTCAATATGCGTGTTCAGTATTTGGATATCCCAAGTGACAATCTTTTGTGTAGGGAAGCTATGTAATTATGTAACAATTGGAAACTGTCATATATTGGACCGAAAACGACTTTGTGGTTTTTTCAGATTTAGGAATAAAAGACTTGCTGCTTTATGTTTTGCCTTGTTTTCACTTTTAAAACTTTGTTGACTGTGAGTCGATAAATGTTAATGGAAACAGTGATGTGATTTGTGAATATTTTAGAACATTGTCTCATTCTCTCCTAGGTATCCTTATGGGAGCTTTTATAAAAATCATAGAGGCTCAAAAGCTGGCCAACTGGAAGGTATATTTGAAGCAATTAATTTTTAATTGTAGAACAATCCTTAAATATTTGAAATAAGACTGACTGTAATATTAGTTTCTTTAGATGTAATTTCCAAAAACTTACGTACATTATACTTGATGCAAGAGTTTGGGCTTTTTTAATAATGATACAACCAATTTGAAGTCCTGATCTTGCTGAACATCTTCTACACAATGTTTTTTTAGTTATCCTTTTTACAGTACTAAAGTCATTCCTATTAGATACATGGTAGAAGATGGGACTGAGTATGTTTGGGATCAGTTACAGTAAAAAATATACCAATTCAGTTTTTTGTCTTATATACTTTTTCATTGTATTTAGACCTCTTCCTCCTTTTGGAGTTAATTTTGTAGGTATTTTCATAGAAAAAAAAAGTCTTTTAACAGGTTGTAAAATCATATGTTTTACCTGAAGATGTTAACATAGATTTCATAAGGAGCACTTCTTCAGAATAGCTGTGCTAAAAGTCATGTTATTTACTTCTTTTATTTACTTATACTTAAATCTGCAGCAAACTGGTGCTAAGAACAGTCCGTTCACAATCCATTCAGCATGGCATGTTTTTTGGGTACTCCATTGCTTCTTGTGGAAAGACTGCTGATACCAGTGTGCCTGAAGAAGCAGCATTTTTCACGCTAGCTGAGATGATGGAAACATGATTTGAGCTTTATTTCCAGCAGAAAATAGAGGCAAAGCTTCTGTGCAGAAGGTTGTCCTTGTCCTGGTGCCCTGTGCTTTACAGACTTAGATATTAGGAGGAAAATGTTACCAGAGGTGGCAGCAAAACACAGGAACATGTGACCAGAGAGATTGTGGGAATCTCGATTCACAAAAAATATTAAAAACTATTAAAAATATAAAAAATATTTTTAAAAGCCTTGAGCAGCTGAAGTTGCTCTGCGTTGGCCCTGCTTTAAGCAGGGGCTTGGCTCAGACACCTCCAGAGATCCCCTCCAACCTGAGTTAGCGTGTGATGCTATGAGGTCTTACCTGTACATGTTTGGAGTTACAGAGGCTTTCCTAGGGAGGGAGAATCCTGGCAGAAGGGTCTCCAAGAGGTGAAGCCTACAGTGAAGCAAGGATTTTGCCTCCTAGAGTTTACCCACATCATCAAAGCAATGAACTCTTCCCTATTCCTGCTTTAATTTGAAGTTCTACAGTATTTAAATTATGATTTTGTTTCATAGGATCAAACAGTTCATTAGGATTAGATCAGTGAACTGATTGAAATCAGTGATTTGAATCACCAGTTTTAAACAGGATTTATATTAGCAAGCAATCTTGGTCTGAGTAGTGAATTTTAATCCTAGCTTGCAGCTTAATATTTCTTGGCAGTTATTTCCCTAAAAGGAAGATTTTTTTTCTCCTTAGATGAAATACATTAAAATGCATAGATTTTGAATCAGATGTAGCTTTTCAATTACATATTATACTTCCTTTTTTGAACTAACCACACTAATTCTGTGTACGTTCATTTAAGCAATTACATAGTTCGAGAGTCATGTTGTGATATTTCATTTTTACTTTTTTCCTTGTTAGAAACAGTGGGTGGTACACTAGTTAGTGTTTTTTCATTCCTGATTTGTGTCAACTGGATTTGACTTAAAACTGAAAGTCAGTCAAACAGCCACAAATCAGCATTTTAAAATAGCTTCTTATTGGTTAAATAAAATAATCTGAAGAAGATCATGTATGTAGGAAGAAAAAAGAAAGCTTAAAGTATGCTCTGATTTGAGCACTGATTCTATAACACAGGAAATATTGATCATAGCTAGTGAAGCACGTAGTTTATTTCTGGTAAGTATTGGTCAAATCTTGGGAGGCACTGGGGATACTGTGTCCGGTTGCTGACATTATCAGCTAAGATAAAGGGTCACAGATACCACATTATTATTTACTTACTTAAGTTACTTTCACTGTATTAAAGCTTAGGTTTTAACATAGGCTGTCATAATTTCAGATGTGAAATGTTATAATCAATATTATGTACTTTATTAAATGGTTTTAAATTTACTAGAGAATTTTTGTTTATCTGATGTGCAAAAAAAAAAAAATATTTAACTGCAGGCTATATCCGTGTACAAAGCAAATCTTGGATCATATCCCTGCCCTAAGAACTTTGTAATGTAATTTCTTAGAATCATGCCTTACTAAGTCTTCAGTGGACCTTGTACTCGCTGGTGATTCTCGCGGGCTAGCATGGCTGATAATTACAGTCCTCATGTTTTACTTTCCTGGTCTCTGCTTCAGTGCCACACAAATGCAGTCCTTCCTTTTCATTATTTCTCACCTCCTTGTCCAGCTCTGCTTTCGGGGGCTTTTAAATAGTGTAATTAATCCAGTATGTGGGGTTTTTGTTCTAGCGCAGTTACTGTATTGACAGAAACTAGGTAGCGTCAGCCTTCGACGCATGGAATTGTGCATGCAGAGTAGTGGACTAGAGCATTTCAGTATAAAGGATGAGTTTTATTTTCTAAGTCCCCCAAATCCTTTAAGATGATTATCGCTGGTACAGACAGGAATGAGACTTTAAAGAGATGAGTACTTCTCTTTTGAAAGCTGGTGTTTTAACAGAACAATCAATCAGCTGTTTAACCTGGATTTAAACAAATCAGTCGTGTCTTACAAAGGTGACAAGTTCTGCTGTATTCAGAACTGTGGGAACCAGGAGGGAGCCTGGTGAGAAAAAGAGAGAGGCACATTCAGCTGTAATTAATTTGCTTTCTGTGCTTAGTCTGCCAGCAGAAAAAACCAGGATGCCCATTTGGGGGTATAGCTCCATAAAGCAGTGTTAGCCAAGTGAGATGGGTGACAAAGAGTAAGGTCACCAAAAAATAACCTCTTACTTCATAGTAGGTTTCATTTATATCACTCTGATGGTAAAAAGGAACCATCAGAACAGTACCATTAAATTACAGGCGTAAATTACATTTGCCAAGAAGAATCAAGCCTCAGACTTAATGGTGGTATATATCTTGAGCCTGTTCACTTGCAAGTATATGAAGATGATGGTCTGATTTCTTCTTGTCAGGTGATGAGCTTTCTATTGAAACTGTACTTGGTCGCAGTTATCCTAGATTGTATTCAAACCAGTGGCCAAGAGGTCACCATTCCTTGACAGCACTTGCAGATTTTGAGACTATGAGATAAAATGGGAATACTTTTTGTGGAAACAGAAAGAATTTTCCTTTGCCATAAATAACCTGTTTTCTGTGCAACTTATTTGAAGACAGTAATTTAAAGTAAGTAACGCTTAGATGTCTGTCACTGGATTAAAAAAAACATAACAGAAGTAGCAGCTCTGAAGTAGTTTACTGTTCTTCAGTCTTTTATTTTGTAATAAGGGAGAAAGCTTAATGCCGTTTCCATTTTCCAACATTCTTGTTTGTTTTTTTTTAAAAAAAAATTTCCTTTTGGAAGATTTTATGTTATTTCAATAATTACGATATCCTTGGGATTATACTTAATTTTTGTTTTGCAGGAAGAAGAAATGTTTCGTCCAAATATGTTTTTTCTGCTTTTGCTTCCACCTATTATATTTGAATCTGGATATTCATTGCACAAGGTTAGCCTCTGCCAGACACTCATTTTACATGTTGAAGTTTTGTTTGGAACACATTCTCCTTTTAGTTATCTTCATGAAGTTTAGAATAATTGCATTAAATTCAATCATATTAATCATCAGGGAACTGAGAATGCAAAATTTAAGCCTCTTCAAGCCAGAATGCAGGGATTGTAGCTTGTTACTGTTAACCAAATATTGGCAAGGTGTTAGGTACTGCGCAGAAGTTGTTTTCCTTGGTTGGAGAGGTTTCTTACCTCATGAGAGCTGTACAAGGACTGATGTGAAGGAGGCAAAATGGGAAGGAGTAGGATCAGAATTGGGAAAGGTGAGGTCACTCCATAGCTAAAGAAGAGGAAAATGTTTGCAAACGTTTTCACCTTTTGCCTGGGAGCCTATGTTTGCATGGACGTTGCTCACAGTGCAAGTCCTGGCTCAGGTGGTTCTGGTCTTCCCTGTGTGCTGCCTTTCTGCTTGAGCTGTGCTGCAGGAGAGGGAGTGAGCAGTGAGCAATAGTAGTATCATGAATTGGTACCGACACTGAAGATTTTTTCATACAAAATCACAACCTAAGAAATGGACTAGCGGCTGGGAAGTTTACAAGCCTTTTTCGCATGCCCTGTCTACAATAGATGGATTAATGTAAAGTTCTGTCAGGTGGGGAATGTGTCAAAGTGCTGGGGAATATCCTGCTGTTTGTCTGAGGGTTGGGTTGGTTTATTGTTAGGGTACCAGACTGACATCCTGTCCTGGGTATCAGAGGGATTTGCTGTTGTCCTCAAGAGAGCAGGATTTTTAGGCAGATGGTGTGGTTCTGTGTCCTGGGGTGCCTGCAGCCGAACTAATGAAGCTTTATTATTGGAAATCCAGTTGTGCATCAGAAACTAATCTAGATGCAAACCCAAACGTGAGTTTTCCCTTGGATCATTTGCACTTACTTACTTACTTTATTATTGTGTTCCAGGGTAATTTTTTTCAGAACATCGGTTCCATCACTCTGTTTTCTGTATTTGGCACTGCGATATCAGCTTTCATTGTAGGTGGAGGAATTTATTTCCTGGGCCAGGTAAGAATAACTGCTTTGAAGCACTTAAGTTTATCCAGCTTGCTCTTTGAAAGTCCACTTTTCAAGAGCAGACAAACACGGTGAAAGTGAATTCCTGGGTCACAAAGTTCAGTTCTCTGCTATCACAGAGGCAATGTTATGTAACCCCTTCCATAGATACAGTATGCTCCATTTTAAAAGCAATTAAGACTTGAGTTGAGTTTCGGGGTTTAACTTACTCAATCTTCCTATCAGAAGGCTGTTCCAAAACCTGTGTTCCCTAGAGCCATCTTCTAATTTCCAGTATTAAACTTACTTGTTCTTCTGTCAATAATTTTTTCATTTCTCTGCTTTGGTGGTTCCCCATTGATTAGTTACAGACATAGATAATTATATTTTCTCTCAGACTTCATTTTGGTAGGCCAAACAATCCATACTCTCCTCTGTCTCTCGGATTTCCGTTCTTTGAAGGCCGTAGTTACTGTACCTGCCTTTATCTGTTCCAGTTTCATCTGGCCTTCCCTGATTTTGAGTGACCAGAATTGTAGCAATAAATCACTGTTGGAGGGCAGTGTTAGACTGGGTAACATCACTCCTGTGATTTTTTTTTTTTCATGATAACAGGCTTAGGATTTGATGAATAGTTTCATTTTGAAAAACAGCAGAAAAACACAGTTGATTGTGATTTTTTTAATGTTTTACCTATTCTTCCAGGCTGATGTAATTTATAAACTCAACATGACAGACAGGTAAGCTCTTGGGGAAATGGTGTAGTATATGAAATGAAGCATTCTTCAAGATAATTATATGTGGGAAATGCCCTGTAGTTGCCCAGCTCTGCTGGTTATTGTTTAGATTGCTTAGATTCAACATTGTGTATTAAACTAATAAATAGATCAAACACTCCTAAACCCTATTTATTACACCCTTATTTCCAAATAGTATTCTGAGGTCAGTGATTTTTCTGGACAGGAGAGATACTGGTTTTTTTAACCAGCCTTTAAAGTTAAAATATGTAAACTTCGATTAGTTGGTACTGTTAATATATATGATAAGGGCATAACTTCCTTGTCCAAATCGTCTCTTAAAAGACAAAATGAGCTTTTCAGTATCAATAGTGTAGATTTTTCAGGAACTTGGCAAAGAGCCCAGTCAGTTTTTTAGGAGTACACTGCCCTACCATTAAATAAACTTTGTTCATGATTTATTTGGGATTTTTGTTTGTTTGTTTATTGTATAGCAAATTCAGCAGCTTTCTGTTAAAATCCATAAATAAATTGGGTGGCAAGCAAGAAACATAACAAGTAAAACATGCATGAACAGCAAAAATCTTCTTTACTTGGTTCCCGTGTTTGACTTTATATAGTTGAGCAGTCCCATTGCCTCTATATTGTCTATCTTTGGATTCCAAAGTAATGAAGTTTTAGCAGTTCCCTTGAAATGTTCCTCTCTAGTACTCCTGAACAGGTAACACTATGCATGTATGATACATGGTTTGGGCTGGGTCTGTTAAGTTGTTTGGTTTCCCATTCTTCTGATTTTTTCTTATTTAGTTGGCGCAAGACATTGATGCTGTTTGTTGAGAGCTGGGAGATAGTATTTCTCCAGCATCTCTTCTGGCTGGGCAACAACTTTTCTCTTTGGTATATCAGTAAATGAAAAACAAAAACCTCCCTTTTGTCACTTCAAGTTCTTGTGAATGGGAAGAGAGCATAACTTCACTGTGTAGAAACTGTAATGCATAACATCTTTGTTACTAGTTGTGCATATAAGTTTACTAGGTACATATTTTTCTTTCATCTAGTTTTCTTTTTTGTTTTGTATTCTCCCAGTTTTGCATTTGGCTCTTTAATATCTGCAGTTGACCCTGTGGCTACTATTGCCATTTTCAATGCCCTCAATGTGGATCCTGTACTTAACATGTTGGTTTTTGGAGAAAGCATTCTCAATGATGCAGTCTCTATTGTCTTGACCAAGTAAGTACATTTGAACTACGCGTGTTATGGAAACAGCAACCACGTTATTTTCTGTTAATTATTTATTCAGACATACAGTAATTCTTCCATCTCCATTTGGAACAAATCACCTATTCCTGGTGTAAAGCTGAATTTTGTGTGATCCTTCTTTGTTAAAAGCAATCCATAACATAAACTGCATAGGCAGAAGACCATAAATGGGTGTCTTACTACCACTGTCTCAGTGCCTCATCTCATTGACCCCAGATAATGGATTGCTTGCTAAGTCCATATGTTTACCAGCTCTCTTTCCATCTGAGGGTCCTACAGCAGAAAGCCAACACGTGTCCGTTCAGGCTTGCACAAAAATATTTACCTTGCCAAATACGCACTGTGTCTCCTGTATCATATACCCAGAGTCACACTTCAGCTGAGGGGTGGGTGTGGGATACATCAACATCCATGCAATAGTTTTGTATTTATGTTGGGGCTATGACAGGGAACAGGAACATCCAATATCCTTATCCTTTGCCTCTGAAAATTCTTTGGGGATGAAAGAGTTAAAAAAATACAGCTATATCGTCATGTTATTGCTGAAGTCAATAGATGTGACTATGAAGTATGGAAGAAGTGGATGTACTAAGAAGGTAGTTAAGTTAGAGTAATTTTTCAGTGAATTAATTGCTTTTAATATATGGAAGACCATGAAAACTAACAGCAGTCAAAAGGGACACTAGTTAGAATCCATGTCGTCTTTGCACGGAATTCTATGAAATACATTCCTGAAATTCAAAGAAATTTCTTCCCTTTCCTCCTAAGAGCTCCTTTGTTTTTCTTCAGTGACCTTCTTGTCTCTCATCCACACCTAAATATTTGATGAGAGGTCTTCCTGTTCATTTGTTCTTCTCTGAGGTTCACATGATCCGTCTCATTTCCTTTTTTACCATGGCAAAATGTGTTTTCTTTTCCTTTTCAAAGTTTGAAAATTGTTTTGTAATACTGGGCGTTACCATAGCCTACTTACGCCATTCTGGGGATTCTTCAGAAGAGCAATGCTGGATTTCCAGATTTTTAGCAGAATTAGGTTTCCCTTTGGGGATTACACTAAGACTTGATTTAACATATTTTGACATTCCTCTTGTTATATATATCACAGTAAAAGCCTTTTAAAAGTGGTAGCAACAAAGAAATTGAAGTCTTTTTTGTTGTTGTTCTCAAAAGATGTTTGGTATTTTTGGATCCAGGCTTAGAATTTATAACTATTTCTTTTTCTTTATTTTTTAATTACATGTAGCACAGCAGAGGGTTTGACAAGAGAAAATATGTCAGATGTAAGTGGATGGCAAACCTTTCTACAGGCACTGGGATACTTTCTGAAGATGTTCTTTGGCTCTGCAGCACTTGGCACGCTTACTGGTCTTATTTCTGCACTAATATCCTTTTTTAGTTTTGGTGATACATAAATTGGTGAACTTCAGTGTTCTAATAGTATTTTTCTTTCCCATCTTCTCTGGCATTTCTTAGGAGATACTTCTTACTAGACATTGTTTTGTTGGTTGAGATTCTCGTGCTCATTTCGTTTTTACGTTAGTATGCATTAAAAAGTTGCATCAAATTTTAATGAACATAATTAAGGTCTGAAATGCTGTGTAGTAGCTTATATTACATGCATTGGAGTGTTATAAAATATGGTAATTGTTTTGTAAATTCAAAATATATTAATTCCATTTCAATACTGATCCATTTTTACAAGTGTATGGCTCCTTTTTTACATACATAAACCAGTTAATTAAAAAGGAAAAGCAAGCTGCCTTTCCCAAGGGCTTTTGAGTCAGAGCAGCTCATTTGTCCCTATGTATCATATTCAGGCAGCTGAATACAGATACTATTCTATTTGGATTTATGTTGAGTTATATTTTGCCTCTTCCACTTCCATGAATTGGTTGCTAAACAACCCAGAAGCTTCCCTGGTGAGATAAGGAAGGATGTTTGTTGTAAGTCAGACACCTTTGTTACTTTTCAGAGCTTGTTTAATGTTAACACGGACTTCACTGTAGGTAATCTTTTGTGCTAGGCTTGTACAACAGTTATTCGTGTCATCTGGAACATACTGTTAAGCACTTTGTTTGTAAATAACAAGAACAGAGTGTTTGATTAAATACAGACATATATCCTCTCTTGGTTCATTACCCTGATTCCATGAACTTTTAAATTATTCCATACATCACAACAAAAGAGGGAGACAGATGTTCAACACTTCTTTCACTGATGTCTAAATGATATTAAGACAAAGAGAAGAGCAGCTTATTTGCCCTATTACAGTTATTTGTGCCTCAAGTATTGGATTTACCCTAAGCATGCAAAATTTCAGTGCAGGAAAGGATCTCTCTTAGTTGCCAGCAGATAAATATAGTTGAAGGTTGTTGCTGGTTCACGACCCAGGAGGAATGTGAACTTCCATGTTACAGGCATCTAATCCTCTGAATTTTAACAAAGACGGTAGGTGGAGTATTTTAAGCATTAAGGCAAGGATGTGGTTGAAGGACTATTCCTCACTGTTAATATTACTGCAAATCTGTCGTATCCTTTTGAGAGTAACTAGAAGTATACTACTGACTGAGCAGAGGAGATTGCTTGCATGCTTAGGGTGGCAAATGATGTCTGAGGCAAAGTCTACTTGTACTTGGCAGCTGTGCTGCAGAACCGTGCACGACATCCAAAGCAGAACTTGCGGCCCATGACAAACGTCCACGTTTATAACTACGAATGTAAAATGAGTTTTAAATATCTTGAGTATCAAAAGGATTTTTTTTTTTTTAAAACATAAATGAGAGCTATTTTACTTTTAATTTCCTGTTTCATAGCTCTGCCCTATTTTTAGAGAAGCCTTTGCTGTTTAATGATTCTCTGTGGATTTTCTGCCATAGTTTTGGAGCAGAGATTTCAAAGACTGAATGTGTAGGGAAATGGCCCTTCTAGATCAAAACAAACAATTTGGCATGTTGCTATCAGTATTGTATAGATACATCAGTAGCAGATCTTTCCTGTTTGTAGGTCTGTCCATTCTGACAGACTTCTACCAGCAGTAGCTTCTATAAGAAGCACTCCTCTTAAGAGAGTATTAATCTTTCCATACTTGGGTCAAAGGCCAATGTGTAGACTATTACCTAGTCAGTAGGTAAGCACATTAAGCGTAACAGATTTAAATTTTTCTTTGATTTTTTTTTTAAATTTACTTTTTCCATAACGTTTTCATGTGTACGTGCTAAAGCACATAGATTTAAGGAAGACACCCTCCCTGGAGTTTGGGATGATGATTATCTTTGCTTACCTTCCTTATGGGCTTGCAGAAGGTATCTCACTCTCAGGTGAGTAGGAAAATGGGTACATCCAAATTTATTTGATAAATTTAGGGAGTAGGTATTATTTGTGTCTGAGGGCCCCTGATTTTTTATGTTTTCTCGTTTAACCTGTGCTCTTTCTTTTAACTTTGACTTACTTTAAAGAAACAGTTATTCTCTATTTCATGTTATAAAAGTATAGAAAAGGTAATTGCAGTTTACATAAGCATTAGTTAGCCAACATAAATACTAGTGTTCTCCCCAGTTACCTCTGCCTAACACAGAATTAAAACTTCAGCTGCATGCTGTAGATCTCTGCCATGTCTGCTAACAGATGATGTCCAGCCTACTAGCCTGTAGCCATTTTTTTGCCTCTCCTTCAGTGCCATTGAGGAAATCAGCTGCGACCACGAGTGTTGTATATATATCTCTGAATACTTGGTAAAAGTTTTGCTGAAGGCCATGAGAAGAGGCTTACAGGTGAACTTCTTCCTTCATTCTGTAGAATCAAGTACAAGGCAGAGTCCAGTTCTGCTGGGTGCTCAAAGTCTCTGAGGTTTGCTGATTTAAGTGCTTTTTTAAGGCAATCAGCTTCCTGTCTCATTTCTCAAAGGATGTGGGAAGGGATGCAAGTGTTCATATAATCCAAATGGCTAGGGAATCTGCTTGGTTCTTGTTTTTCTTTTTTCTTGGGTTGTTTTTTTTTTTAAGTACGTTAAAAGATATATTTGCTCTACAATTTGGACTATATAAGAATGTTACAAGTTTGCGAGAAGTAGTAGCAGGACTCGATTTTTTGTAAATGAGCTGCATATATGAAATCAGACTCTGAAAATGTACATGTGAGCTAACGTGAATATTTTGGAATGGATCTGTAGCATACTTTCACGGATGTCAGTGGAGTTGTATTTTTATATGTATAAAGATGTGGCCTATAATCATGGTAGTTACACAATGCAAACATTCCATTCTGCCCACTTGCATCCAGAACTACTCTGTATGTGTGTACAGGCCAATATATATGTAGAGGAATGAAATCATGTGAAACCTGAGCAAGCAGTTTGACATGTTAAAAATACTTGTATTGCTGTAAAAACAAGGTTTGCCTTGTGAGAAGAGTATTCTGGAGGGTCTCAGCACGTGGCGTTTTCTATTTCTAATTCATATTGGCTATTAATATGAAACTATAATAAAGTATTATGCAATTACAGTGCCATTGCATTATATAACCAACACATCTGTATGTTGGTATACAATGAAAAAGATTTACAGTAAGATTCCTAGTTAGTTACTCTTAGGATGATAGAGGTTATTTGTCATTTTATTTGTAAAGACAACCTCTCTGATTTGCTCAAGTGCCTTCAAGAATGACTTCTCAAGAAACATAAACTTTTAATGGCCTTAGTCAGGTCACCTCTGTGTTTCTAACAGAGGATTCTTTTGACCACATTTCAGCGATTCTAATCGTTCCAGTTGTGTTCATCTGGGCCGCTCCTGGGCACGTAGCTCCAGCCAAATACTTCTGGTGTCTTTTAACTTCCCTTGTTTGGGCAAAGCAGGCGTACTCCCACGCGTCATCCTGTCCTCTCAAGATCTGCATTGCAATTGATCTACTCTGGGTTATATTGTCAATTTTGGTCAGTTATTTCCTCACAAGGAGTACTGTCGTTGATCTTCAAGTGCACTGCTGAATTTTTCCACAATCCTAACCATCATTTCCAATGACATCCTTTGCAGGCATGAGTCTATGCAGCAGCTGTGGAAATGCTTGAAACTGTTTAAGATACCCAGCTCCCTATGAACAGTGAACAACTGACAGTATCTGTGATATGTCTTGAGCAGTTAGCAAAATAGGTTGAAATTCAGATTCTTCCCATAAATAACCAAGAGCTGAGAAGGAAGGTAGATGGAAAAAATCCCTAACAAAAATGAAAAGATTTGTGAAATACAGTGAAATCTGAGCTAGCTCTTCTGGCCCATGGTATCAGTTGCTGTACCTCTGTCCAAGCTGTGCATGTCATTAGGGCAGGTGAACTCTATGATGGAAAATGTGGTGGCTTTTCCCATAGTTGATAGCTGAGATTAATCTCTACTGACCCTTTCTGCTGGAGGCAAGGGACATTCTGCACTGTCGCATTCTTGCAGGCCCTTTGTATCAGGCTGTACCTTCCTTACGGTTGGACTCGATGATCTTAAAGGTCTTTTCCAACTTAAGTGATTTTGATTCCTACCAAGGTAATTTTTGCCCTGAATTCTCAAGTCTCAATAGCTTTTCTGATTCTCAAACTGGTAGAAAATTAGGAGGACACCTGTGTGTGCTGTTAGTTCTTATTTTTTTATGGTGTTGATGTGGTGCACCATACTAGAGTGGATTCACACTCATGCCCTGTTGGTCTCATTCTGCTTCTGGTGGAGTGATTGGGTCTGGCTGATCAGCAGGTAGGAAAGAATGACACACTTTCTGGGAGAACTGAATCATACGGTTCTCTAGCCCTGCTATTCTCAAATTGTTTTTATTCTTCTTTTGATCTTGCCTCTCTACCTGTTAGGAGAGTGAAAAGCAGGAAAAACACTCAAGAATCGGCTTTTTATTTCCGTTACTTGTATGGGAAAATGGGACATAACAGGAATTTATTCTAGCTTGCAAGTGACCTATACTGGACCACCTAGTACGTAATATGACTAGTGGAATGAGACCAGTATGAAAAACAATGGTAACAGAAACCCCACTTATTGCTTCGTAAGCTTTTGGGTTAGTAAGTAACACAAATATTTGCAGAGTGCAAACTGTTGTGTTTACTGCTACATTTTTATCTACAGGTATCATGGCAATCCTCTTCTCTGGCATCGTGATGTCTCACTATACACACCATAATTTGTCCCCAGTTACACAGATTTTAATGCAGCAGACGCTGAGAACTGTTGCTTTCATGTGTGGTAGGTGCTACCTGCTATTAATATCTAATATTAATAGTTTAAAATTTTATTTGCTTGAAGTGGTGATTATGATGGGAGCAGCAGAGGTGTACGTTTTCTTCTAGCCATTTGTATGTCAGTGGTACGTGTCTTTAAGAGAAGAATTCCTAATAGCGGAGGCTGGAAGGCAGTCAAAAGTCACCTTTCCTGCCACACGGTAAATCTCTCTCTCCTATCCTGCAGGCTCCTGCTAAGATTTGCCACAAGACTGATAACAGAATAGAGATCTCTGACTCCTATATTCCTCTGGTCTATTTTTAGTTTTAGGAGATGGATTTTTAGCGGTGTTTTTTAAAATAGTTTTGGATATAAAAAGCTATTCGCAAAAACAATAGCTTCACAAATTGAGAAGTTTTTGGAAGTAGTGATACAAGCAGCTCAGAGTCCTATAGCCTTTCCATTTCCGTTTATAAGCCAAACTTTCAAAGAAATGACATGCTTCTGTATCACAAATATATCCCTATTTTTAGGGGATGAATGTGTTCTCTGTTGTTTGCAGGAAGATGCATTTGGAATATGGTCAGGGAATGGCGTTGCTTCAGACTAAACTTAACCACTCATTACCTGAGCACCAGGGTTTGGTCTTAATCTATTACAAATGCTAAAAAAGCACGTATTCATTCAAGTCACTGTAAAGGAGTTATTTAAGATACTGCGCAATTTCAGACATGTTTGCAGCACGTTTTGAACATGCAAATGTAAGGAGCCAGTACTCAAAGCGTGACCAAACAATGTCTTACGCTGCAGTAATCCACGTATTGCTGCTGTCTGTCCAAGACCGTCCTGTTTTTAACTGCCTTTATGATAAGGAATGTACCTTGCTAGGACAGCAGTGAACTGACGAAACATCTTGACTCTGCAATTCTCTGATGGTAATGCATTGGTGCTGCGGAAATAAAAAGTTTGGATTACTGTAATCATTGTGCAGTGATGATATTATTTCAGATTTGCAAACATCATTTCCAGAGGTTATTAGAATATAAAAGGGTTGTTAGATCATACAGTGCAGTATTTTATTACAAAGAAAGTAATGAACTGCTGCTGTTTATAGGACTTTAATGAATTGATTACTTTATAATAGCGTTCAACTTGCAATATATGAGATTGTGCCTCACATTTCAGTTTTATATAGAATTTGAGTCAAAGCCACCGAAGTCGTTAGTAGTCGGCTCCTGTAGCTTGTGTTCTGCAGCTTGTCCTATATTCCTCAAGTAAAAAAATCCTCAGTCTTTAGAACAAGTTTTTGCTAGCTTTGTTTATATTCATCAGTAATTTACGTCTGAAAAAAACCTACACACACAGACCAAGGTGCTGTCCACTGACAGTGGGAGTGGAAGAATCTGGTATTTTGCATAATGGCATTTGTGTCCGTTTTGTGCATTTAAAGTCAGGAAATATTTTATGTACCATATGTAGTGTAAAAAAACCCTCATAATAGGAGTAGAAAAGGTTTTATAGAATTGTTTATTTAAGATGTGATTTCTCTTTCAGAAACGTGTGTGTTTGCATTTCTTGGCCTGTCAATTTTTAGTTTTCCTCACAAGTTTGAAATGTCCTTTGTCATCTGGTGCATAGTAGGTATTTACTTTCTTCCGTACTTGTTCAGATGCATTTTTGGTATTGGGGAGGGCGGAAACACCTTACAGTTAAAATATTTTAGAATAATTATGTTTTACAGGTTTTTATGAAAATACTTTTATATTTTTATATATTGCGTAAAACTAACTCGCTAATAGCATGAAATCATTCCTGTTCTCAGCACTTTGGTGTACAAATACATCAGTCTTTAAGGAATTCCAGTTTGCTGTTACTTTGAAGCTCTTCTGTATAAGATTATTAAAACTAAGGAAAAGAACCTTGCTTGTTTTGAACTTACTAGATTTATTAATATAAATCTCAAAAGATGTTGAGATTATTATACATGCCACTCTATACCAGAAGTTATTTTACCAGAAAACAGTCCTGTTTAGTTTCATATGAACAATTTGTGTGAATGGGCAGTTCATAGAAACTGCCGTGCAAGCTAATACCAAACTCTGCTCCATTTCCTCTCTCCAGGACTACAGCTTTTGAGTCTTTCTCTCTCATATATCGTTGCAGTTAGTTTACATAAACCCATTTAGTCCATATGTCACTTCTTCCCTCTGAGCACACCTTCTTCAGAGGAAGTCCTTACTCAGACCTTCTCCAATGTGTATTCATTCTTTGACTCTGTCCTTAGTTCTTTTTCTTTCATTCTGTATTTCAGTGTAACTTTATGTAGTGGCACTTTGAATTATGTATCACATGGGGGTTACCTACTTCTGTTGCTGTTATAATTGTTAAATATAGACATACAAAGTACATTCACTTTTGCAGAGTCAAAAGAGGGAAATGTGAATCCATTTCCACTTGCGTACAGCAACGTCTACTAGCACATTTTAGTCCATGGTTCAAGGGAAGAATTGTTATCTACAATGTACAGATAGTGATATCAGTATGGGGAACTGCTCTCACTGCATTACATTACACCCAACTTCTTTATCTAATACATATCTAAGGTGTGACACTTCCTTCTATGTAGCATTGCCATCACAGGCATAATGCAAATTGTGTAATTTTGGGGTGATTCATAAAGGAAAACAGCACAGCCCTTCAAGGATCCTGCTGACTAATTCTAGGATATTTACCTTATCAAGGTCTGTTTGTGGTGGAGCTTAAAAGCAATGCCATTGTGAAAACCTTTGCTTCTCCAAGTTAAAGTTTTCACTGTATTTGTTAATTGTCTGCCGTTAAATCAATAGTACTGCCCCCCTAAATGTTCCTTTAACATATAGTATATTTTATAACCATACCCAGGGAAGCGTTGAGGAACTGGCTTACATGCTATTTGTTTGGCGTCTGGCCTTTTTCTCTGAAGAACTGGTCCATGGGGAGACAATAGACGTATCTTATGCCTCTTAGCTGCCGTGCCAAGGGAATGATTAAAGGAGCTGAACTGAGGAGAACTTTCACCCTAAGTAATTTTTGGTCTCCCTGGAATGTCTCTTGGGTTTCAGTTATTTGTTATAAGTAAAATAGTCTGGTCTCTGTCAGCAATAAGTCTGATTTAGTTTCAAAGTTTAAAAAGTTAAATTCCACATTGACCTATGCTGAGAGATTTCTTTATGTTAGTTTATCAACACACGTACTCGCAAGGCGTGTGAGTGAAAAGAGCGTATTCACCTTACCTCGTACAAATCAGATGCAACTGCAGCCTGCATGAACGTAACACATCAAATGGTCTTTCGCTTTTATTTCTGTTTTTCAGGTACTTGTTCTGTTTGGTAGAGCAGTGAACATTTTCCCACTTTCGTACCTACTCAACTTTTTCCGTGATCATAAAATCACCCCCAAAATGATGTTTATCATGTGGTTTAGCGGTAAGTTAAAGCTCAAAGTACAGAGAATGGGGAAAAAGGTTTTATCTTTCTCATTGTGTGGTCTGCTCTGGGAGGAATTGTTTTTCTGTCTGTGGAGCAGAAATCAACTGAACGTTTGTGCCATTCTCTTTCCCCTTTGTGCTAGAGGACAATGCCCACTAAAGCTTTTCTGCAAAGAGTCTACCTTCCTATCTAGGTCTAGCAGCTTCACAATTTGAAAAACAGTATTCAAGAAGCTCAGATTCATTTTAGGGTGGTAACCAAATGACAGATACATGGACATGGTATAGGATTGTAAAAGTCTCGTAAAGATGAAGAGTTCCTGTTGAGTTATCAGGGTGCTGAGGACCAATATAGGTGTTGATTCACTCTTTGATTTACTGTTCTCTCTGATAAGGTTTACGTGGTGCCATTCCCTATGCCCTCAGCCTTCATTTGGGCTTGGAACCAATAGAGAAGCGGCAGCTCATTGGGACAACAACAATCATCATAGTACTGTTCACAATTCTGCTGCTGGGAGGAGGAACCATGCCCCTCATCAGACTGATTGACATTGAGGACTCCAAAGCACGCAAGAGGAACAAGAAGGACATTAATCTTAGCAAGACAGAAAAGATGGTTTGTTTGGGTTTTTTGTTCAAAGTATCACTGATTTTTTTTTTATTTTTACATTTTCCAAGACAAGTACATTATTTTTTACTACAAAGTAAAATGAAAGCAATGGAAGCGTTGTAGGAAAAAAGCCAAGCAATGTAATTTTCAAACATCCCAAAGACAGAGCTTGGTTAGTGTTTACACAAAATAACTGGACAAAGGGAAGAGAGTCTCTTAACTCAATCTAATTATAAATTGATCCATACGAATTAAAGTAATCCCTGCAAAAGCATAAAGCAGATGATACAGTACTGAGTCATATACAGAGGGGAAGTAGCTAGTGCAGTGCAAGTCATGAATTAATCATAAAAGGCAGATGGAAATTATTTTGAAAAAGTCAAAGCAAAGGCCATGAGAAGGTGGTAACAACAGTACCCCTCTGACTGGGTTTTATTTTAAAGCAACTTCTGGCTAATTAGGACTACTGAAGAGAACGAACAGCCAGTTTGAAACCTCACGTGCAAAAGGCTGGACTACATAAAGTATCATTTGCCTGTTTTCCCCCAAAGCATCGAACACTACATGCAGGGTATTCTTCTGTAAGATCTGAAGAACAGCTCCTCTTGGCATGAGGTTTCAAAAAGCTTGCGGTCTTCAGAATTACCTTGCTCTGTCCACATAGGGAGTTGTGTAAAGGAAGAACACAGGGATAGGGTGTGTTCTGATATAGGGCTTGTTTTCAGTGAGACAATGACATTAGCATTGCTTGCTGGATAACATCATAGTCCAGCTCACAATGCACAGGTGTTCCTGCACACTAGAAATCTGTTCTCAGCAATAGTAACAGTGCAAAATATGGAACATTTGAGGTCTTTTACCTTTCAGCATGAAAAAGAAGCTAAGTGGCTCTGGGAATCAACAGCTGGACAGACTCAGTACAGCCACAAGCCCTTGTAGGCTGGGGTGATAATTTCCATATTGTTCCAGCATGGGAATTGGTTGTGAGGAGGGGGAGCACAGAGCAGAGGGCTAAAGCAAGCTGGAGTGATGACTGCCACAGTTCTCAGGTTATTCCAATATTTGTGATCTTTCTAGGGAAATACCATAGAATCCGAACATTTATCAGAGCTCACAGAGGAAGAATATGAAGCCCAATACATAAAACGTCAAGACCTCAAAGGGTTTATGTGGTTTGATGCCAAGTATTTGAATCCTTTCTTCACCAGAAGACTCACACAAGAAGTAAGTCTTCCACGTTTTCTTGAGAAGAAACTCTACCAGAGTTGGTTGTCATTTCATGCTGTACCATTCAAGGCTCGTAGTGTAGCCATGCAGCTTCTACAGTAGGAACAGCGAGCCATCTAATATATTACTTGTGCATATGTAGAGCACCTGTAATGAAAAGCTGCACTGTAAAATTGCAGGTTGGATTAAATGAGCATATCTCAGGGCTACCACAGTTAAACTTTAAAAGGGGTATGGATTTATTGAACTCGCCTTTAATCTTGCAGAGTACCATGAAGAATATCAGGAGTTACTAGTTACTGCTGTTGCTAGAAAAAGCCGCTGCCACTCATACAGAGTTTTTTAAGTGCTATCACACAAAGTTGCTGCCTTTTACTGTACATGGTCCTGTGAATTCTGGAGTTCTGATTTTTCTGCAGAGTGCAGTTTTTATCTTGGAAATATGCACCAGAATTACAGCCTTCACTTTTAAGACTTCTTCACTGGAGAGCCAAGACTTTGAAGCTGTAAATGCAAAATGACACGTGACTGAACACGTAACTTAACACTGAGCCGCTCCGAGAGGTGTAAACACTATGCCATTTTCACTCCACACCTTGGAAACCTGAGACTCCTTGGCTGTATAATTCACTGTTTTTCCAGTTTGACAAAGAATTAAGCATTCTTGCTGTGGAGTTGATCATTTTGTGTAAAGTGTGCACATTCCATCTTCCTAGCCTGCACAAGCATACTGTTTTTCCTCTGGTTTTGTACCTTTCTCTTCAAAAGAATCCTTTCAGCACTTTCCCACAAAAGCTAACGGCATTTTTTGCAAAACCACAAAGGAATACAGAAACCAGAGTAAGCATCAGATTCGTAGTTGGTCACCAAAAGCACAGACTGCCATCCAGATTGCAACCCAAGGCAAGAAAAATAAGTATGTGACTCACCAAAGCAGGCCACAAGCTTCCCCCTGGGAACATGTAGAGAGGAGTGAGATTCAAAGCCAGGCCATCCAGACAGCATTAGGATTGTTGAAACCAACAGATCAGGACTGTCTAGAAAACACAAGTAAAAATACCTGTCATAGATATAATCCATGGAAATAATTACTGATTGAATGCTTGATAAATATTTTCTTGTAGGAAACAGAACTGCTTTGCGTGCTTAAAGACCGGGAGTGGATTGTTTCCTAAGGAATATGTTAAATTAGCCTTTCACTTTTGCTCTAATACACAAGTAGTGTTGTAGCCAAGTGACAAACTGTTGTGGTTTGCATTTGCTTAGGACTTGCATCACGGGCGCCTACAGATGAAAACCCTCACAAACAAGTGGTATGAGGAGGTTCGACAAGGACCCTCAGGATCTGAAGATGATGAGCAAGAATTGCTGTAGCAGACTGGGGCAGGAGTGCAATGAGTTTATCATTAGAGCATTAGAAAGAGGATTCAGGTATCAGGAGTCTGACTGTGCAAAAGCTGGAAAGCTAAGAATGAACTTTCTGCTTTTGGGCATGTCTTGTGCTACATGTTTAGGTGTAAAACCGCAGATCTACTGTGCTCGATTTACACTAGTCAGTGATGGAAACCCGTAAGTGTCAAGACGCTGGACTGAATGAAGGACCTTTCATTCACATTTTACGGCATAGCAAATTTCATGCAGCCTACTGAAAAGCAGAAACATCTGCCAAGAAATGACAACATTGTTTAGTGGGGAGGGGTCTTCTTCCTATGATGAAACCCGCTGTAAATATATGCTGAAGTACAGTCATTGTATGACTCTGCAAAACAGAGTGAATTGCACTTTACTTGTTTTTGGTATATATATTCACACACAGCATGAAGAGTCTTGACAGTTTATACTGCGAATTTGTTTCAGCACTAGTAAGGGAATCAGACTGGAATAAATCCATAATTTACAGGGTTTGCACATTACAGATCCAGAGAAGATGCATACCTTGACAAAAAGCATATGTTGCACATACAAGGAAGCATCTCTGAAAACTGGTCGTTTTGTTATTTAAGAAATTCTTGATTTCTATTTTGTGGGATTTTTTTTAGTGGTTTTTTTTTTTTTTAAATACTGAGGTATCTGATCCACAGTACTGATTATAGCATGGTTTAGGGGAGTGGGGTATTGACACAGTACAGAACTCCGTTTGAAGTTCTAGTTTAAATGTGGTTTTACTTCTTTTTTTTTTCCTTTGGCTAAAGCAAGTTGCAGTTGGGTTTCAGTAATTGGCAGTTGCTTCTTGCTGCCACTTTGGCTTCAGATCTTTGAAAACAGCAGCTTCTGTTTTGCCTAATTCATGAAGTGTCCCTAACACTCCAGAATTCACTAGTGGAATTCAAGTTTTAGTGGAAGCAAAAGCAGCATTTTCCGTATCATTCACTTGCTGAACTAAATGTGGACATGAGGAAGAAGAGTCTACAAAATCTAATCCAGGCACAGAAAGGTTAATACTGCAGATTACTGAAGCAGCCTCAGTTGGAAAGTGCCAAACAGCTTTCATTAAGCTGTCCTGTTTGTTAATGTGATTTTTCTCTTCTGCTTACAGTTTCAAAATCAGCAGTAGCATTTCCCTTTTTCTACATGGCCTAGTCTGTTTGCTCAAAATTGCACATTCCGAAGCAGACATGCGGTGTTTGTTGAACATTTGCCGTGGTTACACATGCAGCACTTTTTGCTTTCACTGCCAACCCAAATTCCTCATTAGTCCTTTGCACATTCACTGTTGAAATGTGAATTGTAGTTCTGCACATAAATCTGCCGTGCAAGTGCACGTTTGTTTCTGAAAGTGTGAGACTTATATTTTTGGTCTGGTTTTGCTACTAAGGTTTTTAATCAACTGCTTACCTGCTGGGAGGAATAAAAGTTCAAGAATGTATTTAGAATCCTAAACCTGCATTGTCTGAGCTGTTTTTTCCAAAATAACGCATCTGGATACAGGATTCGCTTCTCCCCCTCCCTGCTAGTTAAAGAGCTGTGACTCCCAGAGCTGAGACACGCACTAGAGGGAGTCTGAATGGGCCAAGAACTCAGCTTCTGCTGCTGTCCAGAAAGCTTTATCCTTGAGAGGATCTGTGTAAAAATTAGGCTTTTTCTTCACCCTTTGAGACAACAGTAGACCTAATTACATTTTAGTTACCCATCTGTCTTACTTGGTTTCCCAACTTGAGCATTTTAAGCCCAGGAGCTGGCTGGAAGCTCTCAGGGACATTCTCTTGTCACTGGAAGGTGTACATTGATCTAGATGCTACTACACTGGGCTTAAGTGTTATGCCATAGTCGTGCTGAAATATAAAATAGCTTCTAATTTCTATTGTTATTCCAGTGAGATAGGTCACCTGCAAAATTAATAGATGTCTGTACTGATAGATCAGCCCTTTGGTAACTCCATCAAGGTAAATTGATCATTTCCTGCCCTCTGCTGGCAATTAGTGATGGTGCTCTGACAGCTAATGAGCCATTTGCTGGGAATAATTTTGCACATTAAATTGAAGCAATTAACTGATATAGCTAGAACTAATGAAATCACTTTGAAGCAATTAAATTGAAGAAAATTTGGATGGTTTAATTTAAAAGAAACCATTCTAAAGCTTAAGAAAATCTTACATTTGTCAAAACTTGGAATTAAGACAGCTTTGTTCTCTTTCAAAATACACACTAGCTTCCTTATTTTGGAACCAATAGAAGAAGTTTTTACATTATTTCAGTGACCAGTTTTCATATTCATTTGTCAATACCCTGACTTTTCTGTGACAGTCATTCCACAGTTTGGATTTCTTCAAGGTAATATGCTTAGAAAAGAAAAATTCCCTGTCTCCTTACTGACTTGCCTTACAGTTACTTTAGATAATTTCCCATTTTATCAGACCAATATTAAACTCTAATCCTCTTTCCACAAGTACTAGCAGCCGCATCCTAACTTGGTGTGATCTGCAAATTTGTGCAAGTGTAAACCCATTTTTTCCTTTTCTGTCGTATATGGAACCACCAGGAAGTACAATGCAGATCTGACTGATTACAGAGGCCGTGAAGTTGTGCCAGGCTGCAAACCCAGTGGCTGTTTCTCTTTACAACCTAGGAACCATGCAAAGGAGAGGCGAGGGAACTCAGAGCACAGCTTTTGGCAGCTCGGAGCCTCCCAGAAGTTTTTTCCATCTTCCAGCCCATCCTGCAGCCCCATGTAAGCCCACGACAAGGTGCCGTGGCCGCTGATGGCAAAACCATCATCCGCAGTGGGGAACAGCAATGGTACCTGAAGCTCCCACTGCCAGGCAGGGCTGACCCAGCCCCAGTTCCCCTTTTCTGTGCCGGTGGTGTGGCCACAGGCACGGTGTTGACCCAGGAGCAAGGGGAGTCACCGAAACTCCCCAGCCGCCCCTGGGGCGCTGGCACAGAGCAAGCATTTCCCCAAGCCCAGCAGCCCTGCCTGATTAAGGATGCAACAGAGCTGCTCACAGAAAACAAGGAAGAGGTATTCTCAACAGTGTCTCTCCTCCCAGCAGTTGGTGCATGGCTGGGCAAGGTCCCCGAGGGACAGCTGTGGCATGGCCAGGCCACAGTGGGTGCTGCAGGGAGCAGAGCCCCTTTCCCTCCCAGCAGTCTATGCCAGGAGGAGGTGATCCCCGCACCAGGAGGAGGTGACCTGGCAGCCACCTTGCCAATCAGATGCCTGCTGGCACCACCACACCACGGGAGAGGAGGCAGGACACCCCGCAGAGCCTCTGCCCCAGGACAACAGGGTCTTTTAACAAGTTTTAGTCTACTGCTCAAGAGGACAGCAAACCCACTGCCTGCACTGTGCCTCAGTTTCCCCACTAGTCAAAATACCCCTTGCAAAGCCCCCTCTGAGCTGCTTGATCCTTGGGGCTACTAAGACTGCAGTTGGACTGGCCAGCCTGACAGCAGCCCCTGGGCCAGACAGGGAGGGGGTGCCCCTGCCGGCCCTGCTCACTCACATCCCCCATCGGGACACCTGCACTGAGTACGGCCGTGCCACCGGGCTTGGGACAGCACCTAACCACCCGCTCTGCAGGCAGGGCTGCCACACGGCAGCCAGCTGACGTTCAGCCAGGGAGAGCTCCCAGGTCTCACCCGTAAGACAGGACAGAGCACGTGGTGGGGCTGCAGCACGTCCTTCCTGCAAGCACCATCACCACCCGGTCCCCCCCAGAGTGACGCGCCTGTGGGTGCCCAGACAGCTGTGCGGCTGTTGCTGGTAGGTGATCATTACCACTGAGCCTGGTTTACGCACAACCTGCACTACCTTTGAGCCCTGTCATTGCCTCGGGTGCCCGAGAGGCAGACCCCAGCCCCAGCCTGCTTGTGATTCACCAGCCAAATGCGAGCAAACACCTCCAGCTTTCCCTGCCTTGGTTTCATCATGATGAAGATATTATTTTTAACTCAACCACACCAAGAGACATTCATTTATTTTAAATGTTAAAGCACCTACAGGCTGTTTCTACAGCCTAATCTTAAAGCTGCCATAAAAGGACTGAAAGCAATACTCATTACCAGCTGTTCAAGAGCTTAACCTTTGAAAGAAAGACCGGGGCTTTGAGCTTTGCTTGTTAAACACCCTTCGACTTTTCCCAGTCACTGTGCAGCCTGTAGGCAAGGTCACGCACACCAGAGAGGACATCTCTACCTGTAGGCTGCATTGAAAGGTCAGTGGCACAGGCTGTGGCTGGGGGCTGCCCAACCTTCGAGAAGAATGGGGCCACACGAGATGACACAACCAGAGCACAGACACCGAGGGGAGCACGCGCTATTGGCTTTGTGCAACCCCTGATCTTGGAGGTACAGAGGGTCTGGGTGCAGGGGGTCACCAGCCGTTACTTGGCCTAGTGGTGCAGGCTGAGGGCAGCTCTGATTTGAGCCAATGGGTTCTTCATCAGTGATTCCCACTTCAAATTTGAACAGGAGTTGGATGAGCTTGTGTGGGACCTGCCAGAGCACGGAGCTGCTGGAGAGGCTGGTTCTGCCTCCCGGTCCTGCTGGCGGGGAGGCAACAGCAGCACAACAGCAGAGAGCCACTGGCTGGGAGAGTTTTATACATTCAGTTCACCACCACAGCCAGAAGTAATGAAATCTCTCTGAAGCAATTAAGCTGGAAGAATGTTGGGGGGAGGGTGTTATTTAAAAAGCAACTGCACTAAAACTTCAGAAGGCGCCCACTACACTTGTCACAACTTGGAGTTAAGACTTCATTTTCCCCTCAAACTACATGTTAAACGTCATAGTTTAGAACCACTGGAAGAAATTTCTACCATTATGTCAATGATTGATTTTCACATTCATTTATCATTTCACTGACTTTCCTTGACAGTCACCTTGTTCTCCGTGTTTCCTTTCCTAGGACGCGTGGCTTCCTGCCACCATGGAGCATGCTGTTGTGCCCTCAACCTGTGAGCAATCACCGGTTCAGGTGGAACACAGCTCGCGGTGGGCCCTGGGGCTGTTTGGGTTGATGCGCCCTGGCTACAGGGCACCTCCAGTTGCTCAGAGTTTTTCTGTCTATGGCAAACTGAAAGCCAAGCAGAACAGTGGCGTACATCCCCGCAGTCTCAGGGCAGCTCTGAGGGGACCACAGGAGGCACCAGTCACCTTGTTTGAGGTAAAGCTGTCCTTGCAGAGCCAGTTCACAGAACCAGCATTAATAGAAATTAAATGCAAAGGGCAGATTTTTTTTTCCCAAAGGTTTGTATTTGTACACAATCCAACTGCTGCTACCCTTAGCCAAGCCCGCTGTCCAGAAAGAACAGCGGCATTTGCTCTCACCTTCATTTATGTAAAAACCACATTTTACTGGCTACGACTGCTGTGAAACGTGGCCCTAGAGACTGCTCCTGGGGTCCAGAGGACACTGCCCTGCCAGGGCCTGGAACACAGAGGAAGGGACAGCCGTTGGGTGAAGCCATTTGACAAATTAAGACAGAGGTGCAAATTGCACGCCACCCATTTTGCCGGTGCTGTCACACAGCCAGCTGCAGGACGCTGCATTGCTCCAGGGTCCAGCCCCGTGCACAGCCAGGGTTGGTGGGACACGACACGGGTTTGAGGAGCGTGCCCGTGTCCCCAGGACAAGCAGGAAGGCTGTGTGGACACACACCAGCTGCTTTAGTTCACCCTTAAATTCTCTTTCATACCTAAATCCTTGCCAGGCTGGGGCTCTCCTGAGAGGGGCAGGAGCGCATCTCTCGCCTGCCTACCTTTCAAGGCAAGGCAACGAAGGGCAAGGTGGTCTGGAAATGCTGCTGCCTTGCCAGTTATTAACAGAGTCATAGTGAGCAAACCGCATACCCCAGAGCTCTGTGGTACCGTCAGTGAGGGAACACAGGAATCCCAGGGTTATTGCCCTATCCAGTCAGGTTAGCACCAAAGTGATTTTGTGACGCTGATGTGAAGTTTCACGCTTGTGAAATCATGGGAGATTCAGGCAGAGAACAATCCCAGAATGGGCCAACTGCATTTTGATACTGCCTTATGGTTGTAACTGGCCTCTGCCAGCTTGCCTTTGGGAAGGAATCTGTCTCCTTGAGAAAGATTTCTTACTGCAGGTTTTCTGGCTCAGGCTGGGCCTTTGCTAAGTATATATTGCTTATGTATAGATCAATGGCACATACGTGTCTACACTTGCCTCAGCATCTTCAACCTTAAGAGGTTGACTGAACTTGGAATACAACGGCTATTTGAACATAAAGCCATCGCTAGTACGAGGCACAAGTGCTCGCACTCAGCCAGCGCCAAGTGGGAAATGCAGCACCCACAGGGCGCCTGCCCAGGCACCAATCCCAAACCGCAGCAGCCCTGGCTTGCTCCCTGCCCCAGGACAGGCTCTCGCAGAGCTGCAACACAGCACTGCAGCCCCCAAACCCCACTCCCTGAGGACCAGGCTGCAGCAGCAGCAGCACCAAAAGCTAAACGAGAGTTGTCACAGCCAGCAGCCACCTCCAAAACCACAGCAGTTAGCACAGACCCTACCTCAGCCCTGCAGGATGAAGCCACCATCCTCCTCGCAGCCCCATGCT
The DNA here is from genome assembly GCA_013398225.1 of Steatornis caripensis. Classification (NCBI taxonomy): domain Eukaryota; kingdom Metazoa; phylum Chordata; class Aves; order Caprimulgiformes; family Steatornithidae; genus Steatornis; species Steatornis caripensis. The sequence goes on from VZSC01005640.1 coordinate 336,430, forward strand.
CACCCACCAGCAGCCAGCACCAGAGCCACCCTCACAGGGAGGGGAGGGCTTTTGTCCTCAGGTTAGTGGTGGCAGCTGACGGCCCCTTCCCAGCTGGGGACACTGATGGGCCATGCGCCAGGAGATGGGTCCAGCCTTGCAGGTGGGAGTGCCTGGGTTATGGCAGCCCCGGGTGGTGCCGGGGAGGGCCCCTGGCCCTGCTGTTTGGCCTGGCCACCGTGCATGGAGCTAATTAAATTGGTTTGGATTTTGCTGAATGGCTGCAGTGCCAGTGCCTGGAGCCCCAGCAGCAGGAGCGTCCCTAGGAATGAATGTAGATTAAAGCATACTCGCTGTTATGTGCTCTCAGTCTTATGCATTCTCACACCAAACCAAAGATGAAGACGCTCATCTGGGGTTTTTCTGGAGTAATAAAGGACCTAGGGGATTTGCAGATTTTTTTTCCTGGTCTTCTGTAGGTGATTTCTGGTCTGCAGTATTTTTTAGCTAGCAGGGAACAACGAAGCAGGCCAGAGGGGCCAGTAAGCAAAGCAGGGACCTGATGCTGCATCAGTGGCTGGACTGTGCCATGTCCCTGAGCCCGTCACAGCCTGAAGCACCAGCCCGGCTGGGGTCACGTCCTTGGCTCCCTCACCTGTCCCAGGGTGCCCATGCCCCGAGAGCCCCCAGGAGATGGCAGCAGCCCTTTGTGTTTGTGTCCTCTGGTGGGAAATCAGCCCTTGGACACCTTCCTGGAGGCTCCTCTCTCCCAGGCAGCCATGGGCAGCAGGTACAGCCAGGGCTTGGCCGAGCTGGGAGCTGAAGGGCACAGCCCAGCCCATGGGCTTGGGTGCCCCAGCACCGAGCGGTGTGGCAGGGCCCTGTCACCACCGGCCACGCCATCGCTGCTTCACCCCGGCAGGAGGAAGGCTTGGCTGCTGAGGAATGAGAGGTTTGCTTGCTCTCAGTCCCCATGCCCTGTCTCTGCGATCGCTCAGCCGCAGCACCGAGCCTGCCCACGCTCTCCTGCCCCAGCCACGCACAGCAGCAGGCACAGCAGCAGTATTTCCATTTATCCCGGAGCCCGGCTGCTAACACATAACTGAACGGAGTCAAACGCCAGTTTTGCGTGAGTGAATTTACTTTAAAAATGTACAGTTTCTGGAACATGATGACTAGTCAGCAGACACCGAGTGCTTGTGATTCCCCCGTGTGCCAGGGTGCCTGGGACAGGGCATGGGGAGCAGCGCGCCAGGCTGCGGGGTGGGAAGGGGCCCAGCAGCCATGCCCCTGGCCGGGCAGCGACAGGCCCTTCTAGAAATGTGTATACCTACATTGGAAACTTTGTCCTCTCTCTTCACTAGCTGCCTTGATTTTACTTTGTTTGTTTGCAGCGTTTTGCAACATTGCACACCTTTGGGTTGGGTGGGGTTTTTTTGCATAGCAGGAGTAGGGAGCGAAGGCAGGAGCGTCGCTCCCTGCGTGGCCTTCCAGTTACTACTTGGCTCTTGCGCATAAACCCTGTCCTGCCCCAACCGTCTGCACCTGCAGGTATCACACGTGGGCAAAACCATCCCAGGGAGGATGCAAGTGCGCTGCAGAGGTATCGGTGACCCTCTCCTGTCACTAGGTAAAGTGGCTAAGTGGAAATGACCAAGGAATAAAAGCAAGCACCACGACTGCCATGCTGTCGGGCGCTAATCAGAGCTGTGCAGCAGCAGACGGTAACGACGGCACACAGGGAAAGCAGGGTCAGGAGCACCCTCATCCCAGCACCCTTCACTGCTTTGCTGGGTGCCTCTGCGGGCAGCAGCCACTTTCCCACCACAGAGCTCACACTGGCCCTCGTGCCACCTACACTGGAATTGGGCCATAACATCGAGGTCAAAAACCGTGATATTTTTAATGCCTGGGTTCAGCGGTACCAAGTTTGTAGCTTAAAAGACTGGTGGTGGGCATCTGCCATGTGCCCCCCAGGGAGCACACCTGCCCCCTGTATTTCTGCACCCCCTGCAGACGGCGGCTCTTTTGTGAAGTGCTCTGCATCCTCAGAAGAGAGGAGGCTGCTGTATCTGCGCTAAGAAAAGGCAGTGATACATCGTGGTTCTGGGAGTGACTGCTAAAAATAGTAACGGTTTCTGGAGGGTGGAAGGAGGAGGGAGAGCTTGAGGTCGGCTTCCAGGCAGGGCGGCCGGCAGGCAGAGCACAGCCAGCGACGGCATTGGGGACAGCAGCTGTTTCTCAGCACTCGGTGCAGAAACAGTTCCCCATTCCCCTTCAGCACGTCCATGATTTAATGCTGCAACTCTGGCGATGGGTTGTGGCGCGGTTTTGTTCATTAACCAGTGACGCCGTAAGGCGCTCCCACGAGCGACCAGCCAGCTGGGTGCCAGAGGGCAGCACGTCTCCTGCCTCTGCTACTGACTCTTCTCTTCACCTTGAGTGCATCTTTTAAATTTTTGGGGCATAACCAACCTCTCTCAGCACCCTGGCCATATTATTCACCTCCTGCAAAGCAAAACCAGCTGCCACTGTGCCCAAGGCTGGGCACACAAGCGCCTTGGTGCTGGGTGTGGGACAGGGAGCTCCCGAGCTCAGCCCCAGGTGAGCCTCAACACAGGGCTGCCAGCAAGAGAGCCAGCCAGAGAGGCCACAAGTGTGCCCCGCGCCTGCCGCAGCCGGTGACGTGGGACTTCTCTGTTGATGGCTTTGCATTGGGCCCTTTCACAGCTTCTTGGTCCTTTTTGTCCCAGATGCTTCCCGTGGGTGAACTGCCCACAGTGATCCCCAAATGCCGACTAGAAGCCCGCGGGGTGCTGTTGCCCCAGGCAGCTGCTCCCGGCATGGCAGTGCAGACGGCGTGAGCTGCCCTGTCATCCCAGCCGGTGGCAGACACTGTGGCCACAGCCCTGTCCCCAGGATGGTGCTCGGCCACAGATATGCCATTCCCTGCCTGGACCGCACGACCTGGGACTGCTATTTACTTGCACCGGGATTACTTTAATCCCAAATCCTTACTCTAAAGACAAGCTCCCATTTCGACCTATAGGATAGTGGTGGGTTTGCATTCAAATCAAGGGAGTGGGGTAACTCAGCCTGCACAGAGAGTAGTCTCTTGAGAGGTATATAAAGATGCTTCATAATCCCAGGTGAGGTAGCTGAGTGGCATGGTCCTGCTCCCCCACAGGAAAGGGCATCATCAGCAGGGGCTGTAGGAGCTGGCACGGGAGATACGATGCCTCTCAGGGCCTCCTGGCCCCCAGCCCTCCCTGCCAGGCACAGTTTCTTAAGACAACCAAGTTCCTACTTGGTCATCAGAGCACCAGGTTGGAAAAACAAAGGCCAAGGGCCCAGAGAGCAAGCCACAGGAGAAACTGCACCCTGGACTTGCACCCTGGGCAGATTACAGGCACTAGGGTCTACTTTTTTTCCTGCAAGTGCAAAGACTAGGCTCAGAGTTGCAAGAGCCAAACCAGACGGGGAGGCAAGATTGGTCTTAATTTTTCACGTCGCTTTGTCTGCACAACATGCTGGGAACCCATCAGATATGTAGGCGAGAGAAAAGTTGCGCTTGGGTTTGTCTTCTAACGCGCCAGGCACAGCTGGGTTCAGAGAAGGTCTTTCATGATATCCGATGGCAGGGCTTCCCCAGCCACGTTCGCAGCGCCCAGGCCTGACCTTTTACGTGTGACAAGCACCATCGCTTGCACCGTCCTCTTCAGCCCCGGCTGGCAAGCAGCTCCATCGGCGAGGATAGTCAGGGGAGTGCGCCGGGGCGAGCTGCTGGGCGCCTGCGGGAGTTTGTAGCACCTGGGGTAGTTACTGAAACATTCAAAAGTGTCGTTGCAGTTTCTGCAAGCCCCAGGCTGCTCACCGAAGCCCGGGGAAGGGAAGGGCTGGAGCGTGGCCCTTGGGCAGCCGCAGCAGAGGAGGGTGCGAACGGCCTGGAGGAGCACCATGTCTTTGGAGAGGAACTTATGGAAGTTGGGCTTGAAGAGCAGGTACACCAGGGGGTTGTAGAGTGTCGATGACTTGGCAAAGACGGCTGACAGCACGAAGGCCAGAGCCGGCACCTGGCTGGCATCGCCGAGGACTGCCCACAGGGCAATGATGGCATAAGGGGTCCAAGCAGTCAGAAACCCCAGGCACACAGCAATGCTCAGCTGGAAGAGAAGGAGACAGAGATGGTGGTGCGTGAGCCTCCCGTGGCACACACAGTATGCTGAGCCCCCCAAAATCCATCCTGAGGCTGACAACCACTGCCATGTGCAATGGGACCCCGAACAGTCGGTCACATGCCCAGGGAAAGGTGCTCGGCCTTCTGGACCTGTCACACTGGAGCGCCGGGGTGTCAGACATCAGGGCAGCAACTCAGCCCATCCCAGCGTGGGCCCGTAAACCTGCACTCGCTTCACATCCCTCACACCCATCCCACCCAGGAAACGTGGGGGTTGCCTCAGCCCACCATGGCAGACGGGTACGAAGCACCCAGCGACCCGGCTGGGACCAGGCCAGCATCGGACTCCAACGGCCTTTTGGCAGTGCTCAAATCCCTCCGGCAATCTGTGTGCCACGGCACAGACTGACTGCGAGGCTCTGGAAACAGGCCACGCTCAGAGCCCCGTCCTCTAAGCACACACAAACGTTTCCTTCGAGGCCAGGCTTCCAAACTGTTTTCTTTTGTGTTTGATTTTTTTTAAAGAGTATGCACTTTCTTTTTTTTTTTTGACATATCCTTGGTAAATTATAGTATTAGCTCGTAGTCTGGGGAACAATGACTCATGCAAGCTCCTTTCATGATCATTTCCAATGTAATTTCAGATGAAAACTCCTCCATCTGATGGCTTTAAATGAGGAGAAATGTGTTATTACCTACACTGATACAAACACCTGGAGAATTCACCAGGAAAGGCAGACGCCACTGGCTGGTGGAAGGGGTCCTGCCACGTTCTCCTGTCTGTGAGGCGGCGGGCTGGGGCAGGGGGCACCCCGCCACGCCACCCCGAGCCCTCCCCTACCTTCACAACCAGGCTGTGCACACTGCGGGCTCTGCGCTGGGGGGACGTGTGCTGCCTGACGGCTCTCCGGGACACCCGCACCGTCCAGAAGATCAGCGAGTAGGAGACGAGGATGAGGAGGCAGGGGAGAAGGTAGCAGAAGATGAAGAGGGCAAGGATGTAGAGCGTGGCTTCCCTGCTCGAGGCTTTCCACGTGATGCAGCAGGCTGTCCCATAGGGCTCGGGGCCGTAGCTGCCCCACTCGGCCAGGGGGGCCGTGGCGAACACCAGGGCGTACGCCCAGACGCACAGCAGCAGCACTCCGGCGTGGCAGGGGGAGAACTTGTTGCCTGCGACAGAGGGACTGGGGTGAGGATGGCTTCCCATGGGTGAGGGGGAGCGGAGAGAGGGGCTGTGACACCGAGCAGCCCCCACCTCCAGCGCTGGGGATGAGGCCAGCCACCCTAGGACATGGCTGGGGCCACCCAGCAGGGCAGGAGCTGCTGTGCACAGCACGACAGCGCTGCAGCCACAGAGCGGGCAGAGCGACGGCAACGCTCACCCCAGGGCCCCGGGACGTGTGGGTGTCCTCCTGTCCTCTTGGGCGGGCAGGCAGCCAGAGCAAGGAGCCATGAGAAACGTAAGGGTTTGCCCCAAGCCACGCAGCAAGGAGCAGGATCAGTGGTGCAGCCTCTCTCAGCTTCGGGAAGAATTGCTAGGAGGTCATGAGGCTGCTGGTGGCGTGGGGGGGAGACAGTGCACCCACGGCCCCATGGCGACACGGCTGCACCCATGGCCCCGCGAGCAGCCTGCAGGGAGGGAGGCAGGGAGGAGAGGGGCTGCCTGGCTCAGCAGCCTGAGCACAGGGTGGGAGAGCGGGCTCTGGACTGCTCAAAGCCATCCCAGACACCATCATTTGAAGGACCCTTTCCTCTCTGGCAGACCGAAGTGCTGGGGGAGGCAGGTTTTTTCCTTTTTGTCCCATCCCCCATCAAATCTAAAACTCCCTGGTCTTCTAAGAGCTTGGTATAAAGTGCTAAATCTTCAGCCATGCATAGGAGTAACATTTTTCTTTGAAAGTAGGCAATTAAAAGCACGTTGAGATTAGCCATTTCCTCACTGGAAACAGGCCGGGGCATCGCAGGGAGATAAGCTCAACGTGCCCGGCTGCCAAGCGCTGGCTAATCTAGAGAGCAGAACCGGCGCAGGGGAAAGCCACTGGTACCTGGGCTGCCTTTCAGCCGCCAAGTTTTATCTTTATCTTTCCTTCCACCTTTTTAGTGATCTCCTGAGGTGTTGTGCCGGCACATAACCAAGGTGACTCTGCTTCAGCATTGTTCTCGAGGCACTGTGAGCTGCAGGGACAAGCACGTTGGCGGCTGGCAGCAGCCGCAGGCTCGGGGCAGACGGGCAGAGAGCCACGGGAGACGGGGTGAGGTTGCACCCTGGGGTGCTGGTCTGCAAATCAAACTAATATATTTGATTGCGCATTTTATTTCTATTTTTGGTCTTTAATCCAAAATCTAGTCTGAAGATACATGCTAGATGGAGGATTTAGAGCTGAGCTGTGGAAATTAAGAAGCAGCTCCAAACAGGAGGAGCTGTAAATGTGTAGGGGACATCCCTGGGTCCCCTCGCTCCCTCGGGTGCTCTCTGCACTGCAAGCCCTCTACAGATTGCTGGTGCCCAAGCTTAGAGCTGCAAACATTCACATCAGCTCTGCAGAGGAAGTCCAGGTGAAAATAAGGCTACAGAAGTGAGCTATAACACTGCAAACCCAGGCCTCCTGTATTAATTATTTCAGTGAATTAAATACGTTTGGCCTATGGCTCTCCCACCAGGGAAAAGGCAAAGCAGCTCTTCCTTGCACTGCCAGAGCTTGTGGCTTCCCAGATGCAGAGTCTGCTCTAGTGTAAGCTCACATCTGTGTATGTACGTTCAAAACCCTGCAACTGCACCTGTGATACAGCAGCTGGGACTTTTCTACATAGGGAGGAAAAACCCTCTGACGCTTTTCTGGGTGATGCTCCTGAGCCCTAGAGCGAAGCAGGGGACGGCTGAGTTGCATGCACAGGGCACGGGCACAGGGTGCTGGGGGTCCACAGACCCACGCGGGTGGAGGGGGTGAATACAGAAGTGATAAAAGCCTTCAGAGTCTGCTGCACAGGTGTATTGACTGCAAATAGGCTGTCGCAGGGCAAAGCTTTCCCAGAAGAAGTGGATCTGGCCCATAAAAAAAAGAAAGGGTTATGTTAACAGAGAGGGGTGTAAGTATAGATCAGATAACGTGTCCCAGCACCTACCATATGCTGGGTAACAGACCTTCAGGCAGCAAACCGTGCTGAGCACCGTCAGGCTGGTGAGGCTGCACAGCCCGAACAAGACCCCGCAGAAGGCATAGAGGGTGCACACCGCCTGGTTGAACAGCCACCTGCAAGGGAAAGCCTGCAGGTAAGCCCAGCCCTTCCCCTCTGCCCATGCCGCTGGCTGACAGCCCCTGCCACTCGGCTGGACAGGAATTTTCTCCGTAGTCCCTGCTCTGGAGGAAGGCTGGGTATTTCCCAGCTGCGCTCCTGGCAGTGGGACCCCAGCTGCTGGTCCCACACCAGAAGGAAATCTGGCCACACATGGGGCGGCTGCAACGGGCTACACAGATACCAGTACCATGGTAAAAAAACATGGGCATGATCTTGCCCTTAATTTGTTCCATGAGCATCCCAGTGACAAGCATAGAGGGAGCCACGGGTGCAGGAGCAGCCTGATCCATGCCAGCGCACACCACTGCAGTGCCCGTGCCACGTGGGTGCCAGCTCGGAAATCCACCACCAAACCCCTTTCACAGCAGGTCTGTGCGATAAAGCGGAGGCACAGGGAACAGCAAAGCAGCCTGCAGTGGGATGGATGTCTGTGAAGTTACACAGTGCCCCAGTGCCACCAGACACCCTTGGGACCCTCCATGACCCCTGTCAGGGATCTCCTTATGTCAAGACAATGTTTGCAAGCTGCACCTGGGACCATTGGTCAGGGCAGAGCTGCTTCCACAAGGTACCTGTGTGCAAAGAAGGAGGAGGTGGCCAAGGGGAAGAGCGTCACCGTCATGCTCAGGTCACTGATGGCCAAGTTGACAACGAAGAACTCGGCAGGCTTCAGCATGGACCTCTTCCGATAGGCCACCAGCAAGAGCAGTGAGTTCCCGGAGAGGGACACGATGCCTGTGGAGAAGGCAGAGGAACAGCGCTGTCTGTAAAGAGCAGGGAAAAGAGCCGGCATCATCTTGAGAGGTTCAGAAGCAAACATTGGAAATGGTAGAAAAGGTTCCAGGCTTCCCTCTCTGGAGCAGGCTGAGCAGGGGAGCCCACGGGACCTGCAGGGCTCTGAGCACATCTGGAGCTGCTTTACATTGGATTTGATCCCTTCCCCTTCCTGAGATCCTACAGAGGCATTTGGTAGGAGGGCAGCGACGGGAAGAGACTGCAATGGGCTCCGGGTGCAGGATCTGGCCAGGCTCACTTCTTCCACAGCTGGAAGAAGCAAGGGAGGCACTTCCTTCCAGCTAGATAAATAACGAGAGCTTTGTGCGATTGCTCTTCTGATGTGAAGCCAAGGAGCTGGGCCCCTTTGCCTTTTTAATTTCTTCCTGGCAATGTCACTCCTGAGTCTGTGCTGTCCAATATCGTGGTAACAAAATAAACAAGAAGAAAGGCATTATGAAGATCAAGGAAAATCTAGTCTAAACAAAATAAGGCTCTTTGTTTGCTATTAGTGTATTTAAAACAACAGTGGTGATTAAAATTTTATAACAAGGCTTTCTCCTTTTTTTAATTACATAATTGTGCTTTCATTGAGAAGAGGTTTCAGTGGGGGGAATCTTTGCTGCTCTTGGGGCAGGTTGGGTAGGACAAGAGTTTCTCCCTAATGGATTAGGCTCTAAATTAAATATCATGGTAAGAACCAGCTTCCAAAGCCACTGAATGGCCAACGCTGAAGAGCCTCTCAGGAACAGGATTCCCACGCAAGACCTGGCCAAATCCAGAAGTTTGGAGGCTTTGGAGTTGCTGGAGGATAGAGTACTGAGATGCTTGCCCTTGTTCCCAGCCTCAGGAGGCATTTTGCCCACAGAGCTAGGCTCACATCTGTACTAAGCACATTTGATTAACTTCACTGACTCCTAGGAGCTGTAGGTGCCTATAGTACTGCTGGCAGCCCCAGTAGCATGAGCATCCCTCAGGCTCCCCATCCTCGCAGGCACGAAAACCTCTTCTAGCATGTGGGAGACAACTTGCTCAGGGCTCAGAAAACTGGAAGGTTTTTCTCTGCCCGTCATTCACTTCAGGCCCACAGGAACCAGGGCTAGGCCACCTCAGAGCACGTCCCAGCCCCTCAGTTTTGCCCGCTGGCTTTCTGGTGCTGCTAACTCCAAATCACAGGACATTCACCAGCATCTTCTGCCAACAGCAAAGGCCAGCTGGAGGTCCAAATCACGTTCAATAATGATGAAGCTGGCAATGCTAACAGAGTCCCTGTCCATCTCACATCAGGTGGCTGCAGTAGAAGTTACCACACGTTCCTCAAAGGTTGTTCTTCACTTTCCACATATTTAAAAACATACCTGGTATTTGCAGTTCCCCTGAGAGGGGAATGAAGTCACCAAGCCTCAGCCAGATCATCCTTCCCAGTAACATGGGGAGGGCTAATGTGGGAAGGGCCAGTTTGATTGTTCTGCTAACGATGGAACACTTCTGGAAGCATCAGTGACTGCGAAAGGCCTGAGTGTCTCTGGCAGGCAGGCACCTGGGCTGCCCGCAGCAGGGAGACAGGTGTAACAGGCTGTCTTTCCTTACCGAAGACTAAATAGAGTGTGCCAAAAATCAGGTCTTCTCTCTCCGATAAGGTAGAGATGAACACCGAGGTGTTGGACGCATTTCCCATCTGCAAAGCAAGATACAAATACAAGTGAGAGTGAATTTTGGCTAAGAGGAGTGCTCAGCTTCCTCGGTTCCCAGGGTGGGCAGCTCTACAACGAAGCCAGCAGCGTGCAACCCGCCGGCTTCCACCACTGCGGGAAGTGGCTTCATGAGCGCTGCATGCAGCATTGACCTAACTGGCTGGGCAGGGGGCTGATAGGAGGATCAGGCTGGCAATCTCACTTGACTACCATTTCTTCAATTATAGATTTTAGTGATTAGCATTAGCCTTTGGATCTAAATTTTCTTCGCCAGTCTTGGCCACATGCTGACTGCAGCAGGCGCTGCACATTTGGATGTGGGGACTGGCTGCTCGGAGCTGGAGGCTTCATATTCTGCAAAGTCCCCCACCTCCTCCAGGCTTGCCCTAACCTTCACATGCCTCTGCCTGTCCCTGTGTCCACGTCAGCAGAGAGACTTGGCCCAAACTCACTTCACGGTGCAGCCAAGCCCTGTATGAACAGGCATAGTAATCGCCTCTACTGCGAGATGCACACTGTGTGTGCTGGGAAGGGCCCATGCAGACAAGGGGACTTAACAGCCTTCATCAAACCCAGCCCAGGAGATCCCGCAGCTGAGGACAGAAAGGAATTGTCACCCTGATCATCGCTGCTCCTGGCTGGGACCTTCGTTCTCCAGCTGTAACTGAACCTGGTCTGTGCTGCCAGCAGCGCAGGTGGTGGAGAACTTGAGGGCGAACATATGTATTAAGAAAAAAATATAGTAGTAAGAATTCATTCCCTTTCTCAAGGTGCCTGACTAAATCATCGAGTTTTATCGGCCTAATTAGTTTCCCTGTTATTTCATGCAGCTGAGCCAAAGGTTCCCAAGTGCTTAGGAAGTTAATAGGGGGTAGTAGAGCAGAACAGCAGACGTGTTTCAGTATATTCACTCCCTTCACTGATAACAAAAAAATGGAAAAATATTTTGTTCAGGTAAAGAAAAAAAAAGAAGGAGCGAGAGAAAATTATGGTTTAATTATGTTTCAATAGCTGTTAGCTTGCTTGCTGGGATGTTTAATGCATGCAGTATTCCTACCTCCTTCCCCAAGGCCCTACCTGCACACTGCAGGAGAACCGAAAACAGAGCCCTGCCAGGGAGCAGGGGCTGCGGAGGGGAAGGCAGCTGGGGCCAGCCACGGCACGGTTCAACCCTCACAAGTGGCAATGAGCTTCTTACTCCTGCCCCGAGCCTAGCCTTCATAGGGCCACGCTGCGAGCTGGAACCGGGAAGAGATTTGGCCTTACAGGGTGGAGGTGACGAACAATACCCCCAGCACAGATCCCTGCCCGACCGCTAACTGCCGTGAGGTGGCTTGGGAGCTATGGCATATCTGTCTCCATTGGGAGACAGAGCCTTTCTTTCCATGAGTTTTGCTGACATGGACTTCACAAACAGAGCAACTACCCTTGTTATCTGTACCCAGGTGAAAATGCCCGCCTCGCATCCAAGGCTGCATTCAGACAGATGGAGCTCATTACTTGAAGTAATGAGTAAATTAGCTTTGAGTGTAAATGTATTTCAAGACACTAATTGGTGTTAAACTGCCCAGAGACCCTGCCACAGGTTCTTCATTCTCTGTGTTACTGGCCCATACATCCAAATACCGATGGACCGTGGTTCCTCTGGCCTACCTCATGGCATGCTTGGGTTAGATGGGCACACAACCTACGAGATGTTTACCACTCCCACAGTCCCACTTGCTACTTTTCAGCGAGCCTGTCTCAAGCACCTGATGTTAAGCAATCAAATATTTTTATGGCTGGTGTCTACGTACCTTGAGTATGATGGAGTTGCCTCTGCAGACCAGGCAGGATGCTGGTTAATTTAGTTAATGGGACAAATGGTCATCCATGGTTCTCAGTTCACTCTGTTCAACTTCTGGCCTCTCTGGATGGTTCCTGCTCCCCTTATGAACAGAGACGGTGGAAAGCAAGAGAACTGGTCTGTGCAAAACAGTGCCAGCAAGTGTGTGCTACACAGAAAGAGGTGTCATGCACTGAAGACAGAAGGAGCAACAGCAAGCCAGGTTTCGGCTCACTCACTTTAGTAGACATGGCCAAAGCCTCGTGCTGCTGGCAGACTCCCACATCCTTGAGAGATGTTTTGCCCAGGTTACTGGTTTGACAGCTTGATGGACATGTGATTTTAAATTAAGCTCCATTTACATCATCCTGCTAAACTGACAGAGGCTCTCAGGAAGCTGTGCGGCACACCTGCCTCCTTCCCCAACTCATTTATTGGTGATGACAAAGAGATACTGTACTAGTTTGAAATGGCCCATCCTCCTGCCCGGGTCTGGAAAGTCTGGTCTGTGGCGCTATATGGACACGGTGAAGGCAAACACAGACAGCCAGGAGATCTAACCACTTCTGTTTGGGTTTCCTAGCACAAAACAGCTTCCTGCCACCATGTTTCACTTAGGAGAAATGACCACCACACCTGGGATTTTTCCAATCTTTTGTTGTGCAAAACGAAGCATTCGTTAAACAACAGCACGTGCTTTACCAAGAAACTAAACTCCAGCTATTACCTTCGAGCTTGGAAGAGGCTGCTAGCCCTTGGGGTTTGATGTGCAAGCACAGATGGGAAAAAGCGCCAAGCAGTGTGATTGCCCAGGCGGGCTGACAGCCACACGGCTGGTTTGCTGCTTGGACGCATGAGATGTCCCCTGTCTTGTCACCAGTACATACAAACACAGTACAGCAACTCCTCATACATCATTACTTGTATTTCTGTACATGCAGTTTGGATGTCCAGCCTTAAAAATTCATTACCTTTTAATAATTGCCTGCTAAATTATGTAAGAAAAATACTAACATTTACATTTTAGAAGTTTCCTACTTTAAATAATACAGCGTTGGTGTCAGAGCAGCAACTTGCCTGGGAGGACTGCTCCTTGCCAGCCCAGCACGTGCTTTGCAGGTGCATGCTCCCCTGACCTGCTTGTCCTTATGCTTTCCTGGCTGGTGGGCATTGCTCTCGGTTCTGCTTTGGCTCAGGGGTAGCCTTGGACCACTCTAACACATTTCAATGTCCTCATTTGCAGTTCAGCTGCAGCAGTCTGCTTTTCTTCACAAATGTAATTCACAAGGTGCTTGCTTTATATCCCTCCTTCCTTCTCCCTGTTCACCTTGCCATGGTCACAGCGCAGAGAACCAAGCCCTGTCAGTGCGGCCCCATGGCAGGAGACGCTGCTCGTGAGAAGGTTGTGAGAAGCCACTGTAACTTCCATGCACTCTCCTGGGCTTTCTAGCTGCTCTGGGCAGAGAGCAAACTCCCTGGCCATCCCTCTGAATGTCTGTCTACACAGCATAATTACTAGGGCACGCAAGGCTGGAGACTGAGCAGCAATGGGCCGAGATCCACCCTGAGCTCTGCTTAGAGGGAAAAGGGTTTAGGCAGGAAATTATTCCAGCGAATATTAACTTGGGAAGCTGCCGGCCATTCCTCAGCCTGCACTGGATACCCAGGGAAGCAATTCACTGCCTGATCTTTTTACACTTCCACCACACTAAAAGCATCTCAGAGTAACTCACTTTGTTCGGCTCGCCACCTGCTCGCGGGCTTTCACTTACAGTTTGTGTTGAAGGTGACTGTCCCCTCTCTGTGTCCTCAGCATGACTGATGGCACCTGCAGCTCCGGGAAGCTCCTCCCTGCCTGGCTGGCCTTGGCACTGGGACGTGCCTGTGTCTGGCCGAGGTGGCCTTTCCCGTTTGCTCCCTAGGAGCTTGCGGAATTGAATTGACAGGAACCCTGAGCGGAGCCCATGAATCCCAGAGGCACCAGCACAGAGGTGACATCAGGCAGCTTTAAGCTGCCCCTTCTCGCCCCGATCTCTGCTGGGCCCGTCTTTCAGCAGATATTAAAGCAACAGCAGAACTGTTGTTCCCTGTTGTAGAAGCTGGGTAGCCCCAGGCACTGTGCCTTCCGTGTGCTCCCCTGTGAGCACAGCCTGCGCAAGCCAGCCCACCTGCCGCTCTCCTGCGAGGCTACATCTCAGCACAAGCCAGGCTCCGGGCATTGAGTACACACTGCTTGATTGCAGAAAGACTACAAAATCATTTAGGAGGTGAGCACAGTGGCTCTGGGGGTGGGAGATGATTGTTTTCTCCCTCTACAAGATCAATCATTGCAATAAAAGGATGTTCCCGGATACCTGGTACTGACCCTGCGGTGTGTGCCCCTTGCAAGCACTACAAGCGCCTTCACACCCAGGGTTCAAGCCAGCTCTCTGCCTTTATTGACTACCCAGTGGAGACTTAGGTTCTCCCTTGAGATTTTCACTGACAATCCTGACTTGTTGGACAGAAGTGCTGGAAATCCCTAGAAGGAAAACAGGAAACATTTCCCAACCTTTCTTCACGTGTTCTGTGCTAATCTTGTCCCTAGCCTCAAATCCTCACCATACTATGCAATGACTCGTAAAGAACAGCAAAATAAATAGGGCTTGTATTCAGGTTTTACTTAAAACCTTGTGAGTCATTTTATCTTAAGAAAAAGCAGCAATGGCAAACCTGGGCTTTAGTGGAAGACCGAAGTTTGCGGGCTGCAAGACAGACAACTAGGAGATCTAAGGCTTTAACTGAAGGGAGCAGGCGGTACTGACACGATGCTGCAGAACTTAGATCAGATGGGATTTCTCCATCACAAGGAAGAAGAAAAGGTTGGATCTCAACTTCTCCCTTTTTCAGGCCACCCTCTAAATGGGCTTTCCTCCTCAGGAGCACATGCAGGAGCAGACAGGGCGGGGTGAGAACATCGCTCTGATGCATATTCATAATTGTCAGGGTGAAAAAGCTGCTTCAGAGCATTTAATTTCACAGCTAACGAAAATCCAATCTCAATGTGCTTTCTATGATGAATGTCCTTAGGAGCCCACCTCTCCCTTCCTTGTGTGCCAAAGCATTTTAATTGATGCCAAGGTTGAATTTATTAGAAAACCACCAAGTTATTAGACTCACAGTATGACACTGTGGATGTGGAGGGAGGGAGGAGGGAGGAGGTTTTGCTGTATATTCATCAGCTTCTAAGTTTCTCTTCAGAATTTCTTGAGAAAGTGACTCTTCCTTTCCCCTTAACCACAAAGAGATAACAAATGGACAGAGCTCCCAGAGGCACATTTTGGATGTGTGCACTAAGATACGAGCCTATACCTTTGGGATACATGCACACACCATCAGGCTAGCTCTGTCTGGGGCACCGAGTTACACCACTTGCCCATACAAGTACCTTCAGCGTTGCTTGTTGCTCTGACCATCCCTACACACATCAGGCCACAAGGAAGGGAGCTGCGGTTTCTGGTGACGAGAGCCCTGCAATGGTGCAAGCTGGGCGAGACCCAGCCAAGGGGCCAGAGTGCCAGAGTGATGTCCCAGGCTGCAGAGTGGGACTGGGAATCACTCACCGTGGGAGCAAATTTGGTGTGGAGGAGAGTGAATCCCACAGGAGAGGAAGGTGTCGAGGTGCCGGACACTGGCAGCCCCCCTTGTACCATGGGCGGGCAGGAGGACATAGCGCTGGTGGCAAAACGGGGCTGCTGGGTTCATCTCCTCCGCAGAGCACCCTGGAAGCTGAATGCTTCACAGCGCAGTGAAAACAATCTCCCTTGCTCTCCTGTGCTCTTTGAAGGGTAAAGAGTGTCCATCATACAGGGGCAGGTGATTTATACCTCCCTGTACCGGACCGAGTGACTCTAGCCATGAGAATGACATCCTTCATTAACCTAATTGGAAACAACCTCTGTGTAGGGCTGAGCAAATCATTCCTGAAATTCTTACAATGCATAGTTCTTCCCTGGGCCATATTTTATTCTTCCTCAAGAGCCCTTGGAAGCAGACATGCTAAACACAGCACACGCGCACCACCTCTCCAGGACACCTCAGCAAAGCATACGCGTATCAAGAACACGGAGCCTGGGAAAAAGGAGGGACTGTTGGTCACACAGCTGCACTGGTGACGAGACAGGGCAAGGCCCAGCATAAACAGTCTGGAAGGAATTGTTCCCGCTCCTCAGCGTGCATGAACACACGCAGTAAAGGAAAGAGAGAACTGGCAAAGCTTGCAGGACTTTATTTCCTTCGGATCCCTGGCAGGTTTCCATCCTGCAATACATCAGGGGAGCTACAAGTGTCCTGTGAGATCAAGCTGGCAAAAAGTAACAATAATCCAGGGGAGAAGAACTTCTATTTCTGACATATTGCTTGGGATATGCGTTATTTTTATGGTTGTGCTTGAGCTGTTTGTAAAGCACACGTCTCTCATTGTAATACAGAAAATGATAAAAATGTATCTCTCACACTGATAGATACGCTGGTGTCATTGACACACAGACAATAAATCAGTTTTACAGAAATACGGAGAGCTATCATTTTTGTGCCTGAAAGTAAATCATTAACTGTAAACTTACCATAGCTATGTGCAGCACACAGGCAAGCAAAGCTAGGATCAGTACAAAAACTATGGCAAACATCTCAGACTTTCCCCTGCTGCTTTCCCTGGGGGCTGGTAAAGCCTTTCCCCCAGCAGATGAATTAGAAGGGCGTGCACTTGGCTGAGCTCCTCTGTGGGGGGATGCTGGGACCTCTTCACACCTGGCCCCAGGAGGTGCTTACATGGTCTTTATCCTTGTGGAAACAAGACAGTGAGTAACCTGCTTCTCTGCCAACTCACAAACCTCTTCTGTTTCTGCCTGCCTGCTGGAACCTGCCCAAAGGTTTCCCTCTCTCCGAGCTGCTCCTTCAGGTGAGTGTGCAAGAAAGGGGGAAGCTTGCACAAGCCTCTCCTTCTGCTGTCACGTTTAGCAGAGAGTCACACGCCGCAGAAGCATCAGTCCAGGTACTAAACACATTTGCACTCATTTCTGACAGAAACACCTGCTGGAGTTTTCTTTCAACTCAAGAACATTTCAAAAACATGACTATGCTCAATCAAGACTAAATCTGTAACTCCTCTGGGAGGGAGTTCAGACGAGAATGTCTCATCAGCGGCTACCCAGCCGGCAGAACACAGTCCTTTAAAATCAAACTGCTTGGCCACGTAGGCTTTGGGCATACAAAGCTGCTGCTGAATTTGATTTAAGCTTCATTGCTCAGACTCCGTTCTGAGAAGAGACAGACTGTGAAAGCTCCTTTCCCCTCAATTTAATCTTCAAAATGAGATGAAGTTTTCCAAGCAGCTGCTGCCACAGGTACATTACCAGGAAACCCTCATGTTCTGCATCCCAGACCCTATTCTTGTATTTACAGGAAGAATCACAGCTAAATCTACATCCTACGTCCATATCTGGCACTGGCGTGGCTGGACTGGCCTCATCACATGCACTCTGTCTACCTGAAAAACCATACCTTTTATTTCGTGCGATTGCTGGTTTTGCCCTTTTCCTCTCCAGACTTGGACAGTTGCTTTTCTTCAGCCAATGTGCCACAAAGCCAGAGATTTCTTGGAGAGGAGGAGGAAACCCGACGAGACGGGAAACTCAGCTGACCTCCAGTTTCTTTCAATAGTAACTAGCAGGAATCGATTTCTGCCAATTCCTAGCACGGGGGAAGCTTAGACACTGCTGCCTGCCTAGCAAATAAAGCAAGCCTTAAAAAGTCATAGAAGAGCAAAAGAGCATAGATGAGCGACTGCTCAGTGTCTGAAGGACAGACTGCGGTGTAAGGGACGGCAGCCCTCGGTCCCCTACCTGAAATCACTTTGAAGATTACTGAGTTTTCCTGTGCTGGGGCTGCCTGTCCCCATCGGTCACGCACAAAACGAGCCTGCTTTCTGCCTCCCCGTCAGCCACCCAGGCCCCTCGCAGGCCTTTGAGAGGGGGTGCAGCCGCACGCACAGGCGCACCCCGAAGCCCTTCGTGAGACCGTCGTCGCTCACACGCACGCACCGTGACCAAGGCTGCCCACGCGGGGAGCGGAGGTCGCACCCCGGGCTGGCACCGCCGGTGCCCCGTGCCCCCCGCCCCGGTGCTGTGCCCCACCACCGCCCCCCCCGGGGCAGAGTCTCTCTCACAGCCCCGGGGACCCAGCCGGCGGGGCTGGGCTCCCTGCCCCCCTGCACCTGCGGACACCCGCGGGGACCGCGTCCTCCCCACACCCGGCGCCGGGGATGCTCCGGGGCACCGCGTCCCTCCCGGGGCAGCGCCTCTCCCTAGGAGCTTGCGGAATTGAATTGACAGGAACCCTGAGCGGAGCCCATGAATCCCAGAGGCACCAGCACAGAGTTGACATCAGGCAGCTTTAAGCTGCCCCTTCTCACCCCGATCTCTGCTGGGCCCGTCTTTCAGCAGATATTAAAGCAACAGCAGAACTGTTGTTCCCTGTTGTAGAAGCTGGGTAGCCCCAGGCACTGTGCCTTCCGTGTGCTCCCCTGTGAGCGCAGCCTGCGCAAGCCAGCCCACCTGCCGCTCTCCTGCGAGGCTACATCTCAGCACAAGCCAGGCTCCGGGCATTGAGTACACACTGCTTGNCCAGGCACCCCCCCTCCGGCGCACATCCCCACTAACCGGCCTCGGAGCCGCTATTTTCACAGCAAGAGAAACTGAGGCACGGAGAGCGTAGTTTAAAGCAGCACCCCGCGGCCTCCCCAGCCCCAGGCTCACTCTTGCCTCCCCTTGGCCACCTCCTCTCAGGCCCCCTCAAAGGGAGGCAGGCTGGTAAGTCACTCACCTCGCCCCGAAGATCCGGCTGGCCACCCGGCAGGACGCCATGCTGTGCTGCGAGGTGCTCCAAGGACATGCTCATAGTGACAGAGAAGACAAGGAGGTGGGGATCGCTGTGCTGAGCCTGTTGCCAATCGGAGCTGGGGTTTGTGTTCCACCCAAATCGTTTGACCTGTCTCTTGCTTGGCAAAACGCGAGTCACGACCATCACTTAAACGTGTGTTTTGATAATTGTCTCCACAGCTTTTCCTTGGCTGCCAGTTAGAAACGGGAACAATATCAAAAATCCCAGTGCTCATTTTTAGAGCTCCAAACATTGTCAGGACTGGTGGTCAACTTGGATTCAGGTGCTTACATTTGCTTCAGAAAGGAACCCCAAAGCTGGAGAAATGGACAGCAATAGCACAGCAACAGCCTTGTGTACTCTACGTGCTTTGGAAAGAGCCTTCATGAGAAACATTTAAGGACTAAACAGCTATGTAAATAGATACATACTGAGATTATTACAAACTGAAAGTTAGTTGTTGTTTGTGTTCCAGAAACACAAAGGCCTCAGCCAAGTTTGAGGCCCCATCGTGCAGTCCCCTCCACATGGCCGGAGTTAACCCAAAGAGCCTGACACCCATCGGCAAACGTGCCCCATTTTCTCCCTTTCACCTGGGATGGACCTGAGGCACGACATTCGGTGACATGCCAAGGGACACAGAGAGTCCTTGGCAGAGTCAGAAGCTCAAACAGGAGCGACAGCACTTTCCACTCCACACTGCACTGTACCCGTGGACTGCAAATAGTTAATAAACTTTGTGGGCACATTTGCACAATTGCATTAATCTTTAAGCATAGTTTCCTTGGGAAACAGACCTCCGTCTCAGTCTGTCTTTCCTCAGCAACACTGCTCCTCCCCAGTAGCACCTCATTCATCAGCCGTTCTCACCCAGATTTGGAAGAGGGATTGAAGTCTTTGAGATAATTTAGTTCCCAGTTGGTTTGTGCAGTGGGGAAGGACCTAAAAGTGCTGCCTGAGAAGGTGAGAAAGCTCAGTGGAGATGCCATGGGGCAGGGAGCTGATCAAGCAGCGCCCACAGATCCCTGCTTGCTGCCTCCCTTCTTGTCTGCAAGAGATCGAGAGAGATGGAGGAGCCAGGGGTTACGGAGGTGACAAGACGGAAAACCAAACCTGCAGGAAGCCAGACTTCATAAGGTGGGCTGTGCATGGAACAGCTTTTTTTCTTAAGCACATGGTGAGCCGTGCTTAAACCCAGACCAAACACATTCTTTCAGCGTTACTTTTTTACGACAATGGTCGCAGCACAGAGCGGGTCTTTAAAGGAGTACTTTTGATCTGATACTAAACCAACAGGTTGATTTCTAGAAATCAAAACTGACCCAAAGCATAATTCTTTGCTCGGAATCTCTGATATTTTTGGTATAGCCTTTGTTATCTCAAGCATCTAATTTTGTTTTCTAGGCTCTCCCGTCTTCTTCCTCCCTCTCTCCCTCAAAAAAAAAAATCAGAAAGAAAGAATTAACATTTGAGCTACCAGTCCCCCAAAGGAACAAGAGCCCAATCGACAGACAGTGATCACAAGACGCTGGCAGCATTACACAGCCAGCAGAAGAGGTATGTCAAACCTACACAACGTCACCTGTCCCAGAACTAATACTTCTGGCTGCCAACCAGGAGAGTCTAAAGTAGAAAAGACTTGCCAAGCAGGTCACAGCCTGTGATTAGGCAGGCAACTCAGAAAGCCCTGTTCCCCTTTCAACGCCAACATTAATCACAGCATTGGGACTGTAACCCTGTTTCATTTTTCTCTGTCTCTCCTGCTCTGCCCCGTGAGCCACAGGCGAAGGCTAACCAGGAGGTTTTCATTCCTCTCTGGTCACCTCCTCAAGAGACCTACTTGAGTTAAATCTTGAGACTGTAAGTATTTAGTTTTGCTCCCAATCCATTGGAGCCCATTTGCACCAGGTGAGGCGGCTTCGTACAGCAGATCCCATCGGTCTAAGGTCTTGGTTCCAGCTATGCCTCCAAAGGAGACCAGGGTTTAACTCTCTAAATGCCTGTTTAATCCTTGTCTCCCGTCAAGACCTGCTTCCCTGCTGGAAGATAGTTTATCCAGATGCTTTTGTAAGTCTCTGCTAATCAAAACAAACAAGCCTTTTCCTGTAATTAAACATTTAGGTTTTAAAGCATACGAATGCAGAATTTGCAGCATAATTGCAGAAGACTGAGGGGAATGGCAGCAAGCGTAGGGACACAGGAACTCCCCTGCTCACTGGTGAGCCAGGAGGACACTGCAGCAGCTGGCAGGACCTCCCCTTTAACAACATCAGCCTCCAGACCTGGGAGCAAGTGTTCCAGATTCCACCTTTCAAATGAAGCTCATGGGTTCTTTTTCTCACAAAGAACTTGAAAACGAAAACAAATGAAACCAAATTACTGTGGCTCTTCAAAATGGGTATCTGGGTTCTCCTTCAGCCAAGGGAAGCTGGTAGGGGAAGAAAATGCATATGCTCCATCTTCCTGTTCAGAGAAAGCCAGTAAGTCATGTTATAGCCAAAGAACAACACGGCTCACCACCTAAAGCTTTCAACCAGCTCTACACACAGTGACAAAAATCTACGAAAGTTGCTTTGTTTTGCAACTGCACCGATGAAATGTTATATTCGCTGCTGCTTGCTCAGGCTTTCAGGGCAGGACGCTGCTTCCTCAGCAAGCTGCTCTCCCCCTGCGGGGCCGGCTCTCCTGCTCCCCAGCTGGCCCAGCAAGGATGTGGGTATCACTTTTGCACCAGGTGAAGAAGGAACAGTGCAGCCCAGCTGCTACCCATCAAAGGCGCTTTGCAGTGCTGTGTCCTTGCCCAGCCTCAGCTTAGCATTTCTAAAGTCCAGATGGTGGGAAGTAACCTGAAACTCATATCCCTCTGCCTCTTACAAGCTACCAGCTCACCCACAGATACAGGACCCTTTCCTGAGAGCACCCCATTAAAATACTGGCAGCGCAACTCTGGTACTGTTAGAGATAAGAAGGAGACGAGACATTGGGAACCACTAGTTTAGCAGTGCTTGAACTTCCTTCTGTGCGGCTCTGCCCCTGTGCTGCAAGACGCTGACTGCAAGAATTTGTAAGTGTACCAGTGCGTTCAGTCATTTAAACTACATAATCGAGCACTAATTTGTATGTGCAAATACTGCAACCTTTTCCATGCAAACTGGGCATTTTGACACAGAAGTATTCACTATGGAGATGTGTGTTTACAGTTAATTTACTTGTGTAATAACTGTACATGGGAAATAGACACACAGCCATGCCTCTCTTCTGCATATCAACCCTGATGCTGTGTCCCGGCGGCAATCTCTGGCTGGGCTCTCTCATCCTTACTGCAGTACATACTTTGTGATAGCGAGCAGGGAAAGCTGTTTTTAAGGGGCCAAGGACAAGAGGATACACGGCCATGGGCAGTGCTGCCAATGTTGCCAGGTGCTCAGTCCTCTGGATGTTTCTTCCGTCTCTGGCCATTTTTTTGCATTGATAGTGAAATGAAAAAGCTTTCCTTAGGGTAGGAGAGGAACAAGGCAGAGCATCTGTTTTCAGAGACAAATGAGGAAGGATGCTGCTGCCCAGCAAAAGATAGCAAGCCAGCAGATCAGATCTGTAAGGAAGCAACTTGGATGACAAACATTAACTGGCAATAGCGAATATCCTGGGGAAACAGCAGAAGTTCCCCGATACCAGGAGACTAAAATGATTCAAAGGGGGTAAAAAAAGAAGAGGGAGATTGCTGTGGTGGAGAGTTAATCCCCACACTCGCTCTGCTGTGAAACAGGTGTCCGAGAGACCATCCAACTACAGCATCATTGGAAGAAAATGCCAGCATAATATATAAGATATTCTAATTGCTACATCTAATTATGAGGAAGAGTAAATCACTATGAAAAAATGATGTCAAACAGTATAAACATGTAATTGAATATCAAAGTGAGAACTGTCATCCATCTTCACGGGCTTCTGCTGTGTATAAAAAGACACTACTTGTATTCATGAAGCAGAAGAGTGCTTCTGGAGTTATTGTAAAGTCCTATTAATCTGACAAATCTTTAAATATTTACATAAACTTGAACCAAAAATGCAAAGTTTGTTGCATATATTTTCTCAAACTGAAGACCAGTAGGACTCTGCATTATCAAACTGGATCTTGCTAAGGCAGCTAGACAGATGTTTATAACAATGCTTTGTGAAACATCTGGTACTAATCTAACTAAAGAATTTTCCATTAGACATTAATTTCCTTAACACCATAAAAGTCCAGACCACCTGCCATGACCACAGAAAGGTCTAACTAAACCAGGGTCCCTAAGAAGACAGCATGAACTGCGCACCTTGCCCCTAAAACTCTTTTATTTATATACTTAAATTCATATCTTGCTCTTCCTCTATCAAAGGCCGTGTACACAAAGTAAAATAGAGTCACTGTCACACAGAGATGATGCCTTCAACCGGACCTGAGTTCCATCCCCACTAAGCATCCCGCTTAGCGTTTTCAGTGAGCAACTCGCAGCAATTCTCCCACCTCAGCCTGCAATTCAGCCCAGCCTCAGGAGGCCCCAGACAGCTCCTTGGGCCGCTGTTGCTGGTGAGCGTGAACATGCGCCATTCAGTGGCCAGCCTCTACTCCCAGCCTGTGTCCCATGGCGAGATGGTCATGTTGACACGGGTGACAGGTTTGAGCGAGCTCCTTTATGGGCTGTGCTGCTCAGAATGAAGCAGCCCTTCCAGTCCATGATGGTTGCTTTAACGGCTGAGGTTTTGGCTTCTGCTTTTGGAACAGAAAGCTCTGTGGACATGCTACATGCATCCACAAGCTGCTTCAGCTATATAAAAATGCTATTAGGCTTTTCCTTGTTACCGGTCCATTGCCGAGGCAGCAAGTGCCAGTTTTATCACACAGCCCTCCTACGTTCCCAACCTGTTGTCGGTTCTTTCCGTGTATTTTGTTTTTAAGTAAAGGGGTGATGGAGTTCAGATTTCCGTCTCAGATTTTTGCACCAGTGCAGCTGGGAGGTCATTTGTGAATTTATTGGATTTCAATGCTTTGGTGGTACAAATATTTCACTTCAAAATTAGATGAGGTTATCCAGTATCCTCCGTGAGCACTTCAGCCACTGTTAAAAGCACTGGCAGACTAAGAGGCAGGACGGACTCTACATCGTTGCAGTCAGTCATGAGACTGAGACTATCCTGAAACCCATGGACTTCCAGGGTCTGAGGAATTTTTTAAGTGACCTGTTACTGATTAGTAATGGCATTTAATTAATCTCTAATGATCTCCTTGGCCTGTGTGGAGTCTTGAATCTCAACTTTCTGTCCTCATGCTTAGGCCACAGCATTTCTTCTCCTTTTTAGGCAACCAGACATGGTTATATCTATTTTAAAGGTCTCTGGCAATGGAAGCACTGAATACAGTATCTACACAGGTAGTTATTGAGGCAAAATGTCCATAAAACCTGTATTGTTTCAGATAATGTTGCTTACAAATAGCTATTCTTACTTACATGAGTGACATTTACAGGCAATGAGAGCTGCAGCCTACATCTTCAACTCAAATCCATACAACTCTTCAAATCACAAATCGCAGTTTTAAAAAGGGACAGGCATTTCTATTAGAAAACTGTCGAGAGACAACAATTAAGTATAACACTAACATCCAGGAATGTTAGAAACTCAGGTATTGAGCAGTACACAAAAATATCATTCCCTTTTGGCATAAAAAGTATGAACACTGACATCATCTTAATACGGTGAACATTGATGTCAGTAGGGGTAACTGTGCGTCTGGATCACTTGCACATCCCACGGCAACAGTGGCACATCTAAATGTTATGGGAAACATTTCATTTCCATTCCAGTGACTTCTAGGAATAAAATCTTACAGAAACCTCTCAAACGTGAAGACCTGCAAAGCCAAGAGAGAAGACATTTTACCACTCTTTAACCATATCCTTGCAAAGTCGGCTTATAACGAAACCTGAGGCTCGGACTGGAGGGGCTGACGTACAGGAGCATGTTACTTTCTGCAGTCTCTGCTGCAGTGACATTCACGTCCAGCAGAGGAACAGAACAGACTATCATGGATGGGATCGCCTTAAATCACTGCAGCTAGATTTTCCAGAGCTTTCAACTGATGCCCTTCGTAACTCGGACCAGCCCCTGGCTGGCATACAGAGCTGTTAACTGGACCACACTGGACAATGCCCAGTGACCCTATGCTCGCAGCAATAGATTTGCTTCCAGCATTAAGACTCTCAGTTTCCTTGGCCACATCTGGTTGCCTCAGTCTCCCTCTCAGGAGAAAGCAGATTGCAGGGATGTTGTAAGGCGTAATTTAAATTTGCAAAATCCCTAGCTAGGGATCTGTTCTGAACGTTTAATTTTCATTTATCATAGCCCAAACAGAAAATCAGTCAGCAACAGGCAAATTAAAACTGAACCATTAGAGAAGCCTGCAAGAGAAGTGATGTTTAGCTTTTTCATTAAGTAGCAGTGACAGATACAGATTGGGAACATGTTCCATAGCACGAACATGAAGGCCAGCTGCAGCCCGAGGCGTAGCAAAGCCTGGAAGAACCACAGTCGTCTGCATGCAAACGACAGAGTTGTCCACAGAAACATGAATCAATGACAGCACGTGTGTGCAGACATTTGGAAGCACATTGCTCAATCTCCTACAAAGAGGACGGGAATACTTCTCTCTCTTGTACACCTAGTTTGTTCCTGTTGAATAAAGCAGCACATACTGCAAATCACTCTCATCAATAATCAAGCTGGGAGAGACAAAAATAAAGTGACAGGGAGCAGGCAGCCAGGGCTCAAGCAGCAAAACAGCTCTGAGGATTTTGTGCTCAAGGAACACGATATCAAAACCATTCACAAGAGAGAGGCTTGAATAATCACTTTGTGTTGACCGGGGAAGATGGAGACTCTGGGGGTGGCCTCGCCCTTCACAGTGTTTCAGACACGAGTCCTTTCCATCATCTCCCAAGCAGGTGAGCAGCAGCGTAATGGGACGGAGAGGTGGAATTAGAGCTATTGTGCCTCACAGTCGCTCACCTGCGAAGCCAGAGGCTCGGGGAGACAGAGCAAGGAGGCGCAACAAACGTGTGCCGGAGCAGGCAGCCCAAGCAAGCCACTACAGCCTGTCAGCAGGAGACGGAAATTCAAACTCCTGTGTGAAAGGGGACGCAGTCACGAACCTGAGAGCGGCTAAAAATAGCACAGCCCCATGAAAGGGTCCTGCTGCCAGGACAGGGGCGGTCATGAGGAAGACGAGTCGGCCAGCTGCGCTGCGCTGCCCAAGCCAAATGCTGCTGCGTCCTGCATTGTCAGGGAGCTGAAAGGAGCCTTGTCCTTCAGTCAAATGAAAAATTAGTCTGTGGATTTATTCATGGGACAAGGCAATGCAGAGCCAATTGAGAGGAAACTATCTCAGTACTCACCTGGATTAATGACTCAGAGAACTGTCCAAACAGCTGCGTCTGATACCGAGGATATCTGCAGGCAGCAAAAGACTCCATACCAGATGCAAACACTATCTGCACCGTGCAGGCCAGCGCTGGCAGCTGGAGAAAGGGGAGTTCCCTACGAGACAGCTCTATTTTGAGCACAAGGGGCAGCAAGCAAACGGCCACGGGTGGGGTAGAAAGGCCTTGATGTGCAGATGGGCACACTTGCATGCTTTGCCAGTCACGCATAGAGCACAATGCTGCGCAGTATCAGAACAAAAGGGTGAATCTTGCATGACATCCCTGCTAGGTATTCACTTCTGCCCTTGTTTGATGTTCTCCATACACCACCATGAGCACAACTGCAGCTCAAATCTGTTTGATTTTTGGAGAAGCTTCAGGTAGGAGCTGAAGGAAACAGTAACCCTTAGAAGGACTTGCTCCTTTGTTGCTACTTTATATGAGGGAAAAAGGCCATGCGAGACTAAACAAGCCATTCTAAACAATTCTTTACCTCCTCACATACTGTTCCAGTGGTGCAACCAAAGCAAATGCCTGTATTGATCAAACACAAAGAAAATGTAGCTGGCGGTGGGCTAACGACCTACCCACTGCGAGGCAGCCAGCTTAGGCCACTGGAAGTCCCTTGCTCCTAGATGCCTCTTTCACTCTCCAGAAAAATTGCATCCCTAAAAAATTCTGTCTCAAAGGGCAGTAAAAAGTTGTTTATTTTTCGAAGCACAGAAGTCCACAGAGATTAGATGGTGGGAACACTGCCCAGACAAAGTCAAACTCCCTGCCAAAGCCAGGGTAGAACCTTCATTTCTGTACCTGTACAAACACTGAAAACATTGCCTTGACGTTGATTTCCCTCATAATTCCCAGAATTAGAGGTTGCACACCATCAGGTTCCCGCTAACATTTACAATCTCCACAGAAATATTGGATAAACCCTTTTTCCAGCTTTTCTCAGCCTGTGTTGGGAACTCATTTTCCTGGACAAAGACATTTCTCTCAGCCACCTTCTTCCAGCCTTTGTATTGTCCTGCCCATCGCACGGCGAGCTACAGACCTCACTTCACACATCCACAGGAACAGCTCCAAGCTCTGCTACTGAACTGCTCTGTAACTTCAGGCAAGTGACACAAACTCTGCCTTGTTACCTCCCTCGTGCAACACTTGACAATGCACCTTTTCCAGCTCTTGGGATCACATGAAGCTTTGGTGGCCATAACCAAGACGAAGAGCTAGGTCAGTAATCAGCACCCGTGCTTCCTTACATTAGGGATAAAACCTTTCACTGACAGAGGTGGTGTTTAACCCCTTGCGAAAAGCCAACTCAAACTCGTTTACTAGTAAGCACTCAACAGGATGGGTAACACTGAGGTGACTTGCCTGCAGTCCATGACTGGCCTGGGAATATGAAACCTCAAAGCTATTGGAACAGCAATGTTTTAGTCAGGTCTGCCATTGGTAATTTTAAAGGAATACTGGCAGCTGCCAGGCAAAATTAATTCAAGACAATCAACAGAAAGATTCTGAAAGAAATTTATAGTCTTCAGTGATAGGACAATATCTCATAGAATTATCAAGTGTTTTATAAGGAAAGATCTACAAAAACAAGGAGCCATGAGTCAAAAAGGACCATTTGTGAAGGAACAGAGCCCATGAAGGACAACTTGGGGATTATTTCAGCTAAAACCAGGGATCTACAAGTAGATTAATTTTAAATACAACGGAAAACATAGAACTGATCCACTAAATAAAAAGTGCGGAACTGAAGAGAGGGCTTTGGATTCTGCTGAAGTGGCTGTGTTATGTCCCTTACAGAGAGGCTCAAAGGGACTAAACACAGCAGAGACTTTGTAAGTCACTTCCCAGCTTCACTGCCATGCTTGGGCAGGGCATCTGCGTGAAGCATTATGGTCCCCACTCAGCAGAAAATTTCTGAAGACCAGTTGAGAGGTCTCCAAGCCAGCCGGTGGCAGCTGAAATGTTGCATGCTACCACTCTTGGCTTCCACTCAGACCACAAGAGCATTTAATTTTAGAGAGCAAATGGAGAGCAGAGAATAAAAGTACTGATTTCAACTGCATTCATAAAGCAGTGTCCTAAGCTTTAGAAAAGACAGAGCTACAACGTAATCAACAAGGTCAAAGACATTTCCCTAAAAGTGTGCTCCTAACATTTGACCTCAATAACAGCAGATTAAAAGCTATGTTCTCATTCAAGACAGGCTTGGTCAGATTCATAAAGACAAAGAAAATCACCATAAATAGGCACAGAAGAAAATTCTGAAGCAAAATTGCTGAACATAGAGTGATTTGAAGCCTGCTGTGGTTGGCTGTAAAGCCTCATCCCCTCTCTTAGTACCCCACAACTATTTGTCTAGAGCAGCGATGTACCAGAACAGTCACAGTACATCATACTAACGAAATGAACCGGAAAGCTTTACTTCCAGTTGTGTTGCTCTCCCTTTTGGTGAATGATGTCATCTCACTGGGCCCCTGTTTCCCCACCTGCAAACAGCACTAAGAGTATTCATTTTGCACACAGTCTGGTACAAGATCCGGCTTATTACTTGTCTATGCATGGCTCTGAAACCTGCAAGCAATGAGTTTTTCAGAATGCCAGTCACATTTTCTCCTCTGCTATCTCCCAGGCACATTTTGTACCTACTAATCCTACCCATCAGTCTGTTGTGCCTCGCTGTGTGAAGCGTCTTACAGATGTCCATGTCCATCGCTTCCTGTGTGCAACTCTGCTCACCGCTTCATCACCTTAAAAGCTGGGGGAGAAAACCCACTACATTTGTCTGACAAAATTTAGCCATGTAGGCTGATTTTTATCAACCCATACTTCTCCCAGTGCTTTGTGTTCTCATCTCATTTCATGCTCACTAGATTCCTACCTAGCCTGAGGTCAGACTCACTGGCCAATAATTTCCTGAGTATGTCTGTGCTGAAGAAGCAGCTCAGCATCTTTACAAGTGGGTTAGGGATGGATTTGAAGGGTAACATTTTGTGAGAAACAATGCTAGGTGATGGCAGTCATTTAAGACAGATCTATGCTACAAGCTACACATGCTGTTGCCCAACTTCCCACCATCTGTACACCAAACTTTCAGCTTTATCTTAAATAGACATTAATCCTATGCTTGTATACTTAGATGGAGGCATGAGGTAACACATATGTTGCTCTTGAGACGCACTCCCCCCCCCCTCACAATTTGTCCTTGTAACTGTAATGGAAATATATATTAAAATACATGTTTCTGTTCTTGTATTTGGCTTTTCAGTGCCACCCACAATTCCCAGTGCCTGCATATTCTGGCTTCTCACATCCCACTTGTCCGCTGTGCTTTGAATACTGCCTGCTACTTGAAGTCCAGCTGGCCAGAGCTTAACTCTTAACTTTCAAGCTCCTCTCCTAGCCTCTCTCTAGTTAGCCCCGTCCAGTTCCGCACCCCTGGAAAGGATACTGCAAAGCATCCCGCAGAACACTCGAGGGGCTGGATCCCACCCAATGTCAGCACTGCCGGGACGAAATAGCCAGCACAGTGCTGCCTCTCCACCTTCCCCTGCCAGGAAGAGCTCATCTCACCCCTTGACATAGTTTCTCAGCAGCTGAACTTTAGCGAAGAGACCAAAGCAGAGGAGAGAGGGGCAAATATCCACAGAGCAACAAGCTGAAGGTCCTGGAGCAGGCTCTGATGCTGGGAGTCAAGGGTGAGCACGTGCCCTGTGCGGTCACTTTCCTAGGATCAGGTAACAGCCTGGAAAGCAAAGGGCCTACACTCCAAATATAAGTAGGCAGAACTCAGACCAGCTAAGAACCATCCGCAGAGACTGTAATTATCCCAGTCACAGTGGGGGATACCAGACAGTCACCTTTAAACATCAGTACAGAGAAAACTCTTCCAGCTCATGGCTATTTCACAGCGAAGATAAAGGTTGAGCTGTGGGGATGGCACAAAGGATCTATGTGTTTCATGAAGTTATCTCAAAGGGACCAGATGTGCTGAGATCAAAGAGCACTTATTAGCTCAGCTGTCCCTTGTGTCCTTCGACTGTGGTGTCTCCTTTACGTCATGTGTCTGCCTGCTTTTCCAACAAAACTGAAAAGATTGGCACACTTTTAGGTTTCTATGATACACTCAATGCATCAGGCCTCTAAGTTTCACTTTCTGCAAAATCTCTGCAAGCGTGCAGACAGATGCATTAACGTTCACCGTGTCTCACATTTGCATTGCAACGTGGAACTGGTGCATCCAGCACTGCCAGACCAGTGCATGCCTCATGGCCTTACACACACAGGAGCAGAATCCTACTGGCACTAAGGTGTACTGGTACCGAGAATGTGGCTTTGGATCCAAAGAAGGAAAAATTTAGTATTTTAAAACCCTCTTAGGTCTGTCACTTCACTAAAGCATTCTGCAAGGGTCTCTGCTTCATTAACAACTCCAAAGGCTGATTTTCTCCATACTTTTAGCTCTTCCAGAAGTCACCAAGGGACCACTGGTCTCAGTTGTACAAGGGTGCTGTACCTCGTGCTTCAGTTTGCAAACGCCACGTGGCCATATGACAAATCAAGTACATCTCAACATAAGCAAATGGAAGTACATGGACATGTGTGCACTGTGGCTTTGTAGAAGTCTCCACATGTGTGAAACAACCTGACAAGAAATATAACCTCTGTAGTGGTGAGTAAGGCTTCACCCTTAGGAATTAGGGACTAGATTCTCAACTGGCATAAATCAAACACAGCTCTAAGTGACACCAAAGAAACAATATATAGCGGCTGACAAAGGTTTGTAACATGAAATCAAAGAGAGAGGCAAATGCACAACCAGAAAACTGGTTACTGTTCAGTTGCCCTCCTTCCCAGCCACAAATCACACACAGATGCCCCGAATATCATCTCCCCTCTTCTCTGCAAGCCACACGGATCTGTTCTTCCCAGCCCTACCGGCTCCTCCCACAAGAGCTGAACGTTAGCCAACAGTTTGACAAAAACACTGCAAGGTGCCACACTCCTTGGCACACAGCTTGTGCTAACTCCTATCTTAACAAGCCACAAAAGAATCAGCACCTTGTTGCTCTAAACATCATGGAAAGACAGGAGAACTCACATCACCCCCTCCTAGCCAGCGCTCTGTGTTTCTGAGCCCTGAGAGCCGTGGTGGTGGGGAGGGCTGCAAGCCGAGCCCCCTAGCACAGACGAAGCCACCCAGCCCTGCACCATGCAGCAGCATCGACCGGCCGTTTCACACTCTGGAGTGAATTCCTTTGATTTTTGGTTTGGGTTTTTTTGTAATGTTCAAAGTCTCTTTGAACACATGCAGGCTTAGTGTCTTACTTACCAAGGTATTTGATTTTAGGAAAACACGTGGCAGATTAATTTCCATTAGAAATGCATCAATTTAAATAGATCTTTGGCTGGACTTTCAAATTGTTCCTAATTACCATTCCCTTTGAAATCTATCAACTTCCTTTACTACTACCTCGCTTTTCTTCATTAGAATATAAAACTCTAGTATTTCAAGGAAAAGTCAGCTTTGCATGTAGAGTCATTAGATACCACTTCATTATCGGCCTCAATTTTTAAGCTAATTTTTTCTGCTCCTCTCTGAAGGACTGTCAGGCCAATAATTTCCTCCCCTTATCTTCCTACTCTTACTGCTCTTTGGCATTGGTGTCATTTCTTTCCTACATTTCTTTACTCCGTGGCTTGATAGTTTTTAATGAGCCTTTCATGCCTGTGGTTCTATCTAGTATTAATTCTGTACCCTCAGTTCCTCTCCCTGTTGAGCAGATCAGGTTTAACCACATTGTAACCAGTGGTCCCCCACCAGCATAAAACCAGCACCAAGATTAGGGTGCCAGGCTTCGTTTTCAATATAAAACTGTGTCAGTCATGATTAAAAGACAGTGCCTTGGCAACTGGTGCATAAGCTAGTTCAGTGTCGCAATCAGGTTTCTAGCAGACAATTTTCCCTAACCACAAACCCACTTAAAAACCTCTTCATTTGCTGGCGATGGGAGAGCTGTTGACTGAACAGAACTGGAAACTGGGCTCCCCTTCAGGAAGCTGCTTCTGGGGCAAAGCTGCCAGGTGTCAAGACGTTGGTGTATCAGGGAAAAAAAACTTTTCAGCTACAGCCCATTGAGGAGGTGGGCAAAATCTGGACAACCCCATCAGCTGAGCTGGTGCTCTTCACAAACACCACATTCCAGGGAGCACAAATGCAAAAACTGGGACATGACTTTCAGTTCGACAGCAAAGGTGTCTGCTGACAATGAATGAACCTCTCTGTGCCTTAAAGCTTTGTTGGGGAAAAAAAAGACAAATTTTAAGTGCTGTGGAAATAAAAATATCCCATCGCTTAAATTTTATTCTGTCACTCTGAACAAATGCAGTGCTTGTTTTTAAGACTCCATTTCAGATGGCTATATGATTTCTGAACAGAAAATCCACAGTGCCAAGCACTGACAGAAAAATCACTGCCTCTAGCTATTATCTAGTCATATGGAAAATATTTGACCAAGGAAATAAAGTCCTTCATTGGAGAGCTTGGGTGATAAGCTGCAGGCAGAAAGAGCAGAAGCAAATCAGTGTCAAACGTACATTCACTCCAAAGACATGTGGGCATCCTACTTGAACTCAAAGTCATTTTGCCAACAGGCTTTGAGCTTGTTGAAAAGCAGTAGGAAGTACAATGAAGGGAAAAAGAGGA
Source organism: Steatornis caripensis (assembly GCA_013398225.1). Taxonomy (NCBI): domain Eukaryota; kingdom Metazoa; phylum Chordata; class Aves; order Caprimulgiformes; family Steatornithidae; genus Steatornis; species Steatornis caripensis. The sequence continues at coordinate 369,269 of VZSC01005640.1, forward strand.
TTTTTAAATCAAGCACTGAAAAGTACCTAAAGATGCTTACAACCTGCCCCAAGACTACAAATTCAGGAAGAGCCAAGAAGCAAAATACAGTAATTATACCCTAGGCTTGTACTACTACAAGGAACATTTGGTTTTGATCACTCCTAGCAGGTAGAGTTCTTGGTGGCAAAGTCCTGTAGGTTTTGCACTTTTGCAGCTGTATGTTGCTTCCCAGGATCTCTCATCTTTCTTTCTCCCTGATCATGTTGATAGACCTCACAGTGTTTTAACACAGCTCAAAAATGACTTTATGGAAAATGGGTTTTCTTCCTCAGCATTCCGTTGTACTGCAGCTAAACCCAAGTAGAGCGATGGCTACACACCACGTCTTTGTGTCACAGCTCTGCTGCTGCTTGCCAAATTCCCTGCAGAGCAAGACCAGACAGACACCAAGCTCCAAGGTTACCTAGACCAATGCAACATTTAACAGGCTGTATTTTAAGCAGTGAGCACTGAACCAGAAAGAAAGAATTCAACTCCAGCTGCAGGAGTTTTACACTGAATTACACTGAAGACAAATTTGCAGCTAAATTTTCAGGTGTGAGCTACTAGTATCTGAATACTGCACCTTCCCTCTTCCATTATGAAAAGAAGACTTGGACAGGAGCATTATTTTATTGAGCAGCACATAATGCTCGCTGTAGTATATACAGCAGCACGGTTACCATGCTCTATTTCACACCTTTAAAATGAACTATTCTTCAAGCATGAAAAATCTTTATATCAAAGATTCAAACATCACAGGCTTCGATGCTACCAGAAGAGATTTTTGATATGCCTCTAAACAGTCCAAGACTTTACAAGTCGCAAAATGGAAAGTGAATCAGACTTCAATTCCGGGAACAGGCAGAAGTCACTAAAAGAGTTCAAGCGAATGGCAGTTTTGAAAACCTAGACATGGCAGACTTTTCACAGAGCCTGGCAGAGATCTCTGGAGTAGAGAATGCATTTCAAATGAATCAGTGCTTCTCTACCTGAATATTGAAATGCAGAAGTAAGAAAGGGAAAGAAAGGGATCCCTGAGACTGACTGTGCATGTAAAGCACCTTTCAAATTTGAACAAACTCTGAAGACGTAAGACCTTCCACGGCAGGACAAGGGCCACACACAGAGCAAACCTCCCCTTCTACCCTCAAGTACTTACCCATTCTAAATCTTATTTCTGTTACTGATTTAAATGAAGAGATTTTGTGCTCTCAGGCTGAAACTCTCCACTGGAGACTTAGGAGTGGAAGACAGAGCCTAACGGCATCCTCTGCTCAGCTAATACCTCCCTAGTTCTGCCCAGGAGCAGCACTGAGACAGCCAAACCCCCAAGCCCGGAAAGCCTTGGCAGACACTGAATAAAACATCCCCTTAAACGAGGTACAGAGATTCCTTAGATCCTTATCAATACAAGACCCAAAATGCCGGATCATCTACATGGAAGCACTGCCTATAAAAATCTGTATAGCAGGAAACAGTATTTCTATAGTATGATGCTCTTCTGACACTAGGCTTCACCTTATCCCTTAAACTTAATTTCTACCCTTCCCAGCCTTACCAATAGCCTTGCTCACAACGTGTGTTTGCTGCAGAAGCTATACATAAATCTTCTCACAGAAAGCTGGCTAAATTGATCTTTCTCTCCCAAGACAGTCTCACTGTGCTCTGTCCTCTCAGCACGAGAAAGGCTAGGCACAAGCAGTAACCAATACCAGAGTGCCATCTATAGCTATTTCACATGACTTCACAGCAAAGCAGAGTAGAAAACGCACACACATGCTCATTCCCCTTCCTGGCATTAGGAATACCTCTTAGAGAAACTTCTGTCATTAAGGTCTGGAGAAAAAGAGAATTTAAATCATAGCAAAAGACGTAACAGTAGGTGCCCTAAGAGGGGCTTTACTTCTCCCAGAGTGAGAGGCACAGCAAGGGGAATAAAGCCCCTCTCTCTACTCTCCCCTAAAAAGCAGAGGCAGAGTTTACGCATACAGCCCACTGATTTCTGCTGAGGTGGCCCAAAGCCAGCTTATAAAACAGGCTTCTCATTTAACACTGTGTGAAAAGATGCTAGAACAGGTTTGCATTTTTAGGGCCAGGAACCAAGGCATAAAGCAAAAAGAGACAGAGATGGCATTCTCCCCTCAGCGCACATCCCAGGATCGATAAATGAGCCACCTCCACCAGCTCTTTCCAAGGGAAACTGAGCTCGTGGGGAGGTGTTTCACAGCAGTGCTGAGCTGATCCCTCCAGACAGAAAGGCTTATGGCTAACCCCAGCAAGGCAGCCTGAGGAAAGAGGTTTTGAACAGGTGATGTGGCAGATGGCACCCTTGCCCCCTTCTGCTTCTGCCAGCGAGCCTACCTGTGCCAGCTGTGGACAGTAAAGCCATACAGCCACTCTCCTCCGTGGGCATACCGAAGCACTGGCACTGCCAAGCATGGACAGAGCTGTCAGTGGCACTCTACTGAATCCCTCCACCATCCCTCCGGAGCCACATCACAACTTTCTCCATGAGAGTAATTACAGGCTCCACTGCATGCTTGGCTGTAATGGAGAATATTTCACAAAAGTCTAGCCAAACAACCCCCCCACCACTTCAGCGTTAGACAACCCCACCCACACATCCAAACTAAGCTGGTAAAGTGCTGTCAGGTGTCTGCTGGCTTCTAGTGTCAGAAAGAGCCAAGGAACAGTTATGCAGCTATTCCCGGGGGTTGCATTCAGCATTCCCACCCAGTCATGCTCCCCCTACGAATGCAGAGGGAATCCATGCCAGGACTCAGCTCTTCAGCAGATCCTCTGACCCTGTGCTAACATGCGCATCTAACAGGGTTCCTCTGTACCCTTTAAGGGACCACCCAGATTCTTGTTATTAGTGAGTGAGCTTCTACCAGCTTCTGTGGCCCCACAGTGGAACCACACGCACACCCACCGCTCCCAATGGTGCAAGGGACACGCACAGCAGACCACACAGGAGAGGAAGAGGCCTCTCCTCTCCATCACAGAGCTGCCTTGTGGGAAGGCTCACTATGACCACACTAGTTAGCGTAAGTGCACTAAGACTTGTAAACAGGCTATTCCTTTTTACACTTCCCAGTTGGTAGCATCTATTTTGATTAACAGTTCATTTATTGGAGTTTCGGGTTTACATGTACCACTGGCAAGGATCCACAACTGGGTCACTACAGAAGCTCAGTCTTGCCTAACTGGAAGATAACACGCAGAGTCGAGTTTACATGCATGCAACGATGGAGAGACGTGCAGAGATCGCTGCTTAGGTGAAGACAGTTCACCGGTACTGGCCATGCTTTAGAGGGTCTGTGAAAATCTCAGGTAAGGCAGTTTAATTAGAGCATGTTGCACAAAACAGGTTTTACTTACTCTGAGGGAAAACAACATTTTTCACCAAGGAGCTGATGAGCAGTTGTGGGTTGATTTTTCTTTTTCTTTTTTTAAAGCAGGTTTACGATGAAAAATCTCAGAGCAGTATGACTATCACGAGAATGATTTCTAAAGCAGGAAGCATGACAGCCCCACACCCACAACAACAGAAGCAGCTGCCACATGCAAGTTGTCAGCCACACACTGCAGGTCTGATCGTGCACTACTTAACGCTTCTTGAAGCTTTGACATTGTCTTCAATGCAGCAAACTGCACAATGTAGAATTAACTAAAAGCCCAGTGTAAGAGAGGAAAAACAAATGCGTGGCACTGCCCAAGTCAGAAGGTGTTTCACATGCTCATCTCAAAGCAGGAACTGCTATGACAGAGCCCAGCCTGAACAGAAGTACCGGGACCACCACCACTAACACTCAGGATCTGCAGCACTAAGAAAGGATCCCGTCAAAAAGGAATATCAGCAATGAAAACACTCTCTAATCTCATCTGAATTTCCCTGCAATATGACTTCAGTGCCTCCCAGATTCTGAATGCTGGAAGAGAAATATCTTCTTGATGCTAAGGGGAAAAAAAAAATTAAATCAGAGCAGGTTGTTTCATTTTTATCTGGAACATTTCCACCTGCCCACTTCTTTTCTGCACAAAGCCTTTCCAAGTTCAGAAGTCCATGGCTGGCTTCAAGCACAGGCAACAGAGGAATCTGCTGGGTGTCAGGAAGATTTCCATAGCCCCTTTGCCTCTGCTACCACAGTGGAAAGCCAGATCCGCTGCTGCCATCAGAGAGGATCAGGAGTAGGGGCAGCTGATTGTAGTGGTGGACCAGCAGTAATCATAGCCTCCGGACCTGCTGTTTTTCAGGGTAAGAAAAGAGCAAACCCAGCTCTCCAGGAAGGCATCTGTGGTAGCATGGTGCAGGTGGGAGAAGCATTTTGCCTGTATTTGAAAACGCATGGAGCAACTCTGCCTTATAAAATGGCAGAAATCACCTGGCAGCACCCCACTGTCCCTGAGCAAGGCAGTCTCTCCCCTGCTTGCCTGGACTCCTAAGGAGATCCTTTCTTTTGCAGAGGTCAGGGCAGCAAAGCAGCTGTTCCCAAAAAAGCAACAACTTGTAGGAATGCCAGTGCTCCCATAGCCCATCTCACACTGTGAAAGCAGCAAAAGCAGTGCAGGAGGGGAAAAATAAGGAATTAGGAGGATTGCTTCACTTTGGGCACTGCTATGTGCCCTAAATTCCTGGTTACAGGTCCATTATCCCCACAGCTCTACATGGACAGCCTGGTGTTACAATTGTATTTTCTGACTTTGTCACAGAGTCCGGCTGCCGGTGGCTGCCCACCAGCACACCGTCTACCTCATGCTACATGGGTTACCTTGTTGCAGGACTCTAGATTCCAGTCTGAACTGAGGACCCACTACACAGTATAAAATATGCTAAGATATTTTCAATGCAGAGAGCTTTCAATGCTGTAAGGAACAGCCTTGCTTTCCACACATTAGCATATTGAAATCTGTACAGGGAGCCTGTCAAACAAAGCAGCTGCTCCCTTGCTCTCCTACACCTCTCCTCAGATGGAAGAGCTTCAATTATGTGTCATGTCTGCAGGATCTTAGAGTTAAAAGAGCCACTGCCAAATCACATACTTTAACCTTTTGCCTTCCTCTAGGCACTGCGTAAGAAGTGCATAAGATGCACTAGTCTGTTCATTTTTGTATGGTGGCTCAATGCAAAAGGTTGCCCTTGGGAGTTCGTTTTTCACAGCAGAGGTGTAGGAGTACAAAACCAGAAAGCTACTTAATTACTGATTCCCTATCCCTACATTTTCAGACTGGCAACAGAAGTCACAGAAAATATTTTCCAGCAGAATATGATCAACTGTAGGAAAAAGTAATTAGAAGTAATTGCAATGCCCAATTGTACTTAATTTTATACAAGAGCTCCAAGACATTTACATACTTATAATCTTTAGACAAACACGACCACATCCCATGATTTTCTGGAGGAAGAATAGAACATGTTTCACAAATAACAGTCAGGAAAGTTTGTAGCTCAGCTCTTGCTGCTTAGATACCACAGTAATGGCCATGCTAAAAGGCCTAATTAACTCCCACTGATTTCAGAGAAGTAACTAAATTAGAGCCAAAACAGGTACATCAACATGTTACCTTAACTTGCAGTCATCTCCTGCTTTTCTCTCAGTCACTCCGGCAACGTATCAATTATCACCATGCTCAGATTAGCTCCTGTTTCTAAACAAATACTGGAAAGGTGAATCTTTCCCCCCAAAAAGATCCTACAGCATTATTAGCAACATGTACTACACGCCTGTAATCCACAGTGGTCTTCCAGAAAAAATAAATTTAAGGAGCTGTCGGTTCAAACCATCAAATCTAAACTACTTGACATTGTATTGAACCTTTAAACTTCCGCTGAGAGCAAAAGACACAGCAGACACACATATAGGTCTGTAATCAGAAATGTCAGATAGTAAGACAGCATAAAGTCTTGTTTTATACGCACCAGAAATACATCAGCACAAGAAGCACAGTGGTGTAAGATAAGATTTCCTGCAAGAATATTTTAGTTACCTTGAGCCTGATTTTTATAATCATCCCTGATACTTCCACTAACCTCAACAAATAGTAAGATCAACATAGTAGAAACAGCACTTCAGGCATTTAAGCATTCACCTGACATGCTTTAACACAAAGAACAAATGAAAAAAATAATCTAGTTTGGAACTTGAGAAATTATTCTGCTCCAAAGCTAGCAGGATGAAAAAGTAGCCAGAAGGGAAAACTCAAGTGCCAAATAGTACATCAGTAGTATCACACATCTTCTGCAAGATGCAGCTTACATCAGGAAGCTAGTCAGAAAAAGTGCATATGACATTGAGAGTCAAGGCTGGAAATCAATGTAGGTTAGCTTCACATCGCGCACACAACCTGCTCTCTACCCCACGTTAGTCTGTCTGCTGCAGACTGCTGACATATTGGCTTACATGCTTTTATGGAACAAACTGAGTCATGCTGCTCAGACTTGAAAATAAACGTTTTTTAAAAAGCTCTGCATTCTGCAGGCAGTACATCCAATTTCATGAAGCTGAGGCTCATGATACATACACTCTTGCCCATTTTGCCCCCAAGATTACCTTTGTGCACGAACAAGTTTCTGCATGCAAAACGCAGTTGTAAAACAGACAGCTACATGCACTCAACTTTAAGAAAAGAGTTAAGCCTTTTCTTAAAGGCCTCTTTATTTTTAAATTCCTTCAAAACATAAATTAATTTAAACAAATCAGATGCAAAACACCTGCATTTTAAATTAGCATATATTTTACTGTATCAATCACAGCAACCTCATACAGTAAGATACACAAAAATAGAGCATGGTATCACTTCAATTCAACACAGTTTTGTACTACAGTATTCCATGACATATATACACAGGACTTTTCTTTTCAGAGCAAGTATAGTCCCTGCTATGTTTACTGTAAAAATTACGTGGCATCACAGTTTTAGTCATTCACTGTAGTGTGAGTAGCCATATGGAAATTGAACTAGTGAACTAGAAGATACGCTGTATAGCAGCCAAACAGGCATGACACTGCAGAAGATGATCAAAACCAAAATAACCACCGAAATGAAAACCACCCTTGGACTGTATTTTAATAGTAAAATTGGTTTTGAATTCTTCACTATATACATAATGTATCTACATTTGTGTCATATTTATATATATATATGTATTTATTTAAAAAAAATTACAAGATTTTGAAAACCTTAAAATCATTCACCTAAACAATATTCACCCCAACCTTCAGGGTCAGTGAGGCAATACTTGCCTATAACATTATGTTCAGTTGCAGTCACTTGATTCAGAAATTTCCCTGATTGCTAAACACACACCATTTGCTTTGTTTCTTAGTGCAAACTGTACAACTTATTGTTCTCAGCCCTCTGTAAGACTTGGGTTTCATCTTATTTCCATAATACTTCTGACGCCCATTTATGTCTAAAATTATTTTAGCTATTTTACAACATTAGCCTATATAGTTTCCCCCTCTACCTACCTCAAGCCCGCCCCCCACCCAAAAAAAATGTAAGACAAACGATCATTCATGCATGTTTCTGTCACACAGGGATCAATGGACATTTAAGTTTAAAAGCCTAGACTCTAACAGTATTTTAAAAAAACCTAAGTGAATAATTTTAGTGCAAAGTGGACTACATGGTTTACAGTTCAGCTAGAGTTCTTTACAGATATTTTAAACACATTTGATTCTGCACATCAGATTAGGTTGCCCGACACTTTGCTCTAACTAGCTAGCTGGAATAAGGAAGTTGGAAGGATTCTTGGGGGTTTCTCTTTAATAAAAAACTAAAGCCTATGCATAATCAGGTGTTGATTTGGGGTCAAACTGTACAGAGCCTAGCACAACGGAGTCCTGGTTCTCAGCTAGGGTTCCTATGTGCTACAGTAATACAGATAAATATTATTATCTGATTCACATCCATAACTGATGGGTTTACTTTAACAGGAGTCACAAATGAGCTCTGATTTTAAACCAGGCCAGTGCTTTACTTGCTGGACTACACTACAGATTTCGCAGTGAACTTGGAAGCAAGCATAACATTTGTACTTACAATTTCCATAACCACAAAGGAAAAGCGTGCACTGAGAACCAAAATCCTGCAATTCTTAGACAAGACTCCGCTTAGACTAGTGGTAGCCTTATCAGAGGGGGGGGAGGGGGAAAGTCAGATTAAAAACCAAAAATTGATCAGAGCCAAGAACATCAGTCTGCCACAGTGACTATAACAAGCTATGAAATACAGTACAAGGAAAAACAAAAAGTCACCTGAACAAATAACCCAGAGAGACTTCATAGTTATAATGATTTTACCACTTTTAAGAACTCAACATATTAAATATTTATTAAAAATAAACTGTTTCCAAGTTACCTATTTACAGTACAAAGAACAGTACTTAATACATGTGCAACAGAAAGTAAAGAAAATTAGTACTCATCTGGAAGGACAACACTCTAGGCATAACTTAAGTGACATGAATACAGGTTCACCTTTTAAAAATACCATACTGTAAAAACCAGTAGGATGGTATCAGCAACACCAGAAAATACAGGGCATGTTGTCCAGATTCAGATTATGTAAGCTTGAGAGAAACAACCGGGAGATAAGGGGAGAAGGAAGAAACATAAAGACAAAAGGAAGAGATGCTGTGGTGTCTGCATTTTGGAGATCAAGAAATGCAGACACACTTCAAAAAAATAGTACTTGTTGGCAAAACAAGCCATTCACATATTACTCACACATTTTAAAGTTATACTTTATCAAAAACTGGCAGTAGCTTCATCACTCATAGAAAATGGAATCTTAATTTTTAGATTTTATTGTCAAGCCTTGCATGGTTTTATTTGGGCAAGGAGATGACTGCAATGTAACAGAAAGGTGTGATGTCACTTTTCTAAAATGCAACAGCTGCCAAGTTTTAAAGACAAATGTGCTCTTCTCCCCCATTTAAATTGAAAAGTAATGATCATTTAGGAGTTACCTAAATTATAGCAGCATGAAATCCAATGTATCTGCAGCATCTGTGAAGCCACAAAAATCAAGAACTGGCACCTGATCGCTGAACCATGGTTCCAAATACTTGGACACGTCATTTTTGTAAGAGGTCAGTGTATTTTCTTATCAGTGGAGTCAGCACATTAGTTAGGATAGCCCTTTCCCCTCCGCCTTTCCTTCCCCTCCAAACCAGACTAATCAAGTCTATCTATAAACTACATGGGACAGTTGGGACGATTTATAGTTTAACTGATTGTTAGGCATGAATCTGTGAAGCTCGCTTTTTCTACAGCAGGGATCGTAATAGTAAGCATTGAGGCAAGTGTCACATGAGACTTTTGAGCAAAACGTGCAAGTGTTTGCAGCTCCAGATCGGTTACAAAAGCCGCAGCGCGAGGTGCCTGAAGGTTTGGATTTTGAACTGAACTGAGCAGCTCTCTCTTGACTCTGAGTCTGTGATGTGTACTGAGATTTCTCCCTTAAAGCAGACGCAGGAGACAAGCCATCATTTGGAAGTGGTTTGATTGAATAGGTGCTCTGTTTCACCGCTGGGTATTCCTGCCTAGAGTTGAATAGATTGTCACACTTTTGGCAGACAGAAGTGCCACAAGGTACGCCACAGTTCTGGCACTTGAGGGAAGCTGTGTCTTTGGCTAGGTGGGTGCGTTTGTGGTAAACAGGGTTGGCATCATTTCTTAACAGCCATACATCAGGCTTAACAGCTTCTTGTCTTTTAAAATTCAACATACTTCTAGAATCAGGATCAGTATATAAATCTAAGTCCTCTTGCGCAGAAAAATAGGAGCTGTAAGGGACATTTGTTCTTAGCATGCCATTGTGATGAGATGAAGTTGGCAAGAATTCATCTGAACACCCGTGTGGGGAGCTTGACATTGTCAGAAGAGAGGGTGACGGACGGATAATTTCATCTTTAATGTCATCTTCCGCATCAACTAAAATTGGTTCTTTCCTGAGACTCAGTGAGCTCATCAAAGGCGGTTTCTTACTTTCCCAATAATTATCATATGTGTCCACTGATTTAGAAGGCTTGCTCACCTTTGGCTTGAAATAATCTTTAGAGGCCCGTTCACTTGCTGATTTCTGGAGTACCATTCGTGCCATGGAAGTGTTTAAGTTTTCTTTGCACTCTGCACGCCGTTTCATGGCTTCTGAGCAGCCTCTAACATCTTCACTGCTATTCTTTCGTTCATTTATGACATCAATCTCTGAATAACCTTTATCCTTCACTTGCAAGTGAATTTCAAGAAGCTGCTCACATTCCACTTTGGCCAAAAAGAGTTCAAATGAAACCATTTTCACTTGAATAGCATCAACCTGCTCTTTAAGCTTATACATTGTTCCCAGTTCTTGGACATAGCCCATGTAGCTCAAAATCTGCCTTACATCATCTTCAGTTAGAGCAGACTTTACATAATACACAAAGGGTCCAGTGTAGGTCTAAGGAGGGTGGGGGGGGAATAAAAGGAAACTAGGTTACAAATTCAGCGGTGGACTAGATGTTCAGATAATGCAGTGACACATACTATATAATTAATAGAATAATAATGACAGCGAAAACATGCAACTCCCATGGCAAGAGGAACTCCATTTCTGCATCTCTCCTATTCAGCAGCTGGACATTCCGCATGAGGCAAATTCAAAGTAGGAGAGTTTTCATTCAAACTGAAATCCTGGTTAGCATAATGTCCTCCCTGTTGATCTACATCACTACACTATACACTGACATTAACTTTTATGTTAATGTTTGCGTTTACAAGCAAGTCTACCATGAAAGGTAAAAAGGCAGAGATTTCATGTATTGCCCCTGGACAGAGGCTAGCTAGAGATAAAAGCAACTTGGAATTACTGCAGGAGTATCAAAGTCCTCTTCAATTCAGCTTTAAATATACTTAAGCTGCGCACTTTTTTGTGTACTATTACTATACAATTTCAAATGTCTGTTTTATTTAATTTTATATTAGATCAAGAACTTCCCCTAAAATAGCCCTCAAAACAAAGATATGAGTTTGCGCAAGCCGAAACATCGTAGCATCTGGCACACCTGAGGCATGCTCTTAACTCAGTTTGAATCGTTTTGGATTGCAGGGAAGAGTAGCCTGCCCATCCCATCTTTGTATAGAACAGATACTGGATCCACAGGGCACAACCAAAGCTGGTATCGGCAGTGCATCAAGAGATATCCTCAATGGATCAGCTGACATTTCAAAGGCCAGAACTTAAGTGTAATGATGAAGATCTATGGAGAGATCCTGAAGAAAGGTAGTTTCCCTTGGGGAAACAGAGAACTCTCAAATGTTCTAATAATGTTCAAATTCTCTGCTAAATTGTGAAATACTGTGTTTTTTTAAAAAAAATAAACAAAAATACCCATCACTAGTGCACACAACCTGCACGTGACTTTAGACACCTATACCAGCAGTGGTTTTATCCAGCTTTCAAGTCTCAAAACTGTTCTTCTAAGTCACCTGCAGCATTCATTACTGAAATGCTGCAGCAGTTTTGAATAAGCATATAAGAACAGCTAAAAGATGAAATAGAAAAATCAACAGCACAGAACTCACTACCTGACTTTCAGCACCTAAGCCGAGCAATATAAAAGTTCCTACTTTTCCCTCTGAGATCCTGGCATAGGTAAATAAAGTACATTAAAATCAAAACTTCATGAGTTGAGAACTGACAAGCAGATAAAAGATATTCTGAAAACAATTCTTTCAGAGAAGTTCCTTTACCATTATCACATAACTTGTGGGAATCTCAGTAAAGCACCCACTTGAAAGCATGCATTGGTTGTTAGCACTTGTGCTCCATTAGTAGTTGTTGCAAGACAAAAATCAAACTCTGAGTGAGCTTAAACACAACTTGACCACTCACCCTAGTGAAAGCGTCTCCAAGTAGAAATTAAGACACTATAGCAGGTAGGCTGAACCAAAACCTCAAATAAGTTCTTCCTCTATTTTATGGTTACATTATAAATGCAGACAATACTTGTACTTCTGCTCTGGGGATACTCTCACTAGCACAAACTTCACTCATTCTGCACAGAAACCTTCCTATGGCTTCTGTTTACCAGCTGTATATAGACAAACACACACATCATGCCAATAGGTGGAAAAAAAGAAGTCTTTAAAGGAAATGCATTAAATGTGTTACAAGAAAGAAAAACAAATCATGTTCTCACTACGGTCACACATAAAATATCTTACCTTAATATTTTTGAACTCCTTTTTCCAGGGGTAAAGAAAGAGATTAATTCCAACTGTCTCAAGCATGCTGAATGCATTATGGAGAGAATGTAAACTTGAAGATTTCACAGATCTCAGTGAGTTTTCAGCCATCTCGTAAAATTTTATCAACCGAAATCTATAAAAGGGATCAACTTTGGGAAGGCAAAGTAAGGCTGCCGCTGCCACACGCAAATACTCATCATTAATAGGACGCTGCTTGTTGTCAGAGGCATTCAGTTTGCATTCGTGGAACTGTACATACTTCCTAAATAAATCGTCTTTATATTTTGTATCCATTGAAATCAGTTTTTATCTCACACTTGGGCAGCTACCTCGTCTCTTTCATGGTTACTCGGCAGTAGGTTGATTATCTGGCATTAAGAATCTTCAGTAATTGCAACTCTTCTAGAATAAAAATTGAAAACAAAGACAAGTCATCACAGTTGCATAAATCCCAGCTGTCCACAGCATCTATCTGCTTCACAGGATTCTATAAAATGGTTCACAGAGCAGCAGCTCCCAGAACAGCCTCTTTAGGATCTGTAAAAGCACAAGAGTCTACAGAAACGCTGTTGTCCTGCTTTTCACTGTCATTCTCTACTCCTCTTACAGTTATCTGCCTAAAACAGCACAACAAACCTTCATTGAGCAAGGCACTGAGAATTTGATAAGATAAAGCTGGCATAGGCTCAGGCCCAGACTGAGGGTTCCTTGGCTTAGGGAACCGAGGCAAAAGTAATCCAGAGCAAAAAACTGAAAAGAGAAGCATGAGTTTTTAGGGTCTTTTCTCTGTGTTTTATTTTGCCTTTTCAGTTCAAACAACTTACACAAACATTATTTTAATTAGTCTTTTTTTTTTCCTGCATAGTGACAGAAAGATTAAAAAATTACACAAAGAAGCTTCATTTTGCTCAACTCGGGAAAGCATTACTTTTTTTTTTTCTTCCCTCTAGTGGCACAGGACTGCCCACAGACTGAGCAAATTAATTAACTCTGCCTTTCTATTTCTAACATCTTCTAGGCTTTTGACTGCTACTCACATTCCACCTGATGGCACAGCCAGGCCATCGCTGTGCTGTGGGAGCTCTGCAGCCATCCTACAGAGAACAGACTCCCCTGAATGCTGCAAAGTACAATCAAAGTTGCAACTGAACACTGGCAGCTGCAAAGAAGATTGTAATCTTCCCAGCAAAAAGCTACACCTGCCATTTTTAGCTGCTTTATTAGAACAGAGCAAAATCATTCTGTTTTTACATCATGTGCATTTTTGTTTGCAGAGATAGTTGCTTTTACGTATACACTGATGTACATTTTCACCTCACCAAGCTCACATTCTACACAGCAAAAGCTGGTGACAACAGAAGCTTCCCAGTACAACTTTACCGAAACCAAGGTAATTAACAGGCCAGCGGACTCCATCTCGACTGCCTGAGGAACTTGAGATCAAAAAGCAGACCACAGGCTTTGTTTTTTAAATGAAAATGCAATCTAGCCCTTACGGACTTCCCAACTGCAAACCAAAGGGAGGGGAGGTGGGGGAAATCAATGCACTGTTTCGGTTATAGTCAGTCTGAAACAGCACTTTAGAAAAGACTTTCCACCCAATATTAATTGCAGCTGCTAGAATACTGATCAATGCCCCCCCACACTTCAGTTAAAATGAAAATTACTGTTAAGAGCAAAATTAACGACAGGAGCCGTAAGACGAACTACATGGTGGGGGTGGGGGACGGGAACCACAAAGCAGCAACAAAGAGGCCACGAAAACAAACAAACAAAAATTCAACAGCCTTGCTGTTAATATTATGTGATGAAAGGCTGCACTTCATGACAACGCCGTGTAGGAGAAGTTAACTAGCGGTTCAATTTCTGCTCAAAGGCACACCACTCTTGGTATTTCCACAATCAGAAGTTGCACTGATGTCAAGAGACAAGCTGTGAATCACAGGAAATGTGGAGTTCTAAATTAACATCTGAGCATAAGGGACAGGAGCAAACCCTTCTCTCTCCCTGAGATCTTTCCTCCTTAAAATGTGCACGATGAAGCCCGTGGACAAAGACAACAGAACGTCTGCTCCTTAGCAAGAAGAGTTCCACGAGACAATTTCAGGGAAAGATCTTTGTCTGGCACATCAGTAACACACCCCCAGGACAAGGAACGATCCTGTGCTGACAAGGAGCTGGATTAAGTATTACAGTTCTTCCACCTCCACTGTTAATAACTACTACAAAAAGTGCTTGGTTACACGTACGAGACATCAGGATTAGCAAAGTCCCCAAATGCAAGTCCTTCATCAAGGCCCTACAGCTTGTGGTGCTCAAAGCCACTGCCAGCTCCAGTTTCACCTTGCGGTTTGTGCACAAGCCGAGGTTCACACAGCCAAAAGGCAAAACACACCAGCAAGCCTTCGCAGAGCTGCTCCTCCACATGCAGAGCTTCCATAAGCAAAACATCCCCGTCCCCGGCAGCCCACCCAGCACCAGGCAGAGAGCTAACAACCAGCTAAAAGCCATGGTTACACAGCTCGGGAAAAACCTCAACATGTGAGCAGGCACAGATAAATATAGTTTTAAGAAGCATGCTGGCTGACAGAACAGATAAGGTAACAAGGCTGTTCTGCTGCAAACTATCAACTGAAAACCCCAAGATTTCATGGAGATGCGTGAATAATGAGTTCTGATCTGAGTCTAGTTTCTGCTGGTGAGACAAGAACACGCTTCTGTCCATCTCCTGGGTGAAAACCTCAGCCGAGGGAGCCAACCACTCTGCCCCCCCTGGACTGCTCGGCAGGGCACAGTCACACAAAAACCTTTATGGCAACAGGGGAGAAACGCCGGCCAGGCACGACCTTCTCCTAACCCGCGCTAAGGAGAGCAGAGACGCCAGGCGTCCACCAGGCGTTTGACAAGAGGACTGCCCCGAACACAAAGGCTACTCCATAGCGCAAGAGCTCCCGGCACCGCCGAGGAATTTCAGACCGCAGAACACGGGGGCAGGAGCGAATCACCCCCGAGCCACAGCCATCAAGAACTTCCCCTAAAATAGCCCTCAAAACAAAGATATGAGTTTGCGCAAGCCGAAACATCGTAGCATCTGGCACACCTGAGGCATGCTCTTAACTCAGTTTGAATCGTTTTGGATTGCAGGGAAGAGTAGCCTGCCCATCCCATCTTTGTATAGAACAGATACTGGATCCACAGGGCACAACCAAAGCTGGTATCGGCAGTGCATNCGTGGTTCTCACGCAGACACTTGTTGCAGAGACGCCCAGCCCGGCCGGGAGAGCGGCACGGGGCCGGCTGGTGCGAGGAGCCCCGGGACACCGCCTTCGCCTCCCGGGGGTGAGCGGCAGCCGCCGACCGCCGAGCCCTGGCCGGCCCCCCAGGGGCGCCCCCAGCCTCCCGCCCGTGACGGGGCGCAGCGCCCGCCGCCCCCTCCCCTCGGCCGCCAGCGCCGCG
>VZSC01005640.1:395411-470846 GCA_013398225.1 Steatornis caripensis
CATCATCATCATCATCATCATCAGCAGCAGCAGCAGCAGCAGCAGCAGCAGCAGCCGGGGTTTCTCCGCCGGCAGCCGAGCCGGCAGCCGAGCCGGCAGCGCCGCCGTCCCTCGGGAGCGGAGCCCCGTGGTCGATCCCCACGGCCCAGCCCGGCCCAGCCCCCGGGAGCCGCGGGGCCGACACCTGCCGGGCGCCAGCCCTCCCCGGCCCATTGGCTCCGGGGCCCGGGGGCGGCCCCGCCCCGCCCCGCCCAGTCCCCGAGCCCATATCAGCGGGCGCGGCGGCACGGTCGCCCCGCAGCGGGCGGCGGCAGCGGGCTGGCAAGATGCCGCGCTCCTTCCTGGTGAAGAAGCACTTCTCGGCCAGCAAGAAGCCCAACTACAGCGAGCTGGAGAGCCAGGCCGGTGCGTGGACGGGGCGCGGCGGGGCCCCGCGGGGTGGTGCAGGGGCTCCGGTGCGGGATCTCCTTACGTCCCCACACGGGAACGGCTGGGTGACTCTTTGCGCGGGTGTGGGGGTGGGTTTTTTCGATTTCGTGCATCTCTGCTGGGATGGGGGCGCGGGATCCCCCGTGTCCCGGGATGTGGAGCCGCCTCCTGCTGCCCTGGGGTGGGTGGAGGCGCTGGGGGCTCCCGCACGGGGAGGGCGCAGGTGCGCAGGGAGCTCTCCGTGACGGGGGTGAGCAGGGCGTGGGGTGCTCTTTGCCCCATCCCTTGCAGCAGGGCTGGTAGGGGTGCTGAGCCACCGTGTGGTGGGGTCTCCTTTACCCCGGGGTGGGCTGGGGTCTCTCTGGCTCCGGGGTGGGGTGTGGGGCTCCTGTGGGGTGGCCTGGAGTTGGGTCCCACTGCCCCGAGGGTGGGCTGGGTGCCGAGCCCCGTGGGGTGGGGTAGGGTTGGGTTGGGGCCTCTTCACCCCTATTCCTACGGGGAGCATCGAGCCCCCACTGAGTACTGCTGCCTCCCGCAGTGCTGGCCGCCCCGCTGCTGTATGAGACGTGCCCGCTGCCTGTCATCCCCCCACCCGAGGTGCTCGGCCCCGGCGCCTACTACCCGCCGCTGGTGTGGGACGCGGGGCTGCTCTCCAGCCTCTTCCCTGGCGGCCCAGGCAGCGAAGCGGCAGGCAGTGTGGCCCCTGCCCTAGACCTGACGGCGCTCTCCAGCGAGGAGGATGAAGGCAAGAGCTCGGGGCCCCCCAGCCCAGCATCAGCCCCCGCTGCTGCCGAACGTTTCCGCTGCGCCCAGTGTGCCAAGGCTTACTCCACCTTTGCTGGGCTCTCCAAGCACAAGCAATTGCACTGCGATGCCCAGGCCAGGAAATCCTTCAGCTGCAAGTACTGCGAGAAGGAGTACGTGAGCCTGGGGGCTCTCAAGATGCACATTCGGAGCCACACGCTGCCCTGCGTCTGCAAGATGTGTGGCAAGGCCTTCTCCCGGCCCTGGCTGCTGCAGGGCCACATCCGGACGCACACCGGTAATGCTGGCTCTTGCCCCTCTCCCTCCCTTCCTTATCACCTCCTGCTTCCCAGCTCTGTGGCCCCCAGCGAATCGGCAGGCTGAGTGTTATCTGGGAAGATAAGGGTTTCCCAAACCCCCTTGGCACATCTTTCTAAAATGTCCTTTAAATATCCTCTTGGCTGGAACTGAGCGCCAGGGTCAAGGCTTGGCTTGTAAATTTGTGCCGCTGCTGTTGGTGCCGTGCCTTCCTGCGAGCCAGCCCATTGGCCATGGTGTGATGGTGCACGCTTTGGCTCAATTTTGTAACTTGGAGCTATGAGACTGCTGGAGCACTCCCTCCTTGTGCACTGCCATGCACAAACCATCCCTCTCTGCCCACACCAAGGGCTTCTGGCCAGGTTCCCCGGCCAGGTTCCCCAGCCAGGGCAGCACCCCAGAACCCGGCTGCCCACCACCGTGGTCTCCAACTCGCCACCCCGCTCAGCAGCAATGAGCTCTGTTCAAAGCACACCCGCTGCCAAGATGCACCGCAGCAAGGCTCGGCAAGGCCTGCGGCAGGTGCTGGGGGCACGGGGCCAGCCACCCCTTGCACCTGTTGGTGCGGGTCCGGGTGCCGCAGCTGCAGCCCACCCCGCCGCCAAGGCTGCCCATACAATGCATCTCACGAGCATCCTTTGTGGGGCTGCGGGGATAGTGTAATTGTTACTTGGCACTGATTTCACACCCTCTTAACGTACTAAAGATGATGGCTGAAGGAAGCTGGGAAGACTTAATTGTGCTTTCCAAATTGAGCATACACATTTCTTTCCTCCAAAAGAGTCTTTCTGGGAGGAATTTGCCCTGGCCAGGCTTTTCAGTGTGAGCCAGGCAGGAGAAGGGGGAGCGTGGGGTTCGGCAGAGGAAATAGCTATACTCACCCTGGCGCTGGCGCCTTTCAGCCGCTGCCTGCTATGATATAATTAACACATAATGCTTGGTTTTCCTGCCTCTCTGCAAACAGCTTGCTTGGCTCCAGGCAGGAGACGAATATCGTGTCTTCGTTTGTATGTGCTACCGCCTTGCTGCTTGCAGATGTTTCCAGCACTAATTTTCTGTGGCTCATAGGAGAGGTTTTTCTGGGAGTAGGAAATTCCCAAATCCATCTTCACCCAAAGTGAATGCTATACATACCTCACCCGGCTTTCCCTCTGAACAATAACAGCCAGCCCTTCTTTTCACTGTGCTCTTCACAAACTTCGGCTAATGAATGGCTCCTTCTTTGATATTCTCCATGTGTTGATGCACTGGTTAATTGGGAGTGTTTCTCTTTGTCCCATAGGTGAAAAGCCCTTTTCCTGTACACACTGCAACCGGGCCTTTGCTGACCGCTCTAATCTCCGAGCCCACCTGCAGACCCATTCAGATGTAAAGAAGTACCAATGCAAAACCTGCTCCCGGACTTTCTCCCGTATGTCCCTGCTCCACAAGCACGAGGAGACGGGATGCTCCGGCACTCGCTGAGGACTCTGCTTCCCCAGGCCTCTCACCACGCAAATACCTATATTTTAACTAGTTTGTGTAGGAGTTTGTTTCCTTCGTTGCCATCGCAGTGTGCACCGGGCTGGATGCAGCTACTCTGGCCCTCGAGACCCTCACACTCCTCGCTCGGTGCCTCCTGTGCAATGCAAACGCCTGATCCTTTTCCCATCCTGGCATCTGAGGGTGCAGGATTGGACTCCGGTGCAAAGTGTGGGTGACAAGAAACTCGGGGGACCCTGAGCCTGACCCATGGCTGCCGCAGCCCCTCAGCAGGTGCCCCTGCTTGCGGGAGGCACTCGGCACCTTGCAGGGTTGGACCTGCACTCTTGCCCCACCGCTGGTATCAAACACTGCGACCATGTAGCTTGGGGAGGTTGGGGTTTTTTTGTTTGGTTGTTTTTTTTTTTTACCATAACCACTTGGTAACTTTTAAGAACGAATATTTTTTTAATGAAGGACAAAATGTTACCCCCCCGCCCCAAGTGTATATATGCTGCCTGTAGAAGGTGTAACTATGCAATAATACAGTATCCTAGTAGTTGTGAAGCAGCTGCTTCTCCCCAGCACAATGACAATTTGCAATGCCTGCGAGATTAACAGTGTCCATAAAAGGCATGGGTAGCCATTTCAAACACCAACCCTGTTTACAGAGCAGCTATGCACTCAAGCACCTGTTAATATGACTCTTAACAACTGCTTTTCAAGAGAGCTGTGACTAATAGCAGGAACTTGTCAGCCGATACAATGGTGGCCTGTCCCAAGGCTGTCCATCGACAGGTGTGTGCCAAAAGCCCTATTTATGGGTATTGACAGGTGCCTCCTGAATGCATCTTTCTTTGGACATTGTTTTCATGGAATCATTACAAAGACGATGTTTACATTTCAAAGGTACACTGGTATTTATATTTTTGTGCTACAATTTTGTACTGATGAAACTTTTTATATAATTATATACGGTTTATTGATATTCAATAAAATGGTTAATTTATAATAGGGTTTTGTGGGTGCTTAGGGTGAATATGCAGAGTGCTGTGGCTCCCTCCTGTGCTGCAGGGACTGGGGTGCTGGGCTGGGTAGGGGTGCTGGACTCAGCGCTCCTGCCCTGCGCTCCCAGCCTCTGGCCGCAGGTGAACTGGAAGTGGCACTCACAGGAAGGGATCTGCAGAGCAGTTGCCTCTCAGGGGAGGAAAAGGCAGGCTGAGTCAGTTCCTGCCAAAATACCGGGGCTGGGCAAGGGGCAGCTGTACGGTAATGCAGGTGTGGGGGGGATGGGGCTGCTGGGGGTGCAGTGGATCTCACTGGCACCATGTGGGAAAATGCAGGGGCTTGCTCTGTCTGTCCCAGCCTGCTGGGGTGGGTGCTGG
Source organism: Steatornis caripensis (assembly GCA_013398225.1). Taxonomy (NCBI): domain Eukaryota; kingdom Metazoa; phylum Chordata; class Aves; order Caprimulgiformes; family Steatornithidae; genus Steatornis; species Steatornis caripensis. The sequence goes on from VZSC01005640.1 coordinate 399,749, forward strand.
CTTCACCAGGTGGCTACTGGAGCACCCATAGCCTGTCTGTCCCGCGGTGCTCCTTAGGGAGCAGGTTCCTGCTGCAACACGGGGGACTGCCCCGCTGGGGTGGTGGGGCTGCTGCCGGCTCTCTGCAGGTCCCGGAGCCTACCTGGGGGAAGGCTAAAGCACCAGGCACCCGAGCGAGCTGATGCAGGTGGTGTGGCAGTGGAGGTGACACATCCTGTCGTCACCGTGGAGCCCTTCAGCATGTGCAGGTGGGGCTGTCCCCTGTGTGCCCACAGCCAGGAGTGGACAGAGGAAGGTGCTCTGGGATACCCCAGGGGCTACCTGCCTCTAGGAAATGCCCCTAATGAAGCTGTGCCCAAATGCACAAGTGTTCCCAATGCCTCGTACCTTCCCAGCCACCCCCGAATTTGGGGTGTTTCACGGACAGTGCAGCCAGTCTTCGCGCCTGCCTCCCCCATGGGATGGGATTTTGTCCTTCTACCCCTGCGTTTCCTTGATGCCATCCCCAGGACATTGCTTTCAACCAGGGTATAAAATCACGTGCCCCCCAGCACTCATCCACCCCCAGCCCGCTGGCATCCAGCTCCCTGCACCCCTCCCAGCGGCTGTTACGGTGCAGGAAGATGTGTGTGGCTGTAAAAGGGAGCAGAGCTGCTGCTCGGCCCTTCTTTAATTAAGAACTTACCCGGTATAAACCAACTTTCCCAGCCGAGTTGGACTCATTACTTGATTATTAAGCAGGGCAGGAAGTTTTGGGTTTGCTCTTGTGTGTGCTTTTTTCTTCCTTTTCCCAACAGGAAGCGGGGGAGGGGCACTAATTACTTTCAGCTTTCCATCCGTAAAATCCTGGAGCTGCAAAAGCAGCTAAACAGTTAAAAAAAGACCAATTTTGGGACCAGACCACCTGCAGGAGCTGGAAAGGAGGGTGAAGGAGTGGGTAAGCAGGGAGCAAAAGCCCACCGAGCAGGCTGTCCAGCCAGCCCTGGTCAGTGCTGGCTTTGCACCTCTGATGTGCGAGAGCCCTCGGTTACCGCTCAGCTTTAAGGCCCTGCGGTGTGCATCCAACCACACCACCTCGGCTGTGCCTTACACCCATCCACGCATGCCATGGCTGTCACAGAGTTGGACGGGGACCCTTTCCCACATCGTTGGGGCTGTTGCTTCTTCTCTGCACTGGCACCCACCGGGGAACCCTGCCAGCTCCCTCTCAATGGGCTTCGACTAATATTGGGTAGGCAGGCGATGGGAGTTGTGTGAAACCACCCCCTTAGCAATCTTTCCTGCTCTCATTTGTGTTCCTGGCTTTGTCCAGAGGCTGGCTGGGATGCAAGGCTTTTAGAGAGAAGGTATAAAACGGGTGGAGGACAGCCTAGGCTCCGACTGGCAAATCCCACTGGCATTCAAACACAAATGCAGCCTTAAAACACTGGAAAAAAGAAATGCTGCCTGTTCTGAATCACAAAAGCACAGCCCACTAGCACTTGGGCTGCTGCTGCATCTGCTCCCTTTCCCTGCACTGCCCAAGCACCCTGCACCCTGGGGACCCACAGCTGCTAGGATGGGAGGACCCTGCACCCTGGGGACCCATGGCAGCTCAGATGCTGTCCTGCAGCTTGGGGCAGTGCCTCTGGCCTCCCCAGGTTATGCCCAGGTCTGGCCCAGCCGCTGCCCCATCGCAGGGTGATGGACGTGGCCCACATCCCTCCTCTTCTGTCCTTTCTCTGCCCCCATACGCCTTTGGGGCTCTGTGATGGAGAATTGGACCCAGGAGCTGGGCCCGAGGATGAGTTGCAATTGCTTTTTCACTGCCTTTTTGGAAGGAAACCCCCCGGAGCGGCATCCCCAGCAGCAAGAGCAGCTGACAGCAGTGCTGTGGTCCCCTGCCCTTGGTGCCCTGCACTTGCCCAGGCAGCAAGTCCTGCACAGCAAAGCCAGAGGGTTCACGGTGAAACCCCAGCAGCTGTTTCCCCTGTTTTTTCCTTTGTCTGTTTTAATGCCGCAGGAACTAAACACACCGTAAAGCTGCTGCCCGCAGCCTGGCTGTTTCATCCAGGTAGCACAGGCTGCAGTTTTGGCCGTGGGGGCGGTGGAGGGGAGGGGGCAGCCGGTGATTAACAGGAGGAACCATTTGGTGACCACCTTGTGTGACCATCTGTAACAGATTATGGTGTCAGCGCTCGTAAAAGCCAGGATTCAATCAAGCGCCCGGCAGGTAGTGGGGGGCCCCGCTGGCAGGGGCCGTGGTGCCGGGGTGCAGGCTGTGCCGGCTCCGGGCTGCCGCACTCCCTGGGCAGCGGCACGGCCATGGCGTCGAGCGTTTGAACTCCGCCATTTAATTTCCACGGACCTCCACAGGACCTTTAAACAAGCACGTACGTCCCCTTGGCTCCTGGAGCCCTTTCAAAGGCTCCAGGGAAACCACAAAGTGCCTTTTCTTTCCAGAGAGGACTAGCTTTCCCCCCCCTCCCTGACCAGATGCAGAATTAAGGGTGTTTGCAAACGCACCGTGCTGCGGGTCGCCCTCAAGGCAGAGAGCTGGGGCAGACCCACATGGAGATACCGGGTTAAAAATGGGTATTATTCTTCCATGCTGCTGTTTGAAATTGTCCTGGCCCTGTGGGCATCCAGAGTGTCCCAAAGGGGATGAGAAGGGAAGCGGGTGCATTACAGCCACGTTTGCAAAGGCGAAACTTTGTCTGCTTGGTGATTTGGGGGCTGCAGTTCCCGAAACTGCCTTTTTCACCCCTTTCTGTCCCCTTCCCTCTCAGGGGCAGGCACGAGGCACTCCTGGCCCTGGTACAGTGAGGGCAAAGAGCAGCTCCAGGGCCACTCTGCACCCAAAGTCCTTGGCAAATCTCCCATGGGGCATCCAGACATTGGGAAGAAGAAAGAGGGAAAAAAAGAAGAAAGGCTGGAAAGTGTTTAAACACAAGGAACTCACCGAGCCCATCTCACACTCAGTTGCGCTGGGGGCTCCCTGCAGAACTCACCTCGAGGTGGGGAGCCATCGATGGGTGGGGAGCAGCCCTGCCACTGCCTCCCAAAATGCCTCCCCCCACCTCCAGGACAGTAGGGAGGAAAAAATTTTCCACTTTTTTCTTCCGTTGCTGCAAAACTGTTTGATAGAAACGTTCTCTTTCTGATCTCCTGGATCCCCCGCATCTTGCCTCTCTGGAGGAGAGTTTCCAGCATCCAAGCATGCAGCCCTGGGAGAAGGCAGCCAAAGCTCAGTCCCTACAAAGTGTAGCAACCTAATTCTTCTTTTGGCTCTTACCTTACCTAGAAAAAGCTGAATAAACAAACAGAAACCATGCAGGATCCAGGGAAAGGCCCGTTATTAACGTCAATCACCGGACGGCTGTTTCTGATTTGGGGAAGGCAATGACTGGAGCTTCACGGCAGAAACCAAGGCGGCTCGTGGGGCAATCAGCAGAGACAACACGGGTTTCCCACTAGAGATACCAGGGACTGCGTGAGGCCTCGGAAGGTGNAACGTCAATCGCCGGACGGCTGTTTCTGATTTGGGGAAGGCAATGACTGGAGCTTCACGGCAGAAACCAAGGCGGCTCGTGGGGCAATCAGCAGAGACAACACGGGTTTCCCACTAGAGATACCAGGGACTGCGTGAGGCCTCGGAAGGTGTGTGCGTTTACCCTCGGCTGGACAAGAAGGGCAGCAGGTGCCTGTGCAGGGCTCAGCGAGCTCCCTGTCAACAGGCAGTCCTGGTGAAAGCCTCCGTCCATTAACAGTTCGCCATAAGGAGCGGGGGTTCACAAACAAGCTGCAGGTGTAGCTATTGTTTTTCTGGCTCCAGGCTATTGACACAAGAAATAATCTCAAATTAATCTTTAATCGGATGATGAACTGATAGCGTGGGGCTGGGGAGGTGGGAGCCTTCCCATGGAGACAAAGCACGATAAAAATGCAGAGAGAGCGAGCCAGGGAGACCTGGGGAAGGAGAGCGAGGCCGAAGGAGTGAAATAAAGATGATTTCTCCCTGTGGATGCAGGCAGTCTGGGTTACAGCATCACCGTGGTCTTGCCACTGGCTACGCTCACATTTCCGAGGGCACTGCCTCTCCCGGGCCACGCTGCCTGCGAGCACCTCGCTGCCTGCCCCCGTGCCGGTGGGGCGAGGGGCAGTGCCTGCCCCAGGGCTGCACCATGCCCTAGCGAAGCATCAGCTACCTGCCAAAACAGTGTGAGCATGTGCCTCGCTGGCTCAAAAATCAGGCCCTAAATCCTCCCAGCAGAGACTGGCTTTCTCCTGGGCGAGCGCAAACTCNGGCTGCACCATGCCCTAGCAAAGCATCAGCTACCTGCCAAAACAGTGCGAGCATGTGCCTCGCTGGCTCAAAAATCAGGCCCTAAATCCTCCCAGCAGAGACTGGCTTTCTCCTGGGCGAGCGCAAACTCCTTGCCTCAAGCATGTGGGGCAGCTCTGCTCATCCCGAAAGGTTGCGAAACACCTTCCCGCGGCTGTCTCACCCTCCAACTATTTATGTCACCTGCGCAAATGTCGTGGCAGTGGCCGTGGCCGGCGGGAGGACGGGCAGAGCCCAGCTGTGCTTGCAGGGTTTGGGAGACCACGGAGGGACAGACAAGCCTGATGTTGTCGTGGGTTAAATGGTTGTTTGCCCTCCCTTGCTCTCAGCTGGTCCTGGTGATGGGGAAAGCTTTGGGGGGGGCCGCGCTGCTCCCCCAGCAGGTGCAAGCTCAGGCAGGGTTGGAAGCGGATCTCTGTCCCTCAGCCGGCGCAGGCAGATGGGTGATGCTGAGCAAACAGCCCGGAGCAGCCATGGAGCCCCTCTGCAGAGACACCCTCGCCAGAGCCTCAAGCACTTCACAACCCACTCTGTTAATGGAGTGGGTTAAAAATGAAAGCCATAAAGCTGTTATATTTAATTTCTTCACCTGAGGATGAATACTTTGACACAAGGGACACAAGGGCATGCACGGCAGTGACCTGTGTCCTCCCCACAATAAGAAGTGCAGGAGTTACCAGCCTGTGCCGACAGCTTCACAATAGCAATGCTGTGCTGTAACTTATTGGAGATCTGCCTAGAAAATCATCAGAAAGTATTTTAAATCCAGCATAACATACATATTTATGGATCACCTTCTGTTTTACTGGGCTCCCTGAAAGCAATGCGAGGCCTGTTTTACTTTTCTCAATAAAAAGGCTCACATTTCACATGCGAGGAGATTGGCGTCTCCCGAGCTAATTAATCTGGGTTCCCCTCCACCTCCGCATTTTCCACGCAGGGTTATGCTGGCGACACTTTGTCTGTGGCTGCTCCAGGGAGGACGGTGCTGCACATTAAGCTTCCTTTGCTGGCGATGCGCTGGAGGCAGAACTGGGCAAGGCGAGGAAGTGGCGGCGTGTCACGGCACGGAGTCATGGCCCGTTATAAAGAGCTTCAAGGGCCTGCATTATGTCATTACTCAATTAGCCTGTTGGTAATAGCACTTCATTAGAGAGACAGTTCCTATTCACTGGCCCTAATCCACTTTCTAAAGACAGGGCTGGAGCCATTGATCGCTTTTCCCGCTTTCCCGATGAGGCAGAAAGCGGGTTTGGAGAGTGGCCCGGCAGCGGGTAGGGTGGGGGCAACGATCCCACCGCTGTGGCTGGGGCGGCCCCCCACCGCACTAAAACCAAGACAGGGGTGGCAGCACCCAGCCCCAGCAGCCTGGGGATGTGCGGGGGTGGCGAGCACCTGCTCTTCTCACCAACCTCAGAAATCAGGCTGTTAACCAGGGAACAAAAATTTTTGGTGTCAAACCATAGGCAACCGCAGCTGGGGACGTGACCCCTCCTCACCTGTCTGGGTGCGATGGGTGAGCCAGCTCCAGGGATGCTCTCGGGGACTGGCTGCGGGGGTGGGCACCAAGTGCACAGCCTGCGCCTCACGTCGGTCCACGGTGGGGGCAGAAAGAAAAGCTACCCTTTTTATTTCTTTTTTCTTTTTTTTTTCTTCTTCTCTTTTTTTCACCCCCTCCTCCGCTCTGTGACATGCAACGCTCAGTGGAAACCCAAGCAGGGTAGGAAGTGGCGCGAGAGCCGCGTGCAGGAAACTGATGTGTGTCAGGAAAGGATGTCAGTGCCGGCGGTGGGACCGAGGGGCCAACAGTCGGTGCGGGAGCTGCCCCCACCCCGACCCACTGATGAGAGGGGCAGGAAGCGAATCAGAGCCCTTCTATAAATAAAGGTATCTATCTGCTTCCATTCGAGGCAGTGATAGAGCAAACCTGGAGGTGCAGGGAGCTCCCAGCCAGCGCAGAGGTGCCCAGCTGGGGTAGCACCACGGGGCTGCGAAGTATTGCCCATGTCCTGCCCACCCTGTTGGCTTCAAAGCCATTGGACTCCTGCACACCGCAGGGATCTGATCACCCAAATTCCCCCACCACGACAGCCAGAGCATCGTCAGCAATGACCCCACACAAGACTGCCACACGGCTGGTGCTTGGGGCCTCATCCTGCCGCAGCCCCCACTGGGACACCAGCCCGCAGGCACCTCGCCCACCCCATGTGCTCCTTCCCCGGGGCGTCCGTCAGCCAGATGCCCCCTTCATGCCATGCTGCCGTGGGAGGAGCTCTGCTTGGGGGTTTTCCCTCCCCCGTAAAAAATAACCNGCAACGATCCCACCGCTGTGGCTGGGGCGGCCCCCCACCGCACTAAAACCAAGACAGGGGTGGCAGCACCCAGCCCCAGCAGCCTGGGGATGTGCGGGGGTGGCGAGCACCTGCTCTTCTCACCAACCTCAGAAATCAGGCTGTTAACCAGGGAACAAAAATTTTTGGTGTCAAACCATAGGCAACCGCAGCTGGGGACGTGACCCCTCCTCACCTGTCTGGGTGCGATGGGTGAGCCAGCTCCAGGGATGCTCTCGGGGACTGGCTGCGGGGGTGGGCACCAAGTGCACAGCCTGCGCCTCACGTCGGTCCACGGTGGGGGCAGAAAGAAAAGCTACCCTTTTTATTTCTTTTTTCTTTTTTTTTTCTTCTTCTCTTTTTTTCACCCCCTCCTCCGCTCTGTGACATGCAACGCTCAGTGGAAACCCAAGCAGGGTAGGAAGTGGCGCGAGAGCCGCGTGCAGGAAACTGATGTGTGTCAGGAAAGGATGTCAGTGCCGGCGGTGGGACCGAGGGGCCAACAGTCGGTGCGGGAGCTGCCCCCACCCCGACCCACTGATGAGAGGGGCAGGAAGCGAATCAGAGCCCTTCTATAAATAAAGGTATCTATCTGCTTCCATTCGAGGCAGTGATAGAGCAAACCTGGAGGTGCAGGGAGCTCCCAGCCAGCGCAGAGGTGCCCAGCTGGGGTAGCACCACGGGGCTGCGAAGTATTGCCCATGTCCTGCCCACCCTGTTGGCTTCAAAGCCATTGGACTCCTGCACACCGCAGGGATCTGATCACCCAAATTCCCCCACCACGACAGCCAGAGCATCGTCAGCAATGACCCCACACAAGACTGCCACACGGCTGGTGCTTGGGGCCTCATCCTGCCGCAGCCCCCACTGGGACACCAGCCCGCAGGCACCTCGCCCACCCCATGTGCTCCTTCCCCGGGGCGTCCGTCAGCCAGATGCCCCCTTCATGCCATGCTGCCGTGGGAGGAGCTCTGCTTGGGGGCTTTCCCTCCCCCGTAAAAAATAACCAGTGCTCAGACTTCAGAAAGATGCAGCCTGAGCACAGAAGTTATTTTAGGTCAAAAGAGGTACCTGGGTAGGAAAGTTTACTGCCCTGGTTACTGCAGCTGCTGTCTGTGATCAATATCGTTCAAATTTCCCCCCCTCCGCCCCAAGCCCTCGCTTTGCAGCAATAGCTTTCCACACTACTTCCACCAGGCTGGAGGGCAGCGACGTGGGGCCCCTATTTGCTAGAAAAATTAATAGTTATTAGTGCTTGTGACTCAGCCTAGGAGCCAAGGGCCAATTTTTAAATGCAGACACCATGGTGAATGGCAACTGGTTTCCCTCAAATGGTCTTCATAGCATCGCAGGAATGGCTGGGCAGCACAGTGCCGAAACAGCAGCTGGCACATGCATGAGGGACAGGGACTGCAGTCCTCGCCGGCTGCAGGGCAGCCCTTGGAAGGGAAGTCAGTAGGGGTCACACACCATCACCTACAGGAAAATCCAAATCTTCCACGGTTTAAGCAAACACTTTGTTTTTTATTCAAACTCTTTTGCAGTTTCATAATGCTGGCTGCTTCTCCCCGAAAGGAAATAGCTGTCCCATAAATAAAGGTGGGAGGGAGCATGGGGGAGGCTGAGAGCGCAGGCGAGGCAGATGCAGAAAGCTTTTCCTGTCGTGCTCCAGCTCACGGCTGGAGGATAACATCAGTAAGCAGAAGAGCAGAGAGGGACCATGGCGCACACACGGGTGCCAAGGAGCCACTCACCCATGGCCGCGGCTGGGGCACCCCCAGCCCTCCCCTTGTCACCCTCCGAGCATCCTCCCTGAAAACATCCTCCTGGCCAGCTTGCCCAGCATGGCAGGGGTGTGCTGAGAAGCGTCCCCGCGGTGAGCCCCGCGCACTGAGCCTCGAGCCTGTGCTCCTGGGCACCCAGAGCTCTTTCCCCACTACAGCAGGGGGGACCTGCAAAACCACCTCGTGGCACTGAGCGAGGCAGGTTGGCAGCACAGGGAACGGTCAAGCAGGGGCAGGTATCGCATCCCAGCTCTGACACAAACTCTGCACCCTCAGTCATGGCACATCGTCTCCACACGCACCCTTTTCCATGCACAGTGGGGAATATCATACCGCAGCTGCAGCTGTAAGGAGCATAAAAGCCCAGCAGTGGGGAGCAGGTGTGCCCAGCAGACAAGTCAAGGCATGAGAAGGGGCACCAGGACCAGCAGCCTCCCGGGAGACCCTCGCTGGCAGCCCTGCAGGGAGGCGCGGGACCCACTGACCTCGTGTACCTGTGGATCGGGGCTCTGCCAGCTGCAGGTTTCTCTCTGTGGGCCTGGTCTCAGTGCTAAGCCAGCTCTANGCACCAGGACCAGCAGCCTCCTGGGAGACCCTCGCTGGCAGCCCTGCAGGGAGGCGCGGGACCCACTGACCTCGTGTACCTGTGGATCGGGGCTCTGCCAGCTGCAGGTTTCTCTCTGTGGGCCTGGTCTCAGTGCTAAGCCAGCTCTAGTTGCATCCTTCCAGCCCGCAGCCCCTATTTTCTTTCAAAATCAAGCTGCGATGGGAGTGAATTATCTTTCTTCATTTTCATTTTCCCTCTGTCTCTGGTGCTGGCAAATTAACAGCTTCCCTTGATGCCAAACGCTCTGCAGTTTATCTCCCGAATCACAAGTTTTACTCCCAATCTGCACTGGGGAAAATTAAAGTAATTGCAGAAAACTATTCTGAAAGGGATCCAGGAGCAAAGAAGTCAAATAAATAGGGACCATATGCACCACACCAGTCAGAGGCGCTGCACAAAGATGGTCTCATTCGCAGTGCTCAGTCCCACCCTGAGCTGGCTGCATGGCCCACCTGCCCCACACACACGGCTCTGCTCTGGTATGAAAAATTTCTCCAGGGGTGGTTTGCAGTGCCCGGAGCTGATGGGGTTTGCAGACCGAGTTTCGCACACACACTTGCTGGGTGTGTTTATGCCCAGGGTTTAGCTGGCTCTTGGTGGAGGATGGAGAAGAGAGCTGGTTGCTAACTCAGGGAAGTGCCGCCAGCAGGTGTTTAAGCTGTCCTCTGCGTGCAACGCTGCGGGGAGGATTTCCAGTGCATCATGAGGGACTCTTCGCAAGGGTCCTGTTTGCTGTTTTGCTGTGTGGAGCCTTGCCAGCATGGTCTCATTATAGCTAAGGCAGAGGCTTGAGCTGCCTTAGCTGTGCTGGGCTTCACCGCTTTGCTTCCCACGATCCATTTTCCCCCATTAAACGGGGTGCAGCCACAGCCAGGCTCCCAGTGCTGGGCCTGGGATGTGCTGCCAAGGAATAACCAGCCCCAGCCTTGCACCACAATGGCCTGCCATGGCCCGCCATGGCCCTCGATGGCTCTGCGAGGGAGGGCAGAGGAGGATTACAAAGCATCCCCTAAACAAGATGACACCGGGACCTCCAATCTCCGTGCAGCCCAGCCTTGCCTGGTCATGTACGTGCATTTCAGGTGCTCCTCGATCCCCACTGGTGAGGCCAGTCCTGTCTCGCTGCTTGGTGCCACTGGGGCAGCCAGCCCCATTCCTCCCCAGCCGGGAGAGGCAGCAGCCCAAGGACTCATCCCGCAGCTGCCTTCACCCGGTCCCTGCTTCACATCAAGGAGCCCCAGTACAGATCAAAGCACTCTGAGGTTTCCCTTGCACAGACCCAAGTGCTCTCAGAGAGTGACGCGCTGCTGTCAGCAGCCCCTGGGTGCAGGGACTGGGTTGTCCCCACCCCATCACAGCCACCTCCTTCTCGCCGCTCCCCTCACGGGCAGGCGGGCAGGCGCTTGGCTGGGTCTGAGGACCCTTGGCATCGCTCAGCACTGAACTGCCCACTGCGGTACCTGGGTTTGCAGTGCTCCCCTGCCCCTTGCTAAGGCACTGCCAGGTCTCCTTTTGCTTGGCATCACCTGCACTTACCCATGGACGGAGAGTGATGCCAGTGCTTGGCACAGTAGTGGTGACTGCCATAGCATGGGAGCTGGGGAGCGCGATGGTGCGTGGCCCCTCTGGCAGGGGCATGAAATGCTCAGATGCCTGTTATCATCAAACATTGGGGAAAATACTGTGATTACATGGAAAGAAGGAAAATAATAATGGCTAGTGCTTCCAAAAGTAATTTGGGGAGCCTCAATTTAGAAAGCCAAAATTGAGGTCCCTGGAAGAGGCTGTTTTCCAGAGGCTTCTCCAAAACGTCTGGAGGAGTTATCCGCCATTTGGCACCAGCAGCATTTGCCGTTTCTGCAAGCTGTGGCTGGGAACTGCTAGTTAAGATGCCTGCCTGGTGCTGGGGCTGCCCATCACCGAGCAGCAAGGAGTTGTCTTGCAAAACCCTCCAGCCTTCAGATGGGTCAGCATGTGTCAGCAATACCAGGCTAGCGTTACCCTGGGCTTGGGATGTTACACGAGTGAGGTTTCTGAAAATAGTCCCTGGCACCCCTCCACACTGCCGGGCCAGGCCAAGCGTCTCTGAGACTTGGTTCCAGTTTCCCCATAACCCCAGTGGGAAGAGGAGCCTCTCCCTCTCTGCACTGCCTTGGCCTGCCCCCCCCACCTCGCTCCCCTGCCTGGGGCAGAGCCCCTGTCCCTGTGCGCTGCCACCCAGCCCTGCATCTCTCCCAATGGCCACGCTGAAGGCAGCCTGCATATATAAAATTAGCACCCTTGCAGGAGGCTGCGAGGGGAAACCTGCCCTGGGCAGCTGCAATGGGAAGCAGATGCTCCGTGATTAAGCCCACGTGCGCAGGGCAATGCCGTCCTCTGAGCAGGGCTGCAGTGCCCGGGCCAGGGATGGAGGGCACGTGCTGGAGCAAAGGCTACTTTGGGCAGGGACGGCTCAGGCTGGGAGCAGCAGAGGGGCTAGATGCAGCCCGGCTGCTGCCCACCTGGACCGGGGAGGGCTGGCAGGATGGAGCCGCAGGAGCTGCCTCTGCCCCCCTGCATGTCCACGAGTGATGTTCAGGGTGGAAATGGTCTTAGACTAAGTGCAGCTCCCCTGATGGCCATGCCACACGCTTGCGGGAGCCAAGCTGGACTTTTCAGCTCCATCAAGCCAAGAGGACTGTGTGAGACGAGTTTTGGGGAGCTGCATCCGAATGGGTTGCACTGCTGGGGATGAAGCAGTGGAGGCCAGGAGGCCGAGGAGAGCCCATCCTCCTGGAGAAGTGTCCCCAGCACAAATGCCTTTTGCAGACCACTTGGAGGAACAAGCGTCCAGCTGCAGCCAGCACCTTGACTCCCTAAACCTTCCCCCACTGTGCAGCCCCGGGTCACTGAAATGCCGTATCTCTTCCCTGCAGAAAGGGATGCAGCAAAGTTTCAAAGTCCAGGGGCCAGTGACCCTGGCCGGGCCTCTCCTGCACAGCCGTGTTGGGAGGTGCAGAGGAAAGATGCGGGTTTGCTGTCTGCAGCCACCTCTTGCGCTGTCTGGGCAGTTAAAAGCCCTGCATTGAACAAGCCATGTAACCTGAGAGCGATTTTCTAGATAAGGTCTAGGCAAAGGGGGGGAAGTTTGCAAGGCCAGGTCCTTGGGGGCTCACTGACCGCTCTGAACACCAACCTGGGACCCCAGCGCCAGCAGGCGAGGAGGATGCTCATCTGCATTGCTGGCTTTGTTTCTTCTCGTTTTCTTCCCTTTCATGGTTTTGTCTCTGAAAGGGAGAAGTCCCCACTTATCTCCTGCCCTCTCCAGCCTCCCCAGTGCGGTTTCTCCAGCCTTGCAATGAGGGATGGCCATTTCTGTTTCTTCTCAAGACATTTTTCCACCCACCCTCTCTGGCTCTGGTGGGAATTGTCAGCTTTGAGATAACGAGAAGGATGAATTGTTCATACAGGATGTTGCATGAAGCCCAAGTGCTATTTGCAGGCAATTTTAATAAGTAATAATAAGGAGAGAGAACTCCAAAGGAAGTAACCTGGTACAGCAGACAAGGCAGATTTATCAAGGCAGGGAGGAAATACTCCCCAGAAATGAATCTGGCATGAGTTCCTGCACACCAGTCCCACGATCCTGTCTGCCACCACAGGCAACTCTTATCTGAAACAGTCCAGTGTTTAAAATAGACTGGAAAATAAATAGTCTTCCAGCGCGACTGATCCTCCAGAGCCTGCAGTTCATCCCAGCAGCATTTACAGTTTTCTCTGGAGTGTTTCCGACATGTACTTCAAGGCCTTCCAACTCTTTTCTCCTCCCCTGCTTGTGACATTAATGAACCTTAAGGGATTCTTAAAGGGTGTTTTATGTGGATGTATTTTTAAGCAGGAGAAGGAGAGAGCGGTTCCCAGCCCTCCATGCCTGGGGTGGATGGAGAGTCACTTTGCGAGGCGCACTCCAAACAGGAATCCATCAAACGCCAGGGCTAAGTGTTGCTGCGGCAGCTCCGCTAGCTGTGAAGTTGTTTAATGTTCATTGTTCACAGCTGTGTCACCCTAATAGAGTATTTTATTGTTTTTCCAGTTGTACTTAAAACCATCATTCATTATCCTGCCCAGCCAGTGAGTGCCTCACCTTTAATTGATGACACGAGATGAAATGCCTGGTCAAAGTTTCCAGTGTCTCCACCACAACTGGGACTGGCTCCCTGCCACCCCAGGCCCTGCCGGCACGGATCGGCCCAGGTGGGTGACCCCCCTCCAGGGCGAGGGGGACACGGTCCCCCGTGGCGCGATTCCCGGGGGAGCAGCGGCTGCTGCAGCAGACCCTGCATGGAGAGGAGGTTGTACCTGAGCTGGGGTGCCTGCTCGGTGCCGTTGAACCTGGAACCTTGAGGAGAGGGCGGACACCCCGAGGTGCCAGGGATTCTGCAAGCCACCACCCGGGCTGTGAAGAGGACAAGCCTAGGCAGCAGCAAAGCCCGCAGGGCCATCCCTGCTCTCCTGGAGAGCAAAGTGCCCATGGCCATCACCTTGCCCTGATTGAATCAGTCCTGATCAGGGCCTCTTATCGCCCCCTGTGACCAGGCAGAGCGAGGTTCGTACTGCCCCCATGCTGTGCATCCCGCTGGGCCCAGCATCAGCGTCCCATCCTGTGGGTACTCTTTGTTGGGTCTACCAGCATGAAAATGCACCTTTTTGGCCAGTGGAGCCATCTCCCTGCGTTGCTCATCCACATCAAGCTGGGCCGTCCCCTGTCCTGGCCCGAGCTACCCTGACACCCACCCACCTGCAGGCTGGTATGTGATGTTCACCTATGACAACTAATTGCAGTGACTAACTTTTTTTGCTGGAAAACAGCCGTTTTCGCAAGCATGGAAGTCTCTCTGCTCTGTGTAAGCCCTGACAGACTCTCTACAGTAGTTAAAAGGGACGGCATTAAAGAAAAAGAACTTAAACAACCCCAAAGTGAAGGGCCTGTAATTTATTTACTCCCCCCAATGAATGCTGGTTGCAAATCACTCTGTATAAAAATAACTCCTTTCTCCAACTTTTGATCTCTGATATTCCTGTATTTCCCTGGGGAAAATGTAAATCTATGAACTTATTACTAATGTTTCCTGTCCCTGACACTGGAGCCAGTTGATATTTTACTTGAGAAGCTGGAGAGAAAAAAAAAAAGCAGCATAAACCTAATGACTGCAGACTGTTTCCAATTTTAGTTTCACTTTTCAGATGGAGAGTTTCCATCTTACAACAGGGAGAGGGAGATTTTTAAATAAAACATGATTTAACTTTAGCCAAACTTCCTCCTAGTGTTTATGCTTTTGGCTCGGGGCTTGATCCATTTAAAGCTGGTTCCTTTTGAAGCAGCCCTGGCTCATCACGGCGCACTGACACGACAGCTTGGAAATTGTCTGTTCCACTTCTGAATCTGAGTTCCCTGGCCTCTGCCTCGCTGCTCTCCTGCCTTGCCCTGCCTCGAGGAACAGCTCCTGGCTCCTGCTTACCTGCGCGAGCAGTGCGCAGCGGTGGGTGACGGTGGCGTGGCGGCACCTTGCGCTCGCTGGGCATCCCCTCGGCCCTGCTGCAGGGATCCGGCTTGGCCGTATAAAGCGTGGCTGTATAAAGCACCTCCATGCCACCCCCATCCCTGACCACAATCATTTTGTAGCCCCAAAGCCATGTCCAGGAGCGGCTGACGGGGAGGCGCGGGGCAGGAGTCAAAAAAATGTTTGGGAAGTTTCCCAATTGTCTCATTTTGGTGTGTTCCCGCCCCAAACTAAATACTTCTCTAGTTCACAACAGGCTTTGATTGGAAAGGCAAGCTCTTTGGTTAAGAGGCTCTGCTCAGCTTGCGGTGCTCCTGCCCAGGCACAGTGCGATCTCTGGGAGGCTCTTCAAGTCTTTTCCTGTCTCAGGATAGGAAAAAAAAATTTCCCTGAAAATCTCAGAGCACAGGAAGATCCTTTCCTGGCATTGCTGGTGCTGGGAAGATGGCTGCATGCAGGCAGCCTAAGCGTGGCTCCTGGGAAAATGGCCTCTTCGGCTTCTCCATCCCGGCTTGGGCTCTTCTCCCTGCCCCGCAGCGCCCTGCCGGAGCTGGGGGCCCTCTGAGCCCTGGGATGGCTGGCATCGACGTGGGAACATCAGCTCCTGTCCTGCATGCTCTGTCCATAGCTGCGGTCCCCGCTCTATGGAGCTGCCCCACCCCTGCCCCGCTCAGCCCCTGCGTTGTCCGCACAGGGCTGGGTGCTGGGGGTGCCAGGGGGTGCAGGGGAGATGGGCGAAGGGGAGGCAGCCTGGCCCCAGCCCTGCGGCCGCTGGCCGGAGCGAGCAGCAGACCTGACGCCAGGCGTGGAAGCCGGCTCCCGCAGGAGCAATTCAGGCGCTGTTTTAACGTCAGCCAAAACACAGGGAATGAAAAGGACTTTAATGGGGTCTAAGTTGAGCTATGCACCCTGGAGGATTCCTGGCTGCCTCTGTTTGTGTCAGATAAATAGCCCTGTGACTGCAGTAATGTTTAACATCCCCTCTCATTATCTGGCTGGCATACCCGGGCTCCTGCAGGGGTTGCAGCCAGGCCCCGGCCACATCTTCGCTCTCAGCCCTGTCCCACTAGCTAGGCTGCAGCAGCACTTAAGCGCATTTTTGAAACTCAGCCTGATCCAGGGCTTAGGAGAAGAGGCTGTGAACTGAGCTCAGAGCCGGTCCCACTGTGGGGCAAGAACCCTGGGGCTTCTCCTGCTGCTGGGAGAGCCCCTGTGCCCTGTCCCCACAGGTGAGCCCTCTCCTGGTGCCTCTGGCTGGCCAGGCAGATGCAGTGCCAGCCTCAGTCCTCTCCTTGCCTCGGTTTCCCCATCTGTAGTACAGCCTTCATGAACCTTACTGTTTTTTTCTAAAGAGCTTTGAAGTTTAAGGGGAAAAAAAAAAGCATCTTATACACAGGCGGTCAAAGGATTATAGTTTTTAATAATTAACACTTATTAACCCTAATAAGCATAATCAGCCATTCTGACATCCCAAAATGTCTGTTGGGAGGAAGGGACCTTGTGTCCCATGTC
Organism: Steatornis caripensis; assembly: GCA_013398225.1. Classification (NCBI taxonomy): domain Eukaryota; kingdom Metazoa; phylum Chordata; class Aves; order Caprimulgiformes; family Steatornithidae; genus Steatornis; species Steatornis caripensis. Next base: position 415,846 of record VZSC01005640.1, read on the forward strand.
CCATGTCCCTGCCCCAGCTCGTGCTGTCAGATGTCCCCTCCTGCAGGCTTCTGCCCAGCATCTCCCTTTCTGCCAGGTCTGCCAGGAGGGGTTTGATTTTTCAAATCAAAGAGGGAGGGCTGGAGAGAAATATCACCTTTGGAAATGACCCTGGGTCTGGCAAGGGCGCCTGCTGCCCTGCTCTACCGGCGGGGTCAGAACAAGGGAGGATTGAGCTGTGCAACCTGCTGGCCCTTAAAGGGCTGCTTGTGCCGGAGACCACCGGCACCGCTGTGCTGTGGGAGGACCGTCCCTGCTGCTGCCACCACAGCAGAGGAGCCATCCCCAGCTAACCGCAAATTCCTTGCCCTCCCGGCTGACCCGCACGGCCCTCACCGCCTCTCGGCTGGCTGATCCCCACCACCGCTCCCTGGGGATGCTGAGCATCACCCTCTGCAAGAGGGGCTTGGGGACAGGACCCACACGGCTCTCGGGGATGTATGTGTGTGGGGGGTCTTTCCCAGGCAGCTGAAGATGTGAATGCACAAATGCTTTGCTGGGGTGCCATCTCACTCAGCCCCAGCTCTATGGGGGACCCAGGGCTACAGAAGCAGGTGAAAAAGTCACCAAAGTGGCCCCATTGCCTGGATTGTCCCGACAGAATTTGGATAAGTTGTGACATGCCCCTTCTGGGCAGGGCAACCCTTTCTGAGACCCCTGATACCGCCAGGATGAGGGCAGAGGAACTGGGACAGGATCCCCAGGTGATGGCTGAGGGTCCAAAGCTCAGCTCCTGCCAAGCTTATCCCATGGAGGTGGGCTGGGGGGTTCAGGGCTGGGATCTGCAGGAGGGGTCCTCATGGCTGGGTGTGAGCAAGGGTAAATCCTGATATCGAAGCCACTGTGTCTGCCTGGGGGAAGGCACTGCTGTTACAGTGCGGCTGTGCGCCCCGCTGCCCTCAGGCACCATGGGGCCTGGGGATACCAGCTGGGAGGGTGTGCAGCACCAGTGACCTGGGCAAATTTTGGCTAGAGAATCATGTGAGAGCTGATTCCTGAACCATGGTGGTGTACACACGGGTTCTGCCTCAGAAATGCCCTGTCTTCTCCTGGCCCTTGAATTCCCCAGATGGGTCCCTCGGTACTACCAAACTCCCAGAGACCCTCAGGAGAGACAGCACATGCTCTTCTCCATCCTAATGGCTTTTCCATCCTGGTTGTCTGATGTGCTCAGCTCCCTGGACCCTTCAGAACCACTACAAAACTGTTCCCCATCACCATCCAGCTATAAAAGGCACTTTATTAACACACAACTTGCACAACAGATGTGTCTACTGGCAGTGGGACACTCCCGAATAAGCCAAACACTGGCAGCTCTTCTTCAGCATCTGTCCCACTTTCCAAGAACGTATGGCTCCCACCAGCAATCCCAGCGTTGCTGACCAGAGCAGAGCATCCCAGCTTGAATGCTAATGATAACCCTTTTTCTCAGCAGTAAAAGCCCAGGTGTATCTCAGTCGTTCGTCTGAGCCAGTTCTTCGCACATTGCCTGGGTAATGTGGTGGCAGAGAGACGCATCCCTTGCCCAGCAGCTGGCTGGGAAGCCTCCCAGTTGCAAGGGCTGGTGTTCCCCACATTCCCATATGTATTGGTCAGCCTGGGGAAGAGGGATGGCGGTGGGTTATGCGGCTGCTCAGGCTCTGGGCTCCCTCTTTGCCCCCTTCACACCTCCGTGAACTCCTCGAGCTGTTTTTTGGGACCATCACCTGCACTGACCACTAACGCGAGGCTGTGCAGGTCCAGGGTCCCAAACAGGCAGGGCATTTTCCCACCATCTCCCCTCATCTCTGAGTTCTTCTAGTGTTTCCCTCCCAGTAATGCTCCATTTCCCTGCAGTTTCCACTCCTCTCCCTCTCTGGGCTGGCCTCAGGGAGCAGGGCAGGCTCCAGAGACGTGCTGATGGAGACAGTTATCCCGCCAGATTTTCAGGCACGTTAGGAGACAGTTGGAAATACCGTGCTTTTATTTGAATTTCCCTTCCTCGTAACTACAGCTCAGCATGAACTCACTTCCCAGCTGCGAAGCCTCCCAGTGCAGGCAGGGGTCCAGCAGCACCCACGGCCACACCTCCCTCGCTGGCTGCATCGCCCTGTCCGAATTATTCCATTGCTGGGGGCAATGGAAACCAGTGCTGCCTCCACCTCTCAAGTGTGAACAGCCAAGTGTGTCTCAGAACATTCCTATAGCTCCAGGGGCTGCTTTTAAGACAAATATTTTACTGCGGAGACCCACAGCAAATGAGCAATTAGGCTGGCAGTGCAAAGTTTCCAGGTTCCCACCATCCATATGACGATCCGTTGTGCCCACAGCTGTAACATCTGTCCTCTAACGCCCAGCAGCGGGGCAGGACCACATGGGGCGGCGTCATCCAAGTCATCCAAGCGTATCCTTCCTCCATCCAATTTCAGGCCAAGTCTTACTCATCAGCTGCCCAGTGGGGCTGGGCTGTCAGGATTGCAGCAAGCAGAGCCAGCCCTTCTCCGGCACAGCCAGGGCAGGACACCGGTGCAGCTGATCCCCTGATGGCAGTGGAGCTGACAGTGGGTGCTGTCAGGATAGGGGGGCTGCTCTGATCCCCCTGGGTGCCCCCCATGCTCAGGGGAGCTCATCAACACTCTTCACCCTCTCGGCGAGTCCCCAGGTGGTTTCCTGGCACTCGGAGCAGGATTAGCTCTCAGCACTTGCCAACGAGCAAATGTCCTTATTGTCACCTCGGTGGGGATGCAGAGCTGGCCCTTGGGATGCGGTGCCAGGCGAGCTGCCTGACCCCAGGTCTGCCTGCAGCCTGCCTGCCTGGCTTGCTTCTCCTTTTGGGCATTTAACACCGTCTGGAAGCTGTGTCAGGGGGAGAAGAGGAGACAGACGGACGGGAGCTGCTCTGACGTAAAACAGAGACGGGGAAGTGAGAGTGGAACCTGCGAACGCCCCGGTGAGCAGCCCAGTGCTGGGGACAGGGTGAGAAGCACGTTTGTGTCATTACTCATGGAGAAGCTGGCTGGGAGGCGTGCAGAGCGGGCCAGATCCCCGCTGCTAAAGTGCTGCTGACTTCGCACAGGCCTATCAACATGGAGAGCAGCCCTACAGCTGTGCCAAGATCCGTCCTCTTCTCGCTGCGGGAAGTGCGAAGTGAGCTCGAAGCACAGAGCCAGGGATGCTCTGTGGCCCCCAGGGCTGGCACGGGATCGGACCTGCTGCAGGGATGTGTAGCAGCATCTCTGGCTTAAAGGAGAGAGAAGGATGCGGGTAGGGTGTCCCCACTTGGGAGGACAGCTCCACACCAGGACCCACGGCTCCGCTTAGCCTCTGCCCCACGCCAGCCAAGTTTTCCTCCACTGATCTTTACATACCTAAATATGGCAAAGAAAGAGAAGGAAAAACCCAGGGGAGGAAACGGCCCATCCCCAGCAGCCCTCAGCACACGTTTCCTCTGCTGAGTGACTGGGAAGGGCTCAAGTGAATGGCGAGGCCGTCTCCACGCCAAGTCCCAGAGCTCCAGCTCCTACTCCTGTTTTCCAGCAGAGAGACTGCATCTTAGCATGTGATGGTGCATGGAACACGTCAGCTCCCTGGGGCTACCAGCACCCCTTCTACTGTCTCTGCCTGGATCTTCAGTGGGAATAATCAGGCAGGCCCCTTCCTGCAAGGACACGGGTCTGGGATACCGCACACTCATCCTCAGCCCTTTGCAGCCTGGAGCTCCCTTTGGGTCCGTAAAATGAGCCAGGAGCCTCACTGCATCACTGTGGGGAGAGGGCGTGATTTCCCCGGGCGGCAAGTGCCAGCAGCAAGGTGAGTGGGGAGGCTGTTGGTGCCATGTGCCCTTGCAGGGGAATGCATGGCTGCTGAGAAACAAGAACAAAAATTCCCCTCCTGGCTCCCGGCGGGCGGGCGCTGTGGGGAGCAGCACCGTGTGAGCACACAGGGTGGGACAGAGCTGCACGAGGCACCTGCCTGCGGACAGGACTTTCCCAAATTGCCGAGGGCACCGGTTCCGCAGCCAAAATGTGGCGGTGGGGAGGTGGCCCCGGCATGCAGCAGCGGCTCAGAGAGGTGCTAGCCCCGGCCACGCTTGCCAGCAGCGAGGAGGGAAGACCTGGCACCCACTCCCAGGGATCAGCCCAATCCAGATGCTCAGCACCGGGCATTTGGAGACAGCCCAAAGCTTTGCTTTTGTGTGTGTTTGCATCCCAGGTCAGGGTAAAACTGGAACCAAACCCCAAAAGCTTTGAGGATGCTGGTGGATGAATCCCATGTGGACTTCGTAGCCCGCTTCGCTTGCCAAGACCATCTTAGCTGCCACCACGGGCATGGGGTCAGTTTTAGCCTCTCCACACTGGTTAGTTGACACACAAGGTGAGCGACCCCAAGCACCCCTGCCTGCTAAACCTGAGCTGGCTCTTGTCAGGTCCTCAAGGAGAATGGATCACTCTTCGAACACCATTAAATTGTCCCAGGCAATTCTTGGACAAATCTAAACCCTCTTTTTGTGAGCACGTCGAGATTACTGCCTTAACTAGCAATGAAAATCACAGTTCAGCACCATCCCAGTGCCATAGTTCTGTGCAAACAGCATTGCAGGGTAACCCGGGACAGTGTTGCACCAGCCTCATGCCAGATGGACATTGTCTGCCTCAGCCACTGAAGCACACAGCAGCAAAGGCAAGTGCTACCCGCAGCGACAGTGACAGTGGCAGTGACGATGGGCCACTGCAGCAGAGCCCTGCCAGTGCCCACACCAACGTGTTACGCCAGGACAGGGCAGCAGAGCAGCTGTGGGTCACAGCTGGCGGCAGGCAGAGGCCAGGAGGGCATAGGGAGGCCCCCGCCGCCTTCCCCAACCTGCCCCTCGGCCACTGCTCGCCCCGGCACGAAGTGAGCCCATTTGTAAATGAGCCTGAGCTCAGGCTGGGCAGGAGGGTGGGAGTCATTCCTGAGGGACCCACGGGCTGGGCATGGACATGCGGGTGGGTTGCCCTGCGCCAGCATTCGGGTCCCTACCTGCACCCACCACGTCTTCTCTCCAGCTCTTTCTCACCCTGTGAATAACCCCAGGAGCTGTTGCGGCAGGAGCACAGGAGCTGGGGTTTGGTGGGAGGCGGCTGCACAGCCTGGGCTGGGGTAGCTATCGCTAGCTGAGGCAGCTATCGCTAGCTGAGGGTTTTTGCTGGTGCATTAGTCGCTTGGAGAACTCATCGCTTCACAGGCATCCCCTCATCAACCTCTGATGGGGCTCAGGGAACCACAAGTTTTCCGAGGGATTTGCATTTCCCTCAAACTAAAATGCTGTGGGTGCAGATAGAGCTGGGAGGGGTGGGTGAGTGGGGACGCCCGCTGCACCCCACGGTCCAGCCGGGGTGCAGCCCTGACTCCGACAGGAGCACAGACCCTGCTCGCGGGGGGCAGGCAATGGAGCCACAACGCTGACGCTAGCTGGGGAGCTGGAAAGTTTTCTACATACCAGTGTTAGCAGGAATGTTATTTACGGAGCGAGGGAGAGGTCTGACAGAGGAGAAAGCCTCTTGCCCGGCTCTTCCCCATGTATGGATATGGACTGGCGTTACTCAGCAGGATATGGCACAGACAGATGCACTAGAGCTGTGGGATGACTGTCCTTGGAGGAAGCTGGACACAGGATGGGGGGCACCTCCCTGCACCTCGGAGCAGCCAGCTGGGCGTTGTGGGGCAGCGAAATGCCGTTCACCCGCCGTGAGTGGCAGCCTGCCCAGAGCCATGCTGGGGTCGTTGTCCTTGACCCCTGTGGCTGCCCACCCTGGCTCAGTTGGATTTTGTAGAAGTTAGGGGACACAGGTGGGACATGGCCACCAGCACGTGGCCTTGGGGACACAGTGGGAGGCTGCCTTCACGGGGAACTGAATAGCAGAGCATCACTCTGAAAAGAAACTCAAACCAGCCTTTTGCTTTAATAAGCCTCCTTACAGCTCAAAGCAAATATTTTTATGAAAGTGAGATTTCACTTCCCATTTGTATTTCTGACGTTTGGTGAAAGCTGACAGTGAATATTTTCAGAGAAACACAGCTTCCCAGACCTGTGGACTTTTCTCAGCCACCTCATCACCCTGGGGAAGCCCGTCCGTGTCCCTCCTGCCGCCCGCCCAGGGCTGCCTGTGGGTAGGGGGATGCCCACCACCCCACTGGCCTCCCAGCTCCTGCTCGGGATAATTATTGGTCATAGAGGGGTGGATTTTCCTGAGTCACGGGCACAGCCGAAGGCCCTGCTCTTCTCCCTGAGGACTTAAAAGGCTTTGCAAACATACGTGGGTGCAGCCCCAGAGTTAAGTCAACAGAGCCTCCTCTGCTCGGGGGCATGAGGGAGGTGCGGGTCCCAGCTGCCTCAAAAGCACCCGGGGTTGCTGCTGTCCACCATGCGTGGCCAGGTGATTAAACAATTTTCTTCTCCTGCATCCAAATCCTGTGCTGTTTCCCCCCACCACCCCTGGGTGCTCTCATTTCTCCCCCCGCACCCTGCGCCCTGGGCTGCTGATATTCCCAGGAGCAGCCCCAGCTGGCACCAGGAGTGGGCCGGAAGGGAGAAGCGTCAGGGATTATTCCTGAGCAGGAGGCATTTTGAGGCTGCCTGAGCAGATGCGAGCGTGTTTCCCAGCGGTGACTGGCTGGGGAAGTTCACAGCGTGACTCATGCTCTTTCCCAAGTCCCTGAATCGCAGCATTGTGCTGAGAAATCAGAAACGCGCAGTCACCCTCCCGGCGCAGTGACATGCCTCCCAGCGGGTCGCTCCTTGGTGCCTGTGCCATGACGGCCTCTGGGGAGCCCCGCAGCTCAGGGCAGAGTCAGGCCTGAGAGGAGCAATGTGGGGAGAAAAGAAGCAGCTTCTCCTGAAGCAATTGCCTTCTCCAAGGGCCGGGCTCGGTGCTAAGCCACTGATACGCTTTGGCAGATCAGAGGCCCCAGAGCTCTCAACCAGCTACTTTAAAATTCGTCTCTTTTCCTTGGCATCCTGGGAAGCAAACAACTTGCACAGGAGGGCATGCATACGTGTGCTCCCTCTGCAAACAAGCTGGGGAGAAAAAAAAGAAGAAAACCAAGAGGAGCTTTTTCCCGGCGCCCCTCTGCCAGCACCACACCTCTCCCTGCACGCCGAGTACACAGTTTATTTTCCTTCCCATTAAAGTCTCCCCACCAGCCTGGCTCTGGGAAACTCAATTTATGCTCAGAGCTCTGAGTATATTATTCCTAGCGGGAACAGAGCAGGGCAGTCAGCGCGGAGGCGGCTCAGGCAGCCGAACAAGCCGGTCTTTGGTTTCGCGCCGGCAGCACCGTGCGGGGACGGGAAGTCCCCGTGCAGACAGAAAGTCTGCAGCACCGCCGCCGCAGCCGCCTCGTGCCACCGCGGGGCCGGCCAGGGCCGGGGCCGGGGCGACGGCGATGGGAGGGTTGGGGGGCTGCAGCGGTGCCAGCACAGAGGGAGGGAAGGGAATTGGTCCAGGGCTGGAGCCTCAGGTAAGTGCATAGCCCCAGCCCAAGCAATGGGCACCTCCCGTGCTTCCAGGGATAACAGCCCCGATGGGTCCTCCATGCCATGGGGCAGGCACACCCAACCCCACGCACAGAGCCGTCCTCTGCCAACCAGGCACAGCATGCCACAGCTATAACACTGGGAAGCTCAAAGTGGTGGGAGGAGGGAAAAGCTCTTGGGTTTATCCCCAAGAGCCTGCTCCAAACCCTGCCACTGCTCAGAGATGTTCCACGGACTCTGAGCAACCCTGTCCTGTGGCGTATCCCCAGCAAACACCCTGGGAGGAGGGAGGATGAGGTTGAACAGGGCAGACCCACGCACGGGGCATTCCCAGTGCTGTGCCAGGTGTTTTCCAGCTGTTTCACTGTACCTGAGCTGGCTGCAGTGGTACACATTGTACTTTCCCGTGATGCAACGGAGAGAAAAGCCGTGTCCGTGCCTCCACCGCAGCATCCCACCCGCTTCAGCCACCTACTTCCTTTTACCCGCTCCTCTTCTAGATCCATTTTATGTGACCTCAGACAAGTTAACCCCCCAAGTGTCTGGCGTGAGCAGGAGGTGAGCGGCCATCCCCACAGCTGGTTTTTCCCCTGCTTTGCAGGGTTACAATAGCTCCTTGTTCCTCTGTACGCCCCTCCTGTATCACATCCTACACAACTGCTTTGCAGTGACCTCATCTTTCTTTTTTCTTTCCCTTTCCCTCCTGCTGAAACTAAGGCCACCCTGCTGCATCCCAGCCTGTGCCCCGCACCATCTCCTGAGGGTGCCAGAGGGGACAGGGGTCTGAGAGCTGGCCAGCCCCCCTCACCTCAGCGCCTGCAGGGCACCACTGGTGTCCTGGGACCCACACAACCAGAGCATGCAACCTGTGAAGGTTTGCAGTTAAAGGGCCATCTGTGAAATCCATTTGCAGCTTTTTCCTGCAGTTTTAACCCCCTCATCCCCACCTAGCCTCAGTCTTTCCCTCAATGCTGAGCATCTCCCCAGCTCCTGCCTTTCCTCTGAGGTACACAGTGGCTCCATAGGGTGTAGCCCCATGAGGGACCCTCACCCCAGATGTGTGTTCAGTATCAGAGACCTCTTCTGTTTCACACACCATAAATGTCTTGGAAACCTGTGCACCAAGGCCGCTCAGCAGGCCTGCACACAGGGCATCTCTTGTGTGGGTGGTTTAGGACAACCTGGCACATCTGGCTGGGCAGCGTTACTTTGGCTTGGCAACACGGCCCATTTCCAGGGCACAAAGCTGTTTTCTTCTTGGGGCCTTTCCTGTGGCCTCTCCTCCTCCCAATTCTTTCATGTGGTGTTCACAGGAGCCCAGCTTGCATGAAGCAGGAGGAAATCACCAAAGGCTTTCCTCCCCTGGGGCATGGGACCTTCACATGTGGCTGGGGCTGTGGTTAGCCAGAAGAAAACATTTGTGGTAGTCAACGACTGATGAGAAACCTAGAGCCATCCACTCCTCTGGGCTGCGCTCATCCAGGCCAAGCTGCTAGGGAAGGGACTGCCTGGCCGTGGCGGGCACTCGCAGGGGAGACGGGCTGGGCTTCTCCTGCCTCGTGCCCAGGTCCAGCNCTTGGCAACACGGCCCATTTCCAGGGCACAAAGCTGTTTTCTTCTTGGGGCCTTTCCTGTGGCCTCTCCTCCTCCCAATTCTTTCATGTGGTGTTCACAGGAGCCCAGCTTGCATGAAGCAGGAGGAAATCACCAAAGGCTTTCCTCCCCTGGGGCATGGGACCTTCACATGTGGCTGGGGCTGTGGTTAGCCAGAAGAAAACATTTGTGGTAGTCAACGACTGATGAGAAACCTAGAGCCATCCACTCCTCTGGGCTGCGCTCATCCAGGCCAAGCTGCCAGGGAAGGGACTGCCTGGCCGTGGCGGGCACTCGCAGGGGAGACGGGCTGGGCTTCTCCTGCCTCGTGCCCAGGTCCAGCCTACGCACAGGGCTGAGTGCCAGCAACAGGGACGAGCTCCCCCTTGGGTGCCACCCACCCAATTCCTGCATGCCCAGAAGCCCCCCCTTGATGGCACAAGCAATTCGGGGTGCCACACTGCCTGCAGCTGACGGGGCCTCCAGGAGAGTGGCATTTAAGCACAGTCACCCTTTAGCAGAGCCCCAGGGCTTGATTGCTCGCACCCTGGCACAGGAGCAGCTGAAAGCCTTTTAGCTTCCCCCTGAAATAGGACCTTGCTCTGGCTCTGGCCCTGTCAGCCATCACCTGGGGAGGGAAGGTGCAGCTGGGGCAGGCAGAAGCACTATCCCAAGGACCACACTGCGTCTCTGCTGTACAGGGAGCCCAGGGCAGCGGGAGCTCTCTGGGGACTTGCAGCATGACCCCCCCCCACCTCCCAGTCCTGTGCCGATGAGTCACGAACTCTGTTGCAAGGCAGGGGGCTGTCCCGTGTCAGCAGGGGATGCAAACACAGGGTCTCTCCTGTGCTCCCCCTGGTTAGGGGACACTTGTTAATACCTGCCTCTTCAAGTGAGCTATGAAGATACACTTCAGTGAGTGCAAGAAAGGAGTCAGGTCCTTTTAAGGCTTTCCTACTGAAAACCATGAGGCTGTCTTGCCTTGGTATCTGTGCTGGCAGTGGGGGGGATTTGCCAGCGACTCCACCTTTTGCGTTTTGGGCAGTACTCACCTGATGCCTGCTTGTGCGGTGGGGAGCTGGGGGAGATGTTTTGCTGCAGGCTTAAGCCTTGGAGCGGGGCAGCACGTGCCTGTAAGCATCAGCATGAGCTCACGTCTGCCGGCAGCGCCGCAGCCTGAAGAGCCTTAAGTAGGTGTTGAAAATTAGGAGTTTCTTTCAAGAAGCTCTCAGGGCAGGAGGCACTGCATGGCTCAACGGTGATGGATAGCACGTGGCTAGCTCATGGCTGGGCATAGCCGCTCCTGGCCATGAAGACCCCGATGCCGACAGCACGGTGTGGGTGGAGGCTCTGGGGGGCACGGCCAAGCCCGGCTCCCCGCACGCATGCAGCTGGGCATGTGGCCACCAAAATGCTCCTCTGGCCCTTGCCACCCGAACATGGGGCTGGGGAGGAGAAGGGAGAGGTGCTTCTGCACAAAATGTAGTTGATGGGGACATACAGCTGACTTCCCCTCGCTGCAGGCCCCATGGGAGCTGGGCACTCTGCTCAATCCTGCTTCATGTGATCAGAGCCCAGGAGCTGCCCTAAAACCCCTGGATATCGGCACTCCTCCATTACCTGTGATGGTGTGTCCTCAGGAGGCTCCGTAACAAGAGCTGCCTTACTTTCCTCTGCTGTTGTAGTTGTTTGAGGTCCATAGGTGATGCTTAGAAACTAAACCCCTGCCTTATTTCACAGCCGGTTTCCCAATACGGTGACTGCATTTGGGAAGTGTGGCTGGGCTGGCTCTGTGCTTGGGGCAGGTGTGGGGGTCCCTGCTCTGGCAGTCGGGGCAGCTTCTCCTGCCTCAAAAATAACATCCATTTGCTCTCATTTTGGTGTCTGTCTTTCCTGTGAATAGACCTGTTCTTCAATTCTTCCCAAGAGGGCCAGATGATGCCATTGAGGGGGGGAGGGTGCTGTACTTCATCATGGGTGCCTAGCTCTCCCATGGGTGCTGTGAGGCTGCATGTGCACATGCCGTGGCAGAGCATGAGGGCCTTCCCACAGCGTTATCCCGCAACTGCAGCAAATGATCACGATTTACCCTGATAAAGTTAATAGCAGAGTGAAGGGAAGCACGCCAGCCACTTTGCAGCCCCTTGGCCAAGCCAGAACTCATCCTCTGGACACACATGGGTTTGCGGGTCCCCGTGGCACTGATACAGCTGTTCCCCGAGGTTTTCGCCCCCAAAATATTTAATACATGAAGCACAACTGGCCTTTCCTATGTGATGCTGCCTTGGCAACTCTCTGCCTGAAAGGACGGCCAGGTTTCCTTATGAGGGGGAGGGTTTGGGTTGGACAGGGATGCTGTGGTTAACGCGCTCCCCGGGGAGGTGGCAGGGACCCAGCGGGCTGCAGACCTTCACCTGGGGCTTGGATTGCAGCCAGGTGGGGCGGAAGGCAAAGGGTGAGAAATGCACGGTGCAAAGCTCGTGCGAGACTGGGTGTTTTGCAGGATCAGACCTTCCCCTGGGTGTTTCACACAGCAATTCCCACATCCGGCTAGCAGCTCCAGGTGTGGGTCCTGCCACACTGAGGGGATCATGGTTTGCAGGGTGGCAGGACCCTTGCATGCTGCTGGGAAGGCAGTGGTGTGCTGGGGGGAGAATGCCAAGAACGAGTCATTCCATGTGCCGGGCCAAGCCTTGGGATTTCTGGGCTGTTTTCCATGCGTCTCCGTACGCTGGAGCTGTTGGCTTGTAGCACAACAGCGCGGGCTGCTCCCCCAGCCTCGGCGCCTGGCTGCAGTCCGCGGTGCTCGACAGCCAAGAGCAATCCCCATCCCTCAGTGCGCGCCACCACTAAGCCCCAAAATATGCAGATAACAGCCACTTGTGCAAGACGCCGCTTGCATTAGCCTGCCTGGGGATTAGGTAACCCTGTCCCGAGACCTTGGAGCAGGTGCTCCAGCAGAGCCCGTGCCCTGCGGGCAGGACTCCCCGCTCCCCCCAGGCCCGGCAGCCCGGGGTTGTGCCTTTGAGCCCCTTCCCCTGAGCACAGCGTGCCCCAAAGGGGTCCTGGCCCTGGGGGCTAATAAGCACCCCCTGGCTCTGATGGCCAACACTGGGGCTGTACTCACTCCCCGGGCTGCTCTCAGGTGCTTGACCTCAGAAGTGTCTCGTGGCAGGGAGTCCCCTTGCCCGTGCATCGGCTTTAAATGGGAGTTTCGAGTGTTACTGAACATCCCCTTTTGTGCAGCAAGAGTTATGAGGTAAGTGCTGCTACCGCGGCTAGTTGACAATGTTCTAAAGAAATGCTGTTAACTGGAAACTATCAGTGAGCTGCAATCAATAAAGAAGAAAAAAGTTGATTTTCGTTAATTTCTCTACTTGAAAACATGCCCCCGCCATTGCAGCTCTGTCAAAAATCTCATTTTTTCCAAGCCCAAGTGATATTTTTCCCCATGAAATGCAAGCTAATTGAATGTGCTTAAAAACATTCTGTATGTTCAAAGCAAAAATGAAATATTTCAGAAGTGTCTGAAGGAAGATGGAAGAACTGACTGCAGCTGATCTAATTCAAGACTTTATGTTGGGAATAAGCCTTAAAATTTCCTTTTTTTTTTTTCTCCACCCTTTGGAGGGGAGCCTTCCAAAACCTCGACTGCTTCTCTGTGTCAGCTCCTGGCCAGGGTGCCACGGCGGGTGTCTGCTGTCATCCGTTCTGCTCTGGGGGCGCTGGGCTGTGCGGAGGAGACCCAGCCCCGCGGGACATAGTGTGTGTGTGTGCGTGGGGGCTCATGTGGGGTCAGCGCCGAAACGCGGCACTCAGGGCCACCTCTGCAGCCCTGGGATCGGGGCAGCGGCTGCCTGGGGGTGGTGGTGGAATTGGGGGTGGGAGGCAGGGGGACGTTGGTGTCCTGTGGGGCCGCCGGGGTGTTCAGGCAGTGCCGGTGCTGGTGCAAACCACAGTACCCTGGTTCCCTAGCAGCGCAGGGTGAGCCAGCGCAGCGCGGGGCCAGGCCTCGCAGGGGACCTGCCTGGATCTGCTGTTGGGTGCGTGCCGCTGACTCATGTGTTACCAGCAGATGTGCTCCATTGGCGGATGTTTTGAAGGCAAGCCTGGATAAAAGATGATTGTAAGCACACCCCAGGCCTGATGTTGTTTATTAACAGACTCATTTTATTGCAACATCTCGGGCCCTTTCCAGAACGCTGTAGTACAGCAAAAAGCTCCATGAAATAGGCTCCAGAGAAAGCAGGGGTACCTGCACTCCCTCTGGCACTGGAAGAGCTGGCACCCTGGCCCTGGAGAAGCAGAGCTGCTCGGCAGCTCCTCTGCAGCAAGGAGATGGGCCGTGCAGCACCCAGGGACAGGGCAGACCTGGCTGTTCCTGGTGTCACCGCTGTGCCACAGTGCAACAGCAGGACTGACACTTGTGGCAAGGCTCCTTTCCAAAATTTCAGCTTTGTGGTGAGCTGAAACAAAGCCCCTTGTACCCTGGTGCAGAGCTCGTCCCTCCCAGCAGCTCGTCATGCGGTGACGGCCGTGCTGGGAAGCCGAGTGCTGTGGTGCTGACCCCAGTGCTTGCGTGGGCTCCAGTCCCAAGACCAAGTGGGTGACACCTGCTTCAATATACTCTTCAGCACGTCAAAATAAAGCAAATTTGGGGTTTTCTAGGCCTTTCCTGCCCCCCCTTCCCAACTGCACGTATCTGCCAGGTCAGAAGGAAGGCACAGGAACCCAATGCTGTCCCAGCTGTGCTGAAAGCACAGGTCAAAATGAGATAATTCCTGTGGGGAAGGGATGGATCTGGCCTCTGAAGGCGCTCCCATCATCACTAGTCTAGATAAACATCCCAATAAACATGGGCTGATGCAATTAGCACATGCAGGGGGACACCAGCCTGTCTCCCTCTTGCCTGGGGAGGGCGAGCAGCAGTGGCTGGGGAGGGCGGTGGGGTGCGCGGAGAGCTGGGGGCCCTGGGGACCTCCAGATCACCCTCCTCGCCNAGGGATGGATCTGGCCTCTGAAGGTGCTCCCATCATCACTAGTCTAGATAAACATCCCAATAAACATGGGCTGATGCAATTAGCACATGCAGGGGGACACCAGCCTGTCTCCCTCTTGCCTGGGGAGGGCGAGCAGCAGTGGCTGGGGAGGGCGGTGGGGTGCGCGGAGAGCTGGGGGCCCTGGGGACCTCCAGATCACCCTCCTCGCCGGCCTGTTAATATCCAAAGTGGCTGTGATAAGAAGCAGTTGCTGGGGCCGCAGGTGGGAAGGTGTCAAGTCGTACGCACGGAGCTATAAACAGTGTGTGCCCATAAACCAGATCAAAGCAGAAAGAGTTTATTTTCAGAAGGTCTGCTTCCTCCGCAGAGCCTGGAGACAAAGAGCTCTTGGGGAAGGAGGAAAGGAAAGGGAGAGAAAAAAGGGGGGGAGCTAAAGGAGGGGAAAGGATCGCGTCGGCCATGCTGGTCTGTGCTGGGTGGGTCGCATGCTCTCGGGCGATGCGGGATGCTGAGCAGAGATTTGCTGCACTTGCATCTGGGAGGCCCACGGTGTGTGAGCAGCTGGTGCTGAGGGGACGGTGGCAGCTCCCGGAGTCCTCCTGCAGCATCCCCGGTGTGGCTGTGCCCCGAGGGGGATGCAGGGCCCCAGCCACCCCGGGACGGTGTGAGCAGAGCTCCTGCGGGCAGCCAGGACAGGGCTGCTCCCTGCCTGCCTGAAGCACCTGAGCACGAGCCCGTAAGTCACAAGCCCTTAAGCAAACTGTTGTGAAACCCTTGTTGGTTTGCAGAGTCCGTCCCCACCCTCCAGCCCCCAAATCACAGGGCTCAGCTACTGGAGTGCTGCAGGGGGGAAGTGGGCGCCCATGGCTCCCACCTGCCCCTTGGCCAGGGAGCTCGTGGTCGCTGCAGGCAGGAGGAGGAGGAGGAAATCCAAGAGGGGGAAGGCAGCCGCGGCAGGTTTGTCAGCAATCGGAGCTCAAGAGGTCAGAGAGCAGATGTCGGGGTTGTAATGAGTGCGTGTTAGCTCAGAGACGCCTGTATCCTGTGCTGCCTGGGCTCCCCTCGCCCACTTATTTAGACAGAAAATTCCCACTCCTTTCCCACCGCCTGGCTGTGAAATGAACCAGATGAAGCTGTTTGGGGTCTCAAGGTTGTTCGATTTTAGTTCCAGTTGAAGACAACCCTCTGAATCTACCCATGCGCTGCCGGAAACGGGTGCCACAGCTGCAGGCTCCCACTGTAGCCTATTTTTGGGAAGAAAGAGCAGCATCACTGCAGTGCATTCTCCTCTCCTTCTCATTGACACTGGTAGGCTCGGAGGGTCAAATCCTCACCACTGTTCTCCGAGGCAAGATCTTCTGTATCTGCCCCAACCCCACCAGTGCATCCTTTCCAGTGATGCCTTGGTTGCAGAGGGCACCAGACCCACACAGCCCCTCGTGCTCCCACAACCCAGCCCCCTCCCAGCAGGCAGGGGTACATCCGCAGGCGAACAGCCCCCGGCAGGAAATAGGTAACATCTGGCCCCAAATCGCCAGCACCTGCTTCCGTGCGCAGCCTGCTGCCGACCAGCCCTGGTGTGCTGCCACCGTGTCCACCCGCTCACACAGTGCGGTGGGTACCGGCTGTGCTGGGGCTGTGCTGCAGCGCTGCAGGGGGATGTGGCCCTGGGTGCTTTTTCTTAACCAGCCTTGCAAAGGGGAGGTATGGCTCTTTTTAGAAATGTCCTGCTGGGACTGTAACAGCTTTTGCTCCATCCCAGCAGTACGGGGTCCAATGTGCTGGTCCTACAGCCCCCCGGCTCTCCTGCCGTGGGGCGTGCTGGCCCCTACCCTGCAGGGCTCCCACAGGCCTTGGTTTTGAGCCACTGCAATTAAATGCCTAGATTTTTCCAGGATCGCTTTTCCTGCAGCCCCCAGCGGCTTTCTGAGCCTGCTTTCTCAGTGAAGTAAGAGTAACGTGCTCACTTTCCCCTGGAAGGCAGCACCGGTCCCACACCACCCTGGCAGCACCTGCCGCTGCGCCGGCCATTACCTTCCCATTCATAACCACCGCGAGGGAAACACATTGCACGGCCTTCAAGGGAAATTTCACTCTGGTTTGCACAAATATTTATCCCACCTGTTTCCTGCCTGGGCCAGCTCCGGGCCCGGAGGACGCGGTGGGTCACAGGCAGCAGGGCAGAGGAAGCAGCGGGGAACCGGCTTCTTCTCACACAAAGACCTTTGGTCTGCAGGGCTGTGTGGTTTGCAGCGGCCCCTGTTTCTCTCTGACGTGTTTTCGTGAGCAGCTGGCTATGGATTTAATATCTGGTGTGGCATCCCAGTGTTTGTCGGGGAAGGGCATGATATGGGCGAGGACACAAGGGGCTGCGTCTCTCAGCTGGAGAAGTAAAAGTCATTTACAACTTGCCTTTCGTTTGCTTTCACCCATGCTGGAGCATCTTTGGAGGGAAGTGAACCAGTTAGGAAACCAGCACACGTTCCTGCCAGAGTATTTCTGATGGCTGTCAACAGCCTGGTTTTAAATGTCCATGTTTCTTCACCCCTACGGGACCCTTCCCCGAGTTGAAACAGCTAAGAGCTGGCATGGTCCCACAGCAGCTCAGGCTGGGTCCTCTTCCCCGTCGCACTCCCTGGCTACCCCACGAGCTGCTGGCATTGCCACCTGAAACACCAGCAGCTGGTTACCACCAGCTCTTGCTTTTCCACGGCACAGAAGGAGAAGCAATTCCCCGGCACCGAGCTGCACAGCCACGGTGCCGCATCCACGGTCAGCCGCGGGGGTACCGCCCTGCTCAGGAAATCCCTGGCCCACGGGGCCGGGGCGCCGGCAAGGACGGTCGTGCTATTCTTACCCTCGCCCCTCGCCTCCCTCCCTGCTGCCCGCAGGAGACAGGATACGGGCTGGGTGGCTCCGACTCAATGCATCATGCTGCCGCGGCAGTGAAGGCGTGAAGAGCTTGGCCCCGGGGTGTCCTCCGGATCCCACCCCTAAAATTAGCCCTAACTGTCCCGCAGGTGGCTGTTCTCAGTGCAGGCAGCACAGGCACGGCCCCAGCTTTCTCCCGGGGCTGCTGCAGCTCCCCCGGCCTCCCTGCCGCCGTCATCGCTGTGTTTCTCCCCTCTTCCCAGCCAGCCCGTGATTCATGCACACAGCTCATCAGGGCCTCCCTGGAAAGCCCCCGAGGAGGTGCAGCTCACGGACACATCTGTGCGGGCGGCACAATCGCCAGCGGCACACCAGGCCGGCCAGCACCTGCGCTGAGGGCCACCAGCCACATTGTTCTGCCTTCCTGCGCCTGCCCCATGGCGCGGCTTCCACCCGCCAAGAAAAGACACGTTTGCAAAGCAGCCTTGCCAGCCGGTGGCACCACACCAGGCAAAACGCTGGCAGGAAGGGTTTGACTCACACTGGAGTTAATGAAAACAAAACTGCAAATAAATATTATTCGCACCATTTCCTTACCGGAATGGGCTCCCGTTTCCCTTGCAGAATGTCTTCTGCTGCATGTATGCCGGTGCTCCTTGTGGTATTTCACCTACGGGGACTGTTGCTGCTGCCATTGAACCACCTCCCCTTCCCGCTGCTATCAACGGCAGCAGTGCTGCGCTAACCAAAACCCTTTCCAAGTTTATCCTTAGCTGAAGGCTAAGGCTTGGTCGCTGCGAGCAGCCCCCAGACCAACGGGTTTAATGACAAACCTGAACCTCAGCCTGGCTTGAACTTCTGGCAACCTCCAGCCATGCTCAGCGGAAACTTGGATCCCATTATGGACTCACCTGGACTGAGTTTCGAGCAAGTATGGGCTGTTCCTTGAGCAAGCATTTTGTTTTGTAGTTGGAGGGGAGCACACAGGTTTAACAGCGTGGTTCCCATCCCTGCACCACGCCATCCTCCACAGCTGGGGCTGAGCTTTGCTCCGCAGCCTTCGAGCCCAGGATCTCCCCCTGCCTGTGCTGGGCTCTGCCAGCTGAGTTGGGCTCTCCAGCCTTTTGGCATCCCTGTATTTCATGCCCACTTCTAACTCAGGAGCAGGCAGGGGCTGGTGGGAACGCAGAGCGGCCCTGTGGGCTGCCCAGGTGCCTGCAGCAGGGCCACCAGCTCCACACCCTGAGCAGACGCTGCTTTTCCCCAGAAACGCATCACAGTGTGGCTGGAGAACAGAAACCAGGATTCGATGTCAGCTCTTCCCATCCTTTGCCCCAATTTCCCAAGTAACTTCCTTACCACTTCAAAAGGCTAAATGTTAGTTACTGGGACTCGGAAGCCTGAAAACCCCGCTGTGGGATGTAAGAGCTAGCCTGACCCACACGGTGGGTTGTTCTGCACCGAGACTCACTCCAGATCCCTTTTTTTTTACCCATGTGAGAAATCAAATGACCCGGCGTGCGGTTGCTGCAGCCGCTGAGGGTGAGCTGCTGTGCAGCAAAGGCAACCCTCTTCTCCAAAGCTCCTGCACAGGATGCCCTTGGCAAGGGCTTCTCTGAACCTCTTCCTTGGACCCCCTGGGCTCCCACGACCCGCAGCAGTCGCAGGGAGCCACAGCCCATCGGTTGGGAGAGCCCCAAGCGTTTCCTGCTGAGGCAGCACATTCCCGGAGGGAGGAAAGGTCATGGCGCTGGGGCTGCCCGGGCTTCCTCTCCCCGCTCCCGGGCACGGCTGTCAGCCGCCGCGGTTTCCTCTGGTTCCTGCCCAGCCTCTGCAAGGTGCAACCCAAACCTGGCATCAGCGGAGGTCCCGCTCACCGGCTCCCCTCGCCTGAGAGCTTCCCACCCACCCACAGCAGAGTGGTGTCGATTTATTTAGCTCGTCGGTGTTTTTTAGTTTTATTTGCTTGCCAGAAACACAGTGCTGGGTCGGGCACAGCTGGACAGGGCGAACAGGGCCGGCCACTCGCCAGGCCGGAGCCGGATGGCTTCCTGGCTTCCCCGGTGACACACAGCCTGGCGGTGACAGAGACGAGTCGCTTCCCTTCTCCGCCCCCCCCCTCCTTACTGAAGCATCACAACCTTCATTTGCCTTCGGCTCTCAGGGTGGGGGCAGCGGGGCTGGGGCTGGCCAGCAATGGTGACGGTGGAGGGGATGATGTCTCCATGTGGCACCACAGGGATGGACCCTCCTGGATTGCAGTTTATATAAAACCGAATTTTGTGCCATCCGAATGACCGTGGCTGTGTAATATATTACATTCACCATGTATTTAGCACACCATTTTATAGAAAATTTGAAGCAAAAGTATCTAGCACAGTGCTTAATACAAAAAATTGAAGCAAAATTATCCAAGACAATCATGTGGAAATGAAACTTTGAAACTTATTTAAAAAATCAGGCACAGACATCATCATACCAAAACCCCCTGTCAGCATGAGTCATTTTGACTCTCTCCCAGGGAAAAAGCACCAAAATGCTCGTGTCCCAGTGAAGCGTTTCACTTCTGACTGCCCCAGCAGGTGGGTTCCAGCACCCCAGAAATGCCCCCCAAACCCAGGAGATGCTGACTCGGTACCAAGGGAGAACAAACTCAGGTCAGTCCCACGGCCATGGCCAAGGTGCCAGTAATTGTCCATGGCCAGTGATTGAATCAGCCACAGGTATTTTCTGTGCTTCCCGGTATTTAACTTCCCCGAAACACTATTCACTTCCATAATCTATTTGTGTAATAGCTTTTAATCATAATTTTGTAAGAGGTTATAGTCTAGCAGGGGGCTGATAATCCCTTGCAGTACCCACAGTGCGCAGAGGGAGTTGGCAGCCGCTGGTGAGTGCGTGTGGGGCTGCCGAGGGAGCCCCGTGCTGCTGCTGGCATTGGCAGGAGGGTTTATGTGAAGTGTTACCTGCTGTTATCGTCTGTCCTTTTACATGGGTTTATCAGCCAGCGGCCCTTCCTTTTACAAACTTGGGGCGGTTAATTTAATAATCTCGACAAGCGGAGGGGGCCAATGACGGGAAGGCTGGTGTGCTCCCGCGGCACACGTGCGCCAGTGCAGATGAGCCATGGCAACCAGGAGGCTCTGGGGTTGGGGCTGGACCCTCCCCCTCCCCGGGGTGAACCCATGGTGGAGGGTCCCATGACCTCCCCAGCGGAGGGGAAACTGAGGCACACACAGCCACATGGCCCAGGCGAGCTGTGCCAGAAACTGGTCTGGGACCACTTGGCCGCCTTGCCCAGGGCTTCAGCTCCAGCTTCTCAGGGGGAGAAAAGGACTTATCTGCACTTCTTCAACACTCAGAATATGTTTGCTTTGGCTCCAGGTTAATATGTATCGGTTTACTCATCTGATAGAGAGATCAATGAGCAGAGCTGGCCCCAGACAAGAGATGTGACAGGTCTATTTTCCATGCATTTCAAAGCCTTCAGTCCTGGCAGCAGCAAGGGACTCCCCTTCTCTATCAGCAGCCTATTAAAGGGTCTGAAATTCAGGCTGAAAATTTTGCATGCTTTTCCATCAAAAATCTGCCCACAAAGGGAAGGGGGCACAGGAGCTGTGCCTTTCCTAGCATCCCTGCCCAGGTGCATTGCAGCAAGATGAGCGTCGCTGCGAGGTGGGTTAGGGGAGGAGGGAAGGGAGCTGCTACGGCCACAGCCAGGTCCGGGCTGGACCTGGAGGGAAGGACAAGTGCGGTGCCGGGAGGACTTCACTGGAGAGTCCTGCCCAGCTGTGCCCAGCGGCGGTGGTGCCAAGTTCAAGCTCCTGGCTGTCTCTTGCCAGGCTCTCTGCAGCCCAGCTGGCCCCTCCTGCTCCTGTCCCTGTCCCCACCGTCCTCCCCTGGTAATGCAGGGAACAATAGCTGTTGCAGCAAACTCAGGGCCAGAGCTTAGGTGGCCAAGCAGGTAAACCAGAGGAGCTACAAAGACAAACACAGCAAACAGGGCTTCTCCAGGCCCAAGGCCAGGGCCCTTTCAAGGATTAAGTCCCCTTTGCTGGGGTGAAGCAAGCGTTTACTGAAGCTGTCGCTATAAATCCCAGCAGCCCTATTTGCAGGAAGGGTTTGAGTCCACCCTATATGTGCTGTGGGGCGGCGGATGGGGCATCTCCTTGCCCTTGCTCTCCATTTGCACTGGGTTGCCAGCAGTGCCAGCTGCCCCTCGCCCCAACAGGACCCATGGTGGGGACAAGAGCCAGCTTTGCCCTGCGCTGGGGCCAATCTTCACCTGCTCCCGTGAGAGCTGGAGGGAACCCAGGGAGCGGGACCCAGTGTGGAAGGACCCGCCGTCCCCACCAGCTGCTGGCCATGGCTGCACTCACCACCGCTGCCCGCCCAGCACTTGCCTGCCGCTGGGGAGCGAGGAGGCGGTGGGGAGCACCCAGCATGCCGGCCCGGCAGCCACAGCCGGGGCTCACATGCCGAGGGGCAGAGCACCCCTTTTCCCCACACACCAGCGAGCCAGCACTGACCAGGCTCGGGGCTGCACCACGCAGCATCACCTCCAGCCAGCTCTTCAGCCCCCACTCGCTCTTTAGCCCCCACCAAGACCCAGTCTGGCTTTTCTTTCTCCCACTGCTTTCTCTTGGCAGATAGTTCGCTGACGTCTTGTAAACTAAAAGCAGGTTGATTTGAATTTTCCATGGATGGCTCGGAGTCACGGATAATTCATTATTCACACCTCTCTAATTAAACCGCTGCCTAGCAGGCGAGGCAAGGCTGAAATCAGCCAAATGTCCCCTGGCCGGTGCAGGTCAGCAAGGTCCAATGTGGCTTGAATTTTGGCTGTGGTGTCACTTACGCTTTGCTACACGGAGGACACAGAGATGCTTTGATAAGCGACATCCTGGAGGTGGGAGGTTTGAAAGCAGCACAGAGGGGAGGGCAGCCCATGGGGGAGAGTTTCTCCAAATCTGGGCCTCAGCGCTAAGGCCTTCCAAAGCCTTTCTGCTGCTGGGGAAGAGCTGAGCACGGCTCCGGTCCCGCAGCAGTGACTTGGAGCCATGCAGTGCATTCATGTAACTATACGCCCACAGAAGGAGCTCGCTGGAGCTCGCAGCCAGCTTGTCGGGGTTCACACTCGCTGCCTTTGGCACTGAGGTTCGCTTTCTAATTCCTGCTGAAATCAGACTCACTGATACTATTTCACTTTTTAATTCCAGCTAGCTATAAAAGCAGAGGGCTGCTGCAGACGGACAGATTGATGCCTACGGCTGCGAGAGCCAGGGTGGGGAGCGACCGGTGGGCTGCGCCAGCCTCGGGCATGTGCCCATCACTCAGACCGGGATGCAGGCTCCTGGCCCCACAGGCGCCGTAGGATGAGCCAGATTGGCATGTTTTGCTGCCGCAGCCCTCCCGGTCCCCAGAGCATCCCTCCTAGCTGCCTGCCCGCGGGGTCTCTGCGATGGTGGCAGCAGGGCAGGCAGGGCGGGCAGGGTGCTGGGAGGAGGACGCGCGTTCCCAGCCCTGCTGATGAGAACTCCAAATGTGGTCGGTGGGCTGCTCTCCGCAGGCAGCTCTCCGCCACGAAGGCAGCCAGGGCCATTTTAATCATTTCCAGATTTGTGTGGGAGGTCAGGGCCCTGGGGTGCTGCTCCATGTCAGTTTTATAAACACGGCAGTTTTTCCAGATGGTCTCTGGCTCCAGCCTGGCTAGCAGGTTGATTGGGCCAGACCAAAATAACAACAGGTGGAGAACAGGCCATGACTGCCTGACGCTATCTCCTTTTTCCATCTATTCCCCAAATGAATTTTTTTTTTTTTCGCAGAAAACAATTAAATTTTGCTGGGGCTGGGACGGGTGAAGCCGCCAGGCTGCAAGCTGAGGCCCCACGCCTTCGCTACACTTACGAGAGTGGCATCTACCTCAGCACGCTGAGCCGGAGCTGGGCTGGTCCCCCTGCTCGCCGCGGGCAGAGCCAACACCCAGCTCCCGAGCACTCGGCAGCTCCGTCGTCGCCGGAGGATTTTGCCTCCATCCTCTGGGGAGGCGGCTGAGTCAGCAGATCGATTGCACACCAGCAGTCTTTTTCATCACCCTCCATGTATTCTTCTGAGTTTTACAGCAAGATGTGGTTTTTTATCTTTTTCGTTAACTCCCAAGGAAATGTAGTGCCAATTCGGCAGGGCAGCAGCATGCTGCCTGCACCCCACACTTCCAGGGCCAAGAGGGAGCCGCACATCCCAGCGTGCTCCCTGCGTGGTGGAGGTCCAGCCGGGGCTTCTGGATCTGGTGGTTTCCCAACATGGAACCGGTCCACCAGGACCACTCAGATCCAGGCCAGCTCTATGGAGACATCTCCAAGCAGAAACCCAGAGGGCTGGAAAAACCACAGTTGTGTACTGCAGACGAACTGAATTGCTCTCCACATAGAGGGCCCTTTCACATTTCCCACTCGCCTTCGAGTTAACGTCTCTCCACGGGCTGAATCTTCCCATACAGGAGATGAAGTTTTGGCCAGAGATTATAAACTGATGGTGAGCGTACATAAAAAATTGCATATGTAGCACTGCTGCAAGCCAAGCCCAGCACATGTGCCTCCCCGCATCTGCTCGTGCTTGCTGCGAGCGACTCGCCCTGCGCACGCCTGCGCACGTGCACGTGCACTGGGATGGAGCTGAGGACAAACAGAACAAGGGGGAGAAGGAGGGAGGTTTCTGAGGATTCTGCCCAGAGGGAGGTTTCCAACAATCAAGGGGAGGTAGCCCACCATCCCCTCCATCCCCGTGGTGCAGCCCCCTCTCTCCACCTCCAACACCCAAAATCCTCGGCAGCACCCCCTCCTCGCTCCACAGCGTCAGTCTGACATCACGCATCTTTATTTCCTAAACTCAGGCCAAAGCTTAATTAGCCCAGGCCTGTCGCTGTTCGCAGAGCTAACACTGACACCTTTTTTCAGCCTGCCCTGATTTCTTCCATAGGAGTGGTCCACTCCTGACCTCGCACAGGGGCTCTCACAGAATTGCACATCCCCTGATGCTCATCACAGGATCCCAAAGCAGATCTGTAGATGTTGCTCACCATGCTGCAATTCAGCATTTAAGTCCAATTTATTTTGTGGCCGTTAATGGAGAAGAGGCTTCCTCCTGTGACCCACACAAAGCACCCGCTGGTGAAGGGCCCCAGCACCAAAGCCAGCCACGCAGCAAAGGCACATCTGCCAGGGGACGCGGCTTGTGCATGTGCTGGAGTTTTGGCCAGCGTGGCTGTCCCAGCAATGCTCGGAGCAGGGGGGCCCTCGTGCAGATACCAGCAGCTGGGTTCATCAGCGTGCATGGCAACTGACGTGCACCCCGAAGCGGTGGGTGCACCCAGACGCTCCCAGCCCACCTCGTCCGCTCCGGTAAGGAAGCAGGGTTAGAAATGCCTAATCCTGTTTCTACCACCTCCTAAAATGGAAGTCGCGAGTGCTGGGCGGCGGGTCTGGACAGCTTTACTCCGCAGGCAGGTAGGCAGTGAATCTGGAAATCCTCTGCGGTGGGGGAGCAGGCAGCAGCGGCGCGGGGGCTCGCCTCCCCCAGCCCTTTGTTTAGGAATCCCATTTCTGCCATGTTTAAATATGCCCTAATCCTACAAACACTTCCCCTCCAGGAGAAGGAACAGGCCTTTTGCTGATTTTTCTCTGCAGCTCTGCGTGTACACCTGAAACCTCTGGACGATAAAGAATGACTTGGCTGTGGTACGGTGCCTTTATCACCCTCTTCGTAGCTTGAAAGTGTTATTGGCCCCATTCGCAGGTGGAAAACTGAACTTAGGGTGCAGTGATGGAGGAATTCTGGTTTTAGTGCTTCTGCAGCGCTGTCACCACATGATGCGAAGTGCTGATCCAGTGCAAATGCATTCTGCCTGAGCACATATATTCAAAATGTTTTGACAGGTTAATTTTGTCCGGCTAGCTTTTTGCCAGCTCCCATCTCACCGGTCTGTGCCACGCCGGCTACACACGAGGCCAGCTCTCGCCTGGCCGCCACTGCCCGCAGAAGGTGACAAACCCCCCCCGCAACAGCACTGGGACCAGCCCAACGCTGATCTCCGCAGCCCAGGAAAGCGGGAGCTGTAGCGTATGTGCGTGCTTGGTCTGTACCTCTGCAGTGGGCAAAGAGTTTGCCTCAGATTTCGAGAGCCCATAACAATATCTTCTCCTGTTGGCATGGGCGACTTTCTGGATCCTAACACCCAGAAAGCGTACTAGCAAATGCTGCATTTTTGGGCATAAGGGAGCTGTTCTTATAAAATCACGTAGTTTCTCTGGAGGATTTGGGAGTTCAATAAATCAAGTAACCAGGCTGGCTACAGCCAACACTACAGGAGTTATAATCAGAAGCGACACGCTGTAGATCTTTCTCCAGAACAGCGATGGGTGGAAATTGCATCACTTGGGAAAAGTAATGGACAGAAAAAAGAAAAAAAAGGGCATTTCTAATAGGGACATTGGATAGACAAGGAGCCTGAGGCCATGCTGAGCCGGGAGCAGCTCTGGCGTCTTCAGCCGCAGCAGTTTTGCTGCCTGGCAGTGCTGCTCCTGCGGTCTGGTGTGGAGACAGGGACCGAGGACCACCGAGTGCCACGGCACTGCTGTGTCCTGACCCAGAATCGGGCTCACAAGGTTAATTTTTGTGCTTTCAGGAGCACTCACACCTGGGCCCTGTGCTTTCAGGGACAGGTTATGCTCCAGGAGAGCAGTATCTTTAAGTTGGTAGTTTCTGGACAGTCTCTCTCCCTGGCACCCCCTTTTTATTATCGTCTACGAAGGTAGCATGTTTCTAAAATTAATGCAGTAAAACTGCACACATACTTATTCAGGGATGGAAATGGGCTTAAACACCAGCAGACGTATTTGGAAGTGCCAGGATGGAAAAATGTCTCCGAGCACCACGTGACCGCCTTGCTGCAAGAGCGCAGGGAGTGCTCCTGCACCCTCGGCCGAGGCAGGAGGGCCTTATTATTTCAGCTGCTGAAGAGGGCATGTTTATATACATGCACATGCATTAATGCACGTACACACATGTGTATAACGCGCACGTTACCCGCCCGATTGCATTAACAACACGCGCACGTGCCCACCCTTTTGCATGCACCCCAACGCAAAGAGCTCTGCGTTGGCATATAAACACACGTGCAACATATAGACGCATATGTGTGCATCTCCCGCGCTCGTTCAGTGCAGAGGGAAGGAAACAAAGGCTGGGATCCCTGCGGATGAAAGAGGAGGCAGAGGAAGGGCAGGAGCAGCCCACACACCGAGCCGCCCGTGGACTGCCCCACCGCCCCGCGTTCCCAGGCTGCTTCCAGAGGCGCAGGCGAGCGTCCCTTATTGCTTACACCTGGCTGCTATTAAGTATTCAATCAAAAAGGGATCACAAGCCAGATATAACTAATTCAGAGGAACTTCTTTATACAACAAGCCCCTTTCAGTTTGCTTGTTTGGTTTTATATCTAAAGCTAACTCCGGCGGGCTTGAAAATGAGCAGGGCTCTTGGCTGCTGCAGATAGCGGGGGGGACACGCCACGTTTCCAGCAGACGGAGGTGGGAGTTCTCCTTTGGTGGTTTAAAAATAGCACTACAAAGAGAAGCGGGCTGGGATCCTGGCGATGTTCGGAGGAGGGGGGTGACGCAGCAGGGCCGTGCCCCAGGCCGGCGCTGGGGACAGGCCAGGCGCCGCAGAGCCAGCGGGTATCCCCCAGAGCTGGTCTTCAGGTCCTCTGTGCTTGTCCACCGCAGTGAGGATCTGAGGCTGCCTGGTTCTCCGCAGGATGCTGAAGAAGAGCCGCGCTGTTGCACAAGGTGGTGCCTCAGCAAGGCTCACCTGTGACCTGCTCTTGGGCCCTCCCCAAAATCAAATCCGCCTAAGGCAGACCATGACGTGGGTCTTAGCACTGGGCGCTCGCGGTGGAAGCTCTCCCAGCCCTGGCAAAGCAGCTGACATGCAGGTCCCACAACGCACGGCTGGCTTGGGGTACGTGGGCATGGCAGGGGATGTCAAATGCTCCCCGTGCTGAGCCGTCACAAAGCAGGAGGAATCTCGCAGGTCATCTGGGGACGAGGCTCTGGCCCCCCGAGCCGCCCTGTGCCAGCCCCGGGTCCCCAGCAAACAGCGGGCAGTGGCAGAACTGGCCCCAAATGTTTCCCACCCGATGGCTTTGACCGTATTTCAACAAGGAGCTCAAAATGTCATCAATCATTTGTGACACTTCCTTCCTCTATGGTTAAAGAGTCTCATCTTTTTTTTTTTTATTAACTACGAAAAATCCACATTTGAAAGTTCCTTTCCTCCCACCTTCACAGAAGCCCAGCAGCAAATGCTGCCGGCTCCTCCGCAGCCTCTTCTAAATCCCAATCCTAAGGACAGCTGCTTTTCTGCTACTTTTCTGAAATGCAAAAAAATGAAAGGAATGACAATAATAATCACACTTGTCCTGTAGCTGCTGTCTGCAATGCCTCCAGAGGTGCAAGTGCCTTAACCCTTGCACACCCACGCAGTGAGTGAGCACTGAGGTCCCCACAGCAGCCCACATCCAGCTCAGCACCGGGGACACGTCATGACTGCTCTGTCCTGGTCACCTACCCCGAGAACAGAGCATGGTCATGTTGCTCTGGAAGTGGCAGAGCCATTCCCTCGATTTTATGCAATCTACATGCAGTAAATCACCAGCTTCCTCCTTATTTCCCCCCCTCCCAGAAGAAACCAGCATGAGAAACTCACCCAGTGTGTGGGTGTCCAGGGATTTACGCAAGCGGCAGGCAGAAACCAAAGGCTTCCCGCAGCTTGGAGGCTTCCTGTCCCGCCAGCCCCCAGGAATCCCGTCCAACGCACACCATACGCAAGGCATTCCCGAAGGCGCCCCTCCGCACATGGGCACGCTCAGATGTCGGCTGCGACATGCTGGCTTTTAGGGGAAGGCTCCAAGGAGGTTTTCATTTAATGCTGGCACTTACCCTGCGAAGAATTTCCCAAGTAGGTGGAAATTCATGATCTCCATCAACACAGGGAGAAAGGAGGAGTGGGAATGCATTGCCTTTCCACACTAATATTCCTCTTTGTGGGGAAAGTTTTGGGTATTTATTCCCCGGACACTGATATTCCTGTTTCCTGGGAATTCTAGCTGGTTTAAAAATTTGGCCAGCGTTTGCATGTTAGTTACACTGGCTCTTGGGTTCCCATGCTGCCTGGCTCGTGTTGGTTCGAGGACCCGAAGGACCACAGGGCCTTTTCAGGCTTGGCTCAGGCTCAGGCTCAGCTCTGGGGCAGGAGGGAGCTCTCTGCCCAGATGATTTGCTTTCACTCGGGATTGCACTCGCCGCTTGTCTCGGTGGCTCCCAACAGCTCATCCTCCCGCCGCCGCCGGGAGGGCACAGGCTGTGCCTTTGCTGGAGGCATCCCCGGGAAGCTCAGTGTCGCGGTGGCTGGCAGCTGAGGGACCCCCCAGCCCCACTGGCACCCCTCGCTCGGTGGCCCCGCTGGGGAACGAGGCTTCCCAGCTCCTCAAGATGATGCCGGCAGCATCCCTCTCGCTGGCCCCAGCCTCTGATGAAGGGAATTAAGGAGCGGATTTGGCTGGGAACAGCCCCCAGGTTGCTCTCACAGGGAAAGGGGGGAAGGCAGATGTGAAGCTTTGTCCTAGGAAGGACATTAAAGACCTTGTGCTGGAGAAGCACCACGGCGCTGGGTTATGGCCAACATGACTAAGCCTCCTCTTCCTCTCTCCTCACCCCTCTGTCTGCAATGTCAGGACTTTGTAGAAAGCACCTTCAGTTTTGAAATGCTTTTGCTTGGAGCCCCATTACTCAGGCTGAGCTGGCCCGGTTTCCTCGCCGAGCGCTGCATCCCCTGCCTGATAAGATAAGCTCCCCAAAGAAAGGTTTTGGGACCCTGACTCACTGGAGAAACTTTTTCTGCGGGGCATTCGTACAGCCTCTAACACACTTAACTATTTGATGGGCTTATCACTGAAATTCAACCGTTCATCTCTGTTCACTGGAGAACAGCCCCTTATCCATGAGCAAGGTCATCCCAATCAGGAGGTAAGCATGGAGACTCGCCCCATCTGCACGCCTCCCGCCTCAGTACATATTCACAGCCCATTCTCAGCCCTGTCCCCAAAACCCTCCTGGCCAGGACTCCCACAGAGACCCTCCCAGCAGCACTGGTGCTGGAGCCCTGTTCAGCTCTGGCTCTGATGGAGGGTTAAAGCCCCACTGGCAGGAGCCCTGTGCCCACTGCCAGCTCCAAGCCCTCCCCAGGCAGCGCTGAGGGTGTCCATGAGGCTCCAGGCTGCCATTCCCATTTTAGGGCCAGGATCTGGCCCCAGGTTATTGCTTCTGCTGCTTCTGCCAGCCCACATCTGGCTTCGCCACCGAGCAATAAATTCCCCCAAAGAAGCTGCTGTAATGTCTTGATCCAGCTGATCATGGAGCCCACGATCATGGAGCCCCACGAAAGCAGCTGCAGACCCCAGATATTTGCTCTGCTCAGCCCCCTGCAGAAGGCACAAGCAGTTTTCTTTTCCAGGTACGTCAAGCTCTCGCCCTGAACGATGCCAGCCCTGGGAGCTCTGATTGCATCAGCGGAGTTGCAGATGCAGCTGATACAGGGGCGGCAGGGCAGAAATCCGCTTTCATGGGCAATAAACCCAGACAGGTTTGGGAGTGGTTTCTGGGCGTGCTTGGCTCTCGGCAGGTCGATTCACTGGGCACTGCTAAGACAGAAAGAACTTCAGGGATGCTTCCCACCAGCACCCAAAACCAACACCCCAGGATGCCCCGGGGCTGGCCCCAAAGCACCCCGTCCCCGGTCCCTGGGGCTGGCTGCCTCAGCGTCGGCAGCGGCCCCACTGGGGCGATGAGTGCGTAAGGGCTCTGCATGCAGCCCCATGCCTGGCTGTGCCTCTGCGGTGGCAGGACCCAGCAGGTTATCGGGTGGCGTTGGAAGCCCCCAACAACTGCAAATGATCAACCCCAGGGGGATTTTTTTCTTTCCCCTCAGCTCTGGAGTCAATTGTCAGCCCCGCTTTTAAAGACACCCTTGTCGGCAGCCCGGCTATGCTTTTCTGCTTCGGAGGAATTCCTCTAAAACAATAATAGTGACATTGTTCCTCACTTTGCTGGCAGTTTTATAGGGCTCACGTTGGAGAAAGGTGACCATGGCTGCCTTTTGGCCACATGTGTTTACACAAGGAAATGCATGTGGGTTTTGGGGTGGCGCCTGGAGTCAGCAGCCGCTCTCTGTACTCCTGACCCTTACAGAGCTGCTTTCTTGCTTCTGGGTACGTTTACTGCACTCCAGATGTGAGCTGGCTCCAGCAAGGCTGCAGAGCGCCAGGGATCTGGCATCCCCAGACTCATCAGTCCGTGGGGTAGAATGCCATGGTGGTTGTTTTAAAAGCTGTAATGCGTCTTGGTAACACATCATGATTTATTCAGCCCTTGTTTGACAGGGCGCCTTTATCAAAAGCTGATGCGAAGCCCGGCTGCACCGCGCGCTCGGGCTCAGTGTGGCTGCAAGGCGAGGGGCGGCTCAGAGCCGATCCTTCCCCGGGGATGGGCTTTCTGGAAATGTTTCGGTGCAGGGCTCCCGGAGAGGTGGGTCCCCAGCCCTGCTGTGCTCCCCAGGGGGCTGCATCTGGGGGCACCCGTGCTGCAGGTACACCCCTGCAAGCGGGCTTGATTGAGCTGTTGTAGACACGAGCCATGAAGAGTGTTTCGGGCAGGGGTCAGCCGTTCCCGATGCCAGGGTGTGTGACAGTGGAGTGGCCAGTGGGTGACAGTCCCATGTGCCACCCTCTCGCCTGGCAGAGCCCAGGCTCGCTGCTGGCCTTGCTCCAGCACATGCAGGAATCAATGAAAGGAGGGGGAAAAAGTGAAAAGGGAGTTTGGGGAAAACCAGGGCAAAACTGGGGCAGAGTGCGAGCAGCGAGGGAGCCCTGGGGGAGGCAGAGCGGCCACAGGGCCAGGGAGTGCCTGCTCCCCTGCAGCTCCCATCGCCCTGCCAGCTGCCCATTTGCTAAAACCCATGTTTTGTTTCATTTTTCTGCCCTTCAACCGAATAAACCACAAAATACGGTTACAGGGGAAAAGGGACGGGGACGACCCATGGTTTACAACCTGATAGCAGCTTGCTGCTGGCCCCGGCTGGCGGCAGAGAGGAGACTGAGGAGAGCAAACCCTGCCATGGGGCCAGGGCCACGGCCAGGAGACCGGCACGGTGGCTAGCAGGCACCCGGCAAGGTTTGGGGTGGCTGGCCCTGGCACGGCAGGGCTCCCCCAGCCCTGGTCCCCACTGCAGCCCCAGCCTCCTCGCCCGGTGCCTCGGAGGTGCCGCTCTCATGGGCACAGACGGATGCAGGACACTTTAGCCTCGGATTAGGAATGAGCCTTTGGTTTAGAGATATTTATTTGCTTTTTATCATAATGGGAAAAAAATGAAACAGCAGATAGAAAAGGAAGGAAAAAACCCCGGTCTGGGTCAGGATCTCACACTGGCTAGTTCACTTCACAGTTTAAGTAAATAGTTCTCATCCCAAAACCCTTCAGGGTCATATAAATGTGCCTCTTCGCATGGAAGAGACTATTTTGATAGTAGCTGGGTGCCTGATGAATTTGCAACTTTCCCAAACTGTCGGTGTCTAGAATGTGACTTGGTTTTTCACAGTGAGATATAAAATCCTATCAATTAATCTAACTTTTATTGCACCTCTGGGGCATGAACGTGATGTTATTTAAACAAATGGTTCCCATTACCTTCAATTATTTTATATATGTTTTTCAGTGATTTATAGGCTTCTATTAAATGGACAATATACTTCTGTGCTCCTCGAGGGGGTAAACAGTAATCTGAGGGCTCGGACTCGCTGATCTTTTTTCTTTTTCTCCTTCCTTTTCCACATGCATAAGAGGCTGCCGTTTAATTAACGGGGAGGTGGGGAAGAGCCCGGCCAGACGCCCTGCTGACGGCTGCCTTCACCAACGTCCGGTCGCCCCGTGGGGAGGCGGCAGCTCCCTGTGCTGACACCCCATTCGCACCGTACCCCGACGGTGCTGCCAAGCCCCTGGGTACCCATCTGGGTACCCATCCGGGCCCCCCACCCACCCTCCCTGGGAATCTCCCACCATTCCCCTCCGAAAACCCTCACATTGTGACAGGCCTGAGCAGGGGATGTTACCCTTGCTTTTCTCCAGCGTCTCTGCCCACCAGCTGCGCTCGCGCTGACTCAAGCAGCGTGTGAAAGAGATGTAGCACTGCATGTGTGCCTGGCGTTGCCGGGATTGTTCTGCAGTGCACAAGTGATACAGCTCTGCTTCTGCTCGGGAAGGGATAGGGGGATTAATATTCTGCTCCTCTCCTATATGGTTGAAGGAATTTCTCCTGACCGGGTATCTCCCTGACCGATGGAGAAGCTCCCAGCCAGTCACTCGGTGATGCCTCATGCTTTGGGGACACATGACACTGCCGTCAGCAGCCACTACACCCCTGTTCCCCTCTGCAGCCTGTGGGGACCAGCAGCCCTGAGCCCCAACAAGGCCAAACCTGCCCTGGGCTGGCGCGGGGAAGGGATGACAGACCATTTTTCACAAACCCAGGCCCTCCTCCCAGAGTTTTCATTCCAGGCTGGATTTCGAGGGAGGCCAGGGAGGGTCAGAGCAGCAGGACAAGCCAGCGCTGTGGACGGCGCAGAGGCTGCTTATCACAGCGGGGGTCACACCGGGACGTGGTTTCTGGAGCAGTGACCCCGGCTGCCACCCTGGCGCAGGACCCCATCCATCTCCCTGCCACAGCGCTCCCCTGCTAACCCTCAGCACTGCACGCTGACAGACAGGACGGCAATTAAGTCCTCGCTGAACTAATTCACTTGAGCCTGTCTACATTTCAAACAGCTTTGGAGATAGGCTCTGTTTACAGAGCCTGCCGCCGTTTATTATTTTTGGGGGGTGTTGCGTGGAGCGGGGAGGGGAGATGTCATTTGGGGAAGATAAATAGGGCAGAAGACCCTGTAGAGACAAAGGGCTGAGCGTGGCCCCGCTCGGCCTTGGGACAGGGTGGCTCTCTGCAGAGAGAGCAAGGACAGGATTTCTCGTCTCTCAGCTCTAGCTGAGGACATGCAAAGCTCAGTGCATGCACCTGGGGGCTGCTCCCCGCCATACACCAGGCCAGCCCAGTGCTGGCAGAGGCAGCAACCTCTCCAGTGCAGGGGTCCTTGGACAGGCTCTATCTCTGCTAATGAAGACAATGATAATTCACAGGCAATGCCCTGGCACAGCAGGGCCCGGCTCCACACGCACCCTTTTCCTTCCTGTCGCTGCAGGCCGTGGCACACCAGGCACATGGAAGCGAGCCACGGAGGTTGCAGGGTGCCCCACGCTTCCCTCCCTGCCAGGACCTGGTGCCTCGCTGCCAGCCATGGTGCTGGGGCCACTACTCCTACCCCTAACTCCTGCCAGGCACAAGACGTGACACCCCTCCCCAAGCTGGCCAGGAAAACACGGCTAGATGCCAAGGCAGAGGACAGCATGGCGTGACCACAGCTACCATCTACACGTGTGCCCAGGAGGGACGCCAGGGAGGTGGGAGAGCAGAAACCTCTACGTGAGAGTCGTAGGGGGACAGTCGTTCAGGGACAGGAGCCTTTCCTGCAAGGGAAGGTTCGGGGAGCCCCACGTGGGCACAGCCAAGGAGGTTTCACTCCCCGGCATCACTTCGCAGGGGGATCACTGGGAGGATTAGATCTGGGCAGGGCTTTGCCCTGCTGGTACGGGGATGCTGCAGCACCATGAGCAAGCAGGGAAGCCCAGAGTCGCCCCTGCATGGGCCAGGAAACCACAGCACGTGCCCTGCAAGATGGGACAAGCCACTGGGGCTGGGGCTACGTGGGAGGTGCCCATCTGAACGCCCCAGTGCTCCCAGCATGAGCCTCAACCCTGGGACCCAGGTACCACACGTGCTCAGCGCTTCCACTGCCCAGCAAGCCCTGCTGCCCTCTGCCCTCTCCCCCCAAAGCCCAGCTGGGAGGTCCCACCGGCCGTGGAGGGCTGCCCCCTCCCTGAGGGCTGAGTTACCATCCCGTGGATCTCCAAAAACAAGTCCTTGTTTTCCCGAAAGGCAGATACCCACCTCCAACCCAGGGCAGCATTTTTCCAACAGCCGTCCCCAGATTTCTGCCTCGAACAACAGGCACGAGGAGCTCGCCTCAGCTGCCGGCAGACCCGCCGGATTATTTTTCTTGGCAAATGACGACTCCCTCAAAGTCGTTAAACCACTGAAAATAGCTAATAAGGTTCTACTTAATTAAACGGCGCGAGGCCTCACAATGCTGATCGTCACTTTTTCCCCTCGCCTTGCACCACAGCAGCATCCCAGATGGGAATTACCCGGGCCCTGCTTGTGATGAGGCGGGCGCTGAGGCGGGCTGTGGAGGCACGGGTAAATAATAATAATAAAAAAATATATCTTTACCTACTCCCTTGTCTTTCCTTTGCTTAAATCAGGTCATGTCTAAAAGACAAAAACACTGCTTAGAAGTCAGAGTTTGGAGCGATACAAAGGGGAGTCTTGTCTAAAAAGACTGGCTAGGAGTCAAAGCGGTGAAGCAATCGCTGTCTGGGGCTGTTTGCACAGCAGCGACTCCGAAATCGTATTTCACTGCAGCAGCAGAGAGTCTTCATCAGGTTTCTCCAGATTTCAGCTCGGGTCTATTTCTTGCTGCAAGGTTATTAAAAACAGTTGAATCTGAAAAAGTCTCATTGTGTCCACACGTTTGCTATTTATTATTATAAACAAGGGTGTCAGGGCCATTAAAAATAAATTGACATGAGTAAAAAATGAGCAAGAAATACATGGAAACGGAATGATTGAAAACACCCATCCCAGGATCCAGGGCCGACAATTCCCACTCGCAGGAATGCCTTCTGTGCTAGAGAGGGAAAATAACTTCCCATTTTCCTCTTCAACCAAACTGCGTCCTTCTCCCAGCCGGGGACGCTGAGCTGCAGGGAACAGAAACAGGAACGGATCCAACTCCCATCCCCAGATCTGACCGCTCCTGGGCTCCAACCAGGATTAGTGCCGGCACACGATTGCTTCCACCAAGAGACGCGAGTGCAGCGTCTCACCGGCACAGCACCCGCTGCCACCCCGCCGGCCACCGAGCAAGAGCCAGTGCATTTTGTGCCCCTACGAGGGCATCTGAAAACGCTGCCAGCTCCTCAGAGCCAGGTGAGTGGTTTCTGCAGCAAAGCTCTGTGGCAGGGGTTTGGCCGAGCAAGAAATGATGGGTGAAAACACCACCAAAAACCTGCTGTCACCTTTCAAAGGGTTATGGGGCAGGAGCAGCCCTGGGAGCACGTCCCGAGGTGCTGGTTCTGCTTCTCCTCCCGTGGGCAGCAGGGCTGGGATGCACAGAGGGGACCAGCACAGGGGACGCGTGGGGAGTGATGTTAAAGAACAAAAGCCCTAGAATCTGTGGTTACGACGGAACCATGGGACTGCAGACACGAATCGTGGTCCTGCTGGGGCAGCAGCAGGCATAGCCGGGGTCAAACGGTTGGGAATGGGCTGCTTCATTACACCACTCTGTTCACAGCATCTTAATTACTCAACATTCTTAAAAATCTTTACAAAACAGAGAAGCTACATTCCGGTCTTGTTCACACCAGGACACGTCAAAAACATAGGTGTTATTGTACATAAATGCTAAAAAACTGTGCTTACGGAACGAAGGCAAAATTTTTCCCAACAGCAAGACCTTTCGGCTCCTACATGGGCAGACACGAAGTGCAAGTTACAGAGAAGCATCGGGTAAGTTCAGGCTCGCCTGCACACACGGGCGAGCACACTGAGAAGCAACTTCTCCCCGGCTGCCAGACAGGGCGGGCTGGCCCAGAGCACCCCTTCGCCCTGGCAGCCCGCGCCAGCCCTCGCACCAACACAAATCCACACCTGGACGTTACTGAATACTTGTTACTAAGAAAGAGGGTGCTGAAAACCCATTCCCACACTGCTGCTGCTCACGATATGGGAGAGATGCGTGCCTTCACCAAGGCAACAACAGGAATCTTTGCTTTGTCAGGACTGATTTCATTATTTTGCAGGTTTCACCCAGTTTATGACACTACAGTGCCTCTTGTTCCGTTCCTCTTCTAACTAGCATAGGCAGCCATCGTAATTGCATTGCAACAAGCCAGCGGAGACACGCAGCAAAGCACTCTTGCAAACCGTGCGCTGAGGGGGACGCAGTGAGTTGCACCCCGGTGGCGGGGGGACCAGAGCCGGCAGCACCCAGGTGGCACCCACGGCCCCGGCTGGGCAGAGCCCACACACCCGCCGGCGCATCACAGCTCAGACCAGCGCCGTGTTGCGAACGCTGAACAAACTCACGCGTTTTGCCCTTTGACAGGCCACCACCGGCTTCTGCTCCAGCAATCTCCAGTTGAGGTGAACTGCTGCACAAGAAGAGAAAGGCGAGTCCCCTGCTCAGACGCGCTGCTGGCTGACAGACCAAAGGATGCAGGCGCACGGACACTTCTTGGCTAAGCGAGGCAGGGGTGCAAAACAACCTCCTTGAGCGCAAATCCCCCTCGCCCTGTCTGCCTGTGCCTCAGCTGTGTGCCAGCACCGTCCTTGCGCCTCTGACCCCACGACGCTGCCTGGCTCGGGGCTGTAGTGTCTCACGCTTTAACATGAGGCGCAGAAGGAGCTGGCTCGTAGGCGGGTCGTGAGCAACACAGGAACAGAGAGGGCGAAAAACCTACATGAAAAGCTCAGCGCAGAAACAGCAGTCTCTGGTCTTAGATTCTCATGAGCAGTGTGATTGTGGATCGTACAATAAAAACCACACATGGGGCTTTATCAGAGTCACTCCAGACCCAAACCTGAAAAATCATAGGTTATAACGGCACATTTCTGCCTTACGAAATTTCATTGCTTGTAAA
This sequence comes from Steatornis caripensis, assembly GCA_013398225.1. Taxonomy (NCBI): domain Eukaryota; kingdom Metazoa; phylum Chordata; class Aves; order Caprimulgiformes; family Steatornithidae; genus Steatornis; species Steatornis caripensis. Next base: position 452,823 of record VZSC01005640.1, read on the forward strand.
CAGAGATAACTGATCTAAACCACAGCACGCAAACTGATGGGACACCACCTTACTCTGAGAAGCTGGTTTAGAAGTCTAATTTCCCAAACTTTATTATTACTACAGGTAATTCTACACCCCAGGTAGGAAGGCCACAAGGCTATCAGATGGATGGGTTCAGCCTGCGGACCACGCGCAGGCTGTGCAAACAACCCGAAACCTGGCAGGGAGAGGCAGGACCGTGCCTCCCCGCCCTGGCTGGGAGCAGTGGGCACTGAACGGAGCAGCCGGTGGGAGCGCTGCCCACCCAAGGGAAACGCGATTCGTTAATTAAGAGCCCTTTTCCCCACTGCTCCGCAGGGACAGGGAGGATTTTGACAAGCAAGATGCAAAGGCTGCCTTGGCCTTCTCAGGTTTGTCAGTAAATGAAATTATGTCCCCCAGTTTCAGGAGCTCCTGTTCAACGCTCAGTACAGCAAACAGCTCCCATGGTGGTATTTTTGGGTTTTTCAACCAGAGCTATAAATAAGCTACGTGTTTCGGGGGTTCGTTATTTCAGCGAGTGTTTGGCCGGCTTGACTGTCCCCAGTGAAGCTGCCAGGTGCTGGATGAAGACACCATCTTACACCAACCCTTCCAGCCTAAATGCTGGAATTATTTTTGTTAAATCCAGCCTAGATACCTAAATTATTTTTGTCAAACCCTCCCTTTTTGCCAATGCCCTGTGGCTTACCAACCAACACCTGTGGCTTTCAAACTTTTCATAAGAAAAAACACCTCCATAAAGTGAACTCCCCCACTGCACCTCGCCCTGAGCAGCTCCGGCAGTGATCCCAGGTAACATGTAATTCGGAGCAGGGTCTATTCAGGGAAGTGGAGCCATCAAAAGACAGGCGAGCACGACGCCCTCCCCACGCACACCCTCCCTGTGCTGCTGCAGCAGCAGCTCACGACGAGGAGGAACCCAGGGAGACCCGTGACGTCCTCTCAGGTTGTGATACAGCCACTTAAAAAGAAGGAGACCGAGGTCAGCTGCTGCACCTGCTGCAGGCACAAGCCCCAGAGGTGCAAATTCATCCCCCAGGACCCGGGCCCAGCACACTCTGGTCTGTGGAACAGCATCTGCCTCCACAAATAGATATCCTACACTTCCAGCGTGTGTAGGTTTGGCATAAAACGTTATTCGATTTAGGGCTAGAGCAGGCCAGGTCTTGGAGAACCGAAGCATTAAAACCCAATATAAGTGATGGAGAGCATTAGGAGGGTCTTGTTTCATGCAAGTGGGAGACCAAGGGTCATTTCTCATCGCTTATATTCAAACACCAAAGCTCATGGGTGACATTAGGAATATTTCAGAAGAACCATGCATTAAAAACTTACTCTGTTTTTTTTTAATACATATAATAATTAAAAACATGGCTCTAAATACTGGGTTTAATAAAACTTTCCCCTTCTGGCAGGCCCGCACAAGCCAAACCCAAGCTTAAAACGAGTGGACAGTGACCCTTCAGAAAGGACATTGAAAGCTTTTTTGTCGTACTTGCAGGGCAAGGGGAGGAGAAGGGACACAGGACCCGGGACTGTGTTTTGCTGGGAAGCATGACGACATCCAGGGAAGGAAGGGAACACTCTCAGCCTTCTGGCCTAAATTATCTGCTAACACAAATAATCAAATTCCAGGGACCACACTGCTCTGGCGCCACTAAAACAAGGGGGAGGCCCAGCCCCAGCGCTGCAGGAGCAGGTGGCAGCCTGCGCCTGACCCGCTCAGGATATTCAAGTGCGATATACACAATACTGACGCTCTCTAAGGAAGCCAGCATTGCTCACAGTATCGTGGGAAGTTTTTAATGGCTCGCTCAAGGCAAGGCCTCTAAAATGTTTATATTAATACTTACATGTTGGATAGCCGCTCATTTGGTCTCAGCTGGAAACCAGTCCAAACAGCTGAGAAACATCTGGCTGCTAACCTTGGACAACATCTAATCTGGTAGCCCAGGGATTTAAGAGGTCTCTTCGGAGGGACAGAAGTTTGGCAGATACCTTACTGAGATCTCTGTTCTGCTGCGGTTGTTTCTCAAGTCCCGCTCACCGCTCCGGGATGACACACACAGCCGGCGTACATCCCGATCCCGCTTACGCAGCATCCAGGTCTCCAGGACTGCAAAAAGCTGTAATTAAATATTACTCCTAATTTCCAGGAATACTCCTGAAGGTGTGCGACTGTGCGTGCTCCTCCTGCCCCGAGGCAAGAGGAAGCAGCTGTTTGCCTGTTCGCAAAAAACACGCATCTCCCCATTACCCTGCCCCAGTCTGCATGTGCAGGATCAGTGCCGCCAGCCCCCCGGCATTCCCTCCGCTCCATCTCCCCTCTGCCTGCACTCACTACCAACAAATAAGCCCGTATCTGCCCCAGGAAGCCTCCGTAAGGCAAACAAAAATCCTGCTCTCTGTAAATCTGGAGACCACTATCGGGTCAGTTATGAACATGTGATTTAAAGCAGCTCTATAAAACGAGCGAGTAGAAGGGAAACCAGTCTCATCATTTCTGATGAAGATGGCTCAAAAGCTTGCTTCCCTTTTCTTTCCAAAACTCCTGCTTGTTCTTCTTCCAAAAGAAACTTCAGCACTGGCTATCCCGAAGCATTCTTTGGTGAGTAGAAAGCTAATGACATAATACAACATAAAAGAATAAGTATTGAGAAATGGAGAGGGAAAGGGACTTTTAGACAGACCATTCGACATTTAGTCTGCCCTCCCGTTACCCCTCGAGGTACCGCAGGGCTTTCCAGCCACGTCACGGCAAAGTAACCAACAACCTGCCTCGAGAGGCAGAAAATTAGGACAGGACCCACATTTCTGAAAACCCTTTGTAGGCTTTATTTAAAAGGAGATAAGGATGAAAAAGGCGACAAGATGCTTGACAGATATAAAATTATGAGAATCTAGCTTATCTCCTCATCTTCCACATCATCTTCTGCTCTTTGCTTTTTTGTTGCAACAAATGTGGGAGACATCCGGGCAGGGTGGGGGAAATGTAAAGGCACAGACACCAAGGACGTAGCACCGAGAAGGGAGGACTAGGAAGAAGATGTTCAATAAAGGCTAAAAAAGTCTCTTTCCTAGCAGAGGCTGAGTATGCTGGCTCTGGTCCAACAAAGCACTTAAGCAAGCGCCTAACTTAAATTTGACTTCACTGGAGCTCCTCACAGGCTTAGAAGTTAAGCACATTCTCCAGCAATCTGCTACAGCAAGACCAGAGAAAACGAGAAGCTATTATGGGACCTGAATCTTCGTCAACAGCAAGGTTAGCATGCTTTTGGAAAGCATCCTAGCCAAAGATTAATGCAATATGGCAACTTCCACAGACTTAGGAAAACTCTAAGCCATCAGAAAAAGCTTCTTAAATATAGAACAGTATGTAAAAAACTGTAGGTACTAAGAATACCACTCAAATTCTCTTTGCCTTCTTTCAGTTCAAGGTAGGCAGAGCTTGAAGCAGACACATATTTAGAGGTATGTGCAGAACTGGAACTCCCTTGCTGCAGCGTAAGCTGGTGCCAGCCTGAGAAAATGCTGAATTCACCATGCTGTTTCTTGATGTAGGAAACTGTCCTGTAGGTAAAGCACCGACCTCAAATGCCCAACGGTCAGTTCCCACAAACAGCACGGTAAGCCACAAACAGCTCCTAAAATTCTGGCAAGACGCTACAAAAGCCAGCATTTGGCAATGGAGCAGGTACCACTGCGTATCTCTGCTGGGTTTGTTTCCCTCGTTAAAACTGGCATAACTTCACGCTGTTCCTCTACATCACGTCTGCCCGGTAGTGCCACAGGGAGCTCTGGTATCACGGCTCTGAAGCAGCGCTAAGATAAAACACTCAGAGCAGCCCGTGCCTTGGCTGCGCTGTTTGCCCAAAACAGGCATGGCCGCGCTCACCGGCTGCCCTTCATGCTCCGCATCCCCGTACGATTCCAGGGAGAGCCACGGACAGCACGGGCGTCTCAGAGCCCCCGATGACACCGTCTGGAGTAAAAGAACTGGCTTCCACTAACGGCAGCGGAATAAACCTAAACTTTAAATCCAGAGCACTGCAGTAAGTTGTAAGAGTACAGAAAAGGCACGCGTAGGCGCGTACTCCCCACGACACACGCAGCGAGCTTAACTGCAGCAAAGCAAGAAGGAAACAACAATTAGTCCGTATTAACAACTAAGGCCTCACTGCAGCGCTAGGTAACGCCTCTGCAGCGAGGCAGTGGCGATAAACGGGCTTTTAAAACGGGACTTGACTCGGGACAAACGCCGCAACACGGCAAGCGCTCCCCCGGGCCCCCGCGCGCAGCCCGCCAGCGCCCCCTGCCGCCCGGAGCCGGGCCCGACCCTCGCCCGCGGGGGCTTCTCCTGGGGGCGCCCGGCACGTGCGGGGCCGGGGGGCGGCGGGGGCGGCCGCACGGGCCATCCCCTCCCGAGCGCTGCTTCAGCCGCTGCCAGCACCACCTGCCCCGAGGAACCGCGTTATTGTACTGCCAGGCCAGCGCGCTACTCATCGCCCCTTCGATTTCTTCTCCTACGGGGCAGCAGACCAGGACACAAACTGAGCGTCAGCAGGGACAAACGAAACACTTTGCCTTTACGCTGCAACACACAGAATAAATACACGTAAGACACGGCTTTGTTTCCCCACCTCACTCCTGAAGCACAAACAAGCAAGCAGGCCATGCAGTGACCGCGCTCTTCCACTACGTCGTCACCTGTAGGCCACGCACCTTGACAAAGCTACAACGCGTACGCTGCGTGGCACCTGGTTCGTAGGGCGTTATTTTTCCATAGGTGAGACAATTTTACACTGACACATCCTGCCCTCCGCCTTTTTGTTTTCAATGCACCACCCAACTCTGCATGGCAAATGTTGTTAACAGATGGCTCCTGCCAGCACAGCTCCCGGCACTGCACAGCCCAAGTCAGGGTGGAATGCTCTAACATGAACAACTCGCAAAGCAAAACAGTTTCAAGGTTTTAAAATCATTACTTGATGTAAGAAGGCTGGGGAAGACCCCAAACATGCACCAACCGTATCCTCCCAAACAGGGCAAGGGCACTCTTACAACAGCTCTGAAAAACAGAGGTAATCAAGCAGCACACTACAATTATCAAGCATTGCTCCAACTCCCATTTAACATCGTTAGATACCAAGCTATTTCAAACACACTCACACGATGCTGACAAAGTATTAGTCACATTGTCTTCAGATCCCCTCCGAGCCACCAAAGGACTGAGCAGCATTTCAGGCTAGAAGCCAGCAGCAAGTTTCACAAAGTTTCACAGAAGGTCATTCCCTTTTCCATCCTAAGCCAGGAAGAACCTCGTTTCACTGCAACACTGAAGTGAACACACAACGAGCACCTCCTGTCAATCCTCTGAAGTGGAGACACATTACACTTGGCAAGGTCGAAATTTCACAGCACCATTTTTATCCAGATTTGGAGAGGTGGTCAGCTTTTTACACTTCATTATTTGAGGGAAAACAGGTAAAATTTCAGGTTGTGAAGCTCTCCTTGAACTTGGCAGACAGCGTAACATGTAACTACACAGGGATTTGATTTCCTCATGACTACAGCACATAAAGGTCACTGCGGTAACAAGGAACCTTCAGCTAGCACACATACCTAGAAATTCATCTCAGCAGTTCCTCAGCATCACATAACATTACCAACTGCCAAGTCTGTGAGAGTCTGAAGTTTGAACTAAAACTAAAGATTCTCCTTGGGACAGCAGCAGCAGCTGGCTAAAGACAATTGCCTTTTGCCACCAGTTTACATACTGTTAGCTAAATGTGATCTGTAGGAAGATAGTTCCAACAAATCAAGAATTCCATAAGGGATCAAAATTCTAAACATAAATACAATTAAAGCCTTCTAATATTAATGCACACTTTTTATTATATTAAAATCAGGCAATGGTTTGATACAATAAAAAGGCTGCTTATGGAATACTGTTATGTTAAACTTTAATTACAGAGGATGTTAAATCCTTACAACTAATATTTTCCTCAAAAGAGTTAATGGAAACATCAATTGTTCATTGACTTGATAGCTGCTGCTTTAAAATGTGTTTATTTTTACTTTTTTCTTTTTTTTTTTCTTTTTTTTTTTTTTCTTACACAAACACTGAATTTGTCATAAAACTTAGGACACACTAGGTCGGTTGTATGTAAGCTTGCATCCATATTTCAGCAGTTAGTGGTCCAAAACAGTAAACCAGAAAAGGCAGTGATTTGCCAGGACGCAAAGCCAATTAAGGTCCTTAATCTGCTGTACGCACCACTTCCCCAAAATCTTCACTGAAGAGATTTCTTCTCTTCTATGACTTACAGAATCCTAATAAAATCTACATTGATTTGATTTGTCTGTAGTCGTCACATCTTTAGCAAGGCCAAACGGAAGTGCAACATTTCATCAATTAACATTCTCGGGTCAATCCAAAGCACCAAAATACAACTATTTGAGCTGGAGTGTGTGTTCAGAATCTCTACGTGTGGAGTTTCCCCATGAAAGTTTGGCAGCAGAAGATTTCAGCAATCCTGGTAAATTACTGCTCTTTTCACCATGTCAAAAGCCTATCTAATAACATCAGCCGTGGCCGGCTTGGCGGTGTGGCAGCAGTGTTGGAGGGGCAGGGAAAATCCAAGTTTGCGAGCAGAACAGATACTCTTGTTTCCCAGGCTGGTGAAGACTAAATTTGTTGCAAAACCAAAATTACAAGCAGGAGGGAATGGGTCAAGTTATTGCCCCAACGCTTACCCCCTGGTGACCAGGGGTGAGAAGAGTCACAAAGAGGGGCAAAAAGAAAGCAGCACCCCCACTAAAAAGAGGGGAAAAGGGAAGAGATTAAAAGAACCCTGAATCCCTCACCCAAAGCCCACATCACTGGTGAGGGGACCAGGAAGAGAAATACAATCCATGCCTTGGCCAAAGGGAAGAAGGAAAGCTTGCCCCACATTATCAGGGCATTTAAAAAAAAAAACAACACAAAACCAAAAACGACCACAGTCACATTCAGCCTTTACTAGAGATAGCACAAAGGGAGGGATGACTGAGGTTAGCATGCATCCCCATTAGTAGTCCATAAAGCCCAGTGTCGTACTGGAAGCAAAAACCTTTGTGTCTACTCTAATAAATAGCCCTGAGCTTCGACTCTATTGCAAAAGACAGGAAAAGAAAAAAAAAAACAACCCAGGCCAGACACAGAGCAAGGTGATTGTGGGATGTATGCTTTCACAGTTAACTTAGATGTGCCACACTGGTCTTGACAGTAATAAATTTAAATAGACTTTTCCTGATACCAGAAGTTCAGCTATGTGGACAGTGGTTACACGACAGGATTATTTGTTATAGCACAACTTATATTTCAAATGAAAAAAATTAGTATCATTTACAGTATCTCAAGAAAAACTTCCTTTGAATGGGAACTTCCTTTCCAGTATTTTGAGGTCTACAAGATGCATCTAGAAAATTTACTACTGTGGAAAATGAAGACAGCTTAAATTGAGTAAGAGGGGCATGGTTTTGTTTTTTTTTGTTGTTGTTTTTTTAATTAATTGCTGTAACATTGTCCTTCAGGTGGCTGAGGAAGTTTCATATTTTCTTTAGACATCATTAGACGTCGAAGCTCTTGCAGAACAACTTTGATACTATAAGAATTCTGCCATTTTGCTAGGACTGATATGGCTCTGGGGTCCACCTAAAATAGACAAAAAGACCATTCCTGTCAGAATCGATATGTTTGATACGCTTAACTCCCCAACACACCCTCCAACTAAAGATCCTATAAGAAGTATGAGCGAGAGAAACCAAAGAAAGCAAAAGCAAGCCAGTGGTTTCCTAAAAGCATAATAAATCCCCGCACGACACAACTATTTGTAAGTTGCAAAAGGGCAGGAAAAGTCAATTCTACATTTTGATTTCAGAACACATTTGGCTCCAATACTTCCCTTCCACCCTCCTTTCCTCCTCCTCAAAGCAAACGGCACCAGCAAGCAATACACAGTTAAGTTGCAAGTATAAACAAAGCATTAATTCGAAGAGGCACATGAAAACGATGTTAAAATGAATAAAAACCAAAAACTTACCACTCCATTAGAACTATTTACTCCATTCATATTAATTTTTGTTACAAATCTTACAAATGGAGGTGCTTCTGGATACTTAGGCCCACATTCTATTTTAAGGCTGTATATTCTGTTTTCATAAATTGTCTGAGGGGAAAAGAAAAGGGGGAACAATTACATCAGCCAGTTCAGTAAGCATTTGGTTAAAAAAGCTGTTACTTTCGGGACACGTAAACTAACAAACCTAAGGGCAGCCACTTATATACTATGCTGGCTACCTCTGTTTTGGGTTCATTTTATAATATTCGGAGTATCAAATGTTACCTCTGCAAGGTAATAAATTCTTCTGGCCTTTTAAGCACCAAATTTTCATATAAGGAATGAAGCTGGCATTGCTTCCCATTCACCAACTGAAATGATTTTTTCAATCATATAGCTCAGATATCTACTTTTCAACTGATCTTTATAAAGCAGCTTTGTTTTATCAGTTTACTAATCAGACACACTACCTTGAATTTGAAGCCACGGCTTCAACTTAGGCACCTCTGTGAAGTCAGCTTCCTCCTACAACTGCACTTGAAAAACATTCTTTGGCCACAAACCAATGTGTGAGTTCTGAGAAAGGGGAACGCTCCAAGATCCAACACATTGCAAAGTACATCCTGGACCAAAACAGCATTGTCACTTTGTCTCCACCACAGTAACACCCTGTTACACTTAATAGTTAATAGAAATCCTGGATCATGAGTTTTTAACTAACCAATGAATGGGTACAGAACAGAGACAAATGTAGCAAGGCTACATTAATTCTTCAGTATTTAAAATTAATTGAAAGAAACAACAATAGTTAATGTTATTCAGCATTCTGAGAATAACTATTTTTCATTTGCTGATCTGGTGCAGCCTGGCACAGAGCTCCAGTTAAGCTGGGCAATGCAGGCAGCCAGCAGAAGTATGCAACAGGAACAGGACCATCACAGGGAAGCTTAGGCAGATAAGGTCTCCAGATTTAGAGCTTCTGACACAATTTCCTGCACCCTCAACATTGCAATGAACATTGCACTCACAAGACAGCAACCATGAGCAAAAGTCCAGGTGAACGTGTGAGTGCAGAAGCCCAGAAGCAGCCAGCAGCTCCAGCTCACCTGTGGCAGCAGAGCCTGACAGCTCCACCAGGATCCTGAGAATGGTTGTCCAACGTACAAAAATTTCTTGATATAAAACTCCGTGCAATCCCTTTCAAGGGCCTGTTATGCCTCTGAACATCTTAGTATTTCCCTTAATATTAATAAGCATTTTGATGCAAATCACTACGAAAAATAGAAGTGACTTCCTGATTCAGCTGCTTCTCGCCCGTGCAAATGAAGTGGCTTTAAACCAGCCTGCAGGTACCCACGGTGGGACCAGCACCTGGCCGGCGCTGGCTGGCAGGGGTACCTCTTGGTCGCCCCTCCAGTGCCTCAGCCAGCCTGCCTTTCAGATGCCCAGCCAGGGCGGTGACAAACTGAATGCTGTCACAAATGTTTTGGGGAAAAAAAGTCATCTGTCAGCTCCGCTCGGCCTGCCTAGGTCTCCTGACCAAGTCCCTGAGTGCGGCTTATGCACAGCTCAATTAACAGCTCAGAGGTTCATGCAGGTTTTCAAGGTCTTTGCAAAAAACCACACCGCGTTAAAACTAGTGAATGCAAAGGCTTGACCGTGCACGTGTCCATAGCCAATATAAAATATGTGCAGATAAGACTGAAGTTTATACAAGCTATTTAAAAGCAGTAGCACTGTCAAAACAAGAGATGNCACACCGCGTTAAAACTAGTGAATGCAAAGGCTTGACCGTGCACGTGTCCATAGCCAATATAAAATATGTGCAGATAAGACTGAAGTTTTGACAGTGCTACTGCTTTTAAATAGCTTGTATAAACAAGAGATGAATCACTAGCCACAAAACCATCCGCACAAAGTCAGAGAAGAAGCATGCTTCCATGTATGGTAGCAGGGACACTCAGACCAGCAGCATGTATCTAACTCTGCACCACCATACATTTTTCCCTCCAGGATGCCAAACGTAAGATTCTTCCACCTGCTGTAAGCATGACTGCTTTCTACCCAGAAGGAAACAGGATTTTAAAATTTTTTTGCAGAGAAAGAAAATAAATGGTAATTATATAACTGAGTATGAACAGCGGTAAAAGCAGGACAGACATTTAGCAAAGCAGAATGACTGAAAGTCCCAGAATCTCTCTCAATACAGCCTGTCCTTTCAAGCAATAAGCTCAAGAGAAGTCAAGACACTTTTGGAAAAAACTCTATTTGTAAATGTGTCAAATACAAGAGAGGCACAGCTGAATCATCTTCTGTGATGGTCCTCTAGCCTTGGTTAGCAGCATGACACAAACTACAAATTTCTGTTGCTGCTGAGAAAGTCAGCACATGCCTGTTGGCACATTTCAGTTTCTATTTAATTTTCTAAATTAGATTTCAAGGTTGCTTACATTTTCCATAAAGCGTATGCACACAGTGAGCTTTCTTCACGGTCTTAACGCAGGCTCATTAACACTCTCCTAATGTTCTAAAATCAAATGCTGTTCTAGAAAAGGATTTGGGCATATCATAAACAAACAAAATGATCACAAATAGGGAGATGTTAACAATGGCAGACAAAAAGTAAACAACACTTCTGGATGAGACAGAAAATACTGCAGGTGTAATGCCATTATAATAGAAATTCTTGTACAACCTCATCCTATGTCAGAAAAGGCAACTGACAGAATGGAAACACATAGGGCAGCAGCATGATCAAAGGTCTATAAAGGTTTCCATGTAACAGACTGAGAGCACTGGAATTACTGAGAAGTCATACTGAGGTCAGATATAAAAGACAACACCTACTACTGCAGGAAAGAGAATCAGCTACTTGCACTTCATGGTAAGGATATTAAGGAAACAGAACAGAGATACACAGGGAAACAGGAGACAACAGACAAGTTTTGTTTTTAGAATACATGCATACATACAATGCACTATTAAGTCTTCAAGTTCACTACCAGAGTGGAGACTCATAGTTCAGTAAGTTTGGGGGGGAGGAGAGAGAGAATGCAACAACACTACCACAAAGACCAGTAGCATTATCAGAAGCTACTTCGGGAGAGAACATTCAGAGAAGAAATTCAATTCATTAAAATTTGATTTTCCTGAGTTCGCAGGAGCAAGTCAGTACTGCTGCAATAAAAAACAACCCATAAACTCAACCAGAAACAGCAGAAAGACTAGCAGTACTGAACAAAACATCCACGTTTTACCTACATTAGCTCCATATGTAATCTCACTAGCCGAAGGATTTTAAACCTTGCTGTATTCAAGAGTACAGGATACTAGAATCCTGGAATCTCAAAAGTTATGTCTTAATGAATCTGCAAATATAAAGCAAACATGTAACAGAACTAACCAGAGAAAGGCACTAAAATATTGCAAATTATAAGCAAAAAGACATACAGATACATGAAACCCATTATTACACTGAACTTGAACCTTCAACATAAATCACTTGCTAAAGTGTTTCTTCACTCATTTGTGTTTTGTTTGTTTTCAACTTCAGTGGTTATATTAAGAGAAAAAAAGAGGGAAGAAAAAACCCCTAACAGTACTATTTCAGTATTCAAGTGGATACTTACTCTTGGAGGCCCAATAATCATTCCTGTCCATCTTGTAAGTGTCATATCTTCATCGTCTTCAAGGCCCCAGCTAACTGTTCCATCACCTACTCCTTTCTGACCTTCTTCAAGTTCTTCCAACAGACGAAAATTACGAGGAACTTTTACTCCTGAAAACAATCAGAAAAATATTTTGAGTTGAGAAATCTAGTAAAGAAATAAAGCTAAAGTGATTTCAGTGACACTTTTGTCATTCTACAGAAGACATTTTGGGTAAAAACATAAAAAAACATTGCTATTTCTTGACAGTATTTCAACACTATGAAAAAGAAATCCTCATATTTAGCTTGGCTTTTACAAGCAAAACCAAGGTATTCACAACCAAACACGCTAGAAGGCTGACATGCCAGATAGTAGGGCAGGCAGCATAATGAAAGGAAATGTCGGTCCATTCAGAGATACACACAGTATTATGGAGCTCTAATTAGCACTTGTCTATATGATTTATAGTATAAAAATTTAGAAGATTCTAAAAATTACACCATGAGAGGCTTGACATCACTCAACTCACTCAGAGCTTTTAAAAATACCATTCAAAGCAAATAAAACTTTTATAACCTTAGTAGGTTAATCTGATGTTAATTTAAGTGGGCTTTGTCAGCAGCAACAGCATCCTTTGTACTTACGACCTCCACTACCAAGGAATTTCAGCACTTACTTGCTGGCACATTTATCCTCAAAACGCAAAGCAAATCAGGAAAAATTTCTTATCCCCATTAAATTAATGGAAAACAATAGCACAGAGAGCTTACGCAACATGTCCAAGGTCACACACTGAGTTCATGGTGAAGGAGAATCTTGAACCCAGGCCACAGGGACCTTAATTACTCATTCTTCTTCCACGTATCCGTACCTCAGTCATCACGAAACATAAATGCTCTCTAGGCCACCACTTCTCCTTCATATTTGGTTTACATGGCAAGGTTTTGGTAGCGGCGGGGCTATGGGACTGGCTTCTGTGAGAAGCCGCTAGAAGCTTCCCCCACGTCTGATAAGAAGCAATGCCAGCTGGCTCCAAGACGGACTCACTCCTGGCCAAGGCCGAGCCACCAGTGATGGTTGTAGCGCCTCTGTGATAACATAGTTAAGAAGAGGAAAAAACTGCTGCAGAACAGCAGCTGGAAGAGAGGAGTAAGAATATGAGAGAGCAACAACTGTGCAGACACCGAGGTCAGGGAAGGAGGAGGTGCAGGAGAGGATCCAGGCGCCGGAGCAGAGATTCCCCTGCAGCCCGGGGTGCAGCCCACGGTGAGGCAGGCTGTGCCCTGCAGCCCACAGAGGGCCACGGTTGAGCAGATCTCCACCTGCAGCCCGGGGAGGACCCCATGCCGGAGCAGGCTTCTGGCAGGAGCTGTGGCCTCGTGGAGCAAGGAGCCCATGCCAGAGCAGGTTTGCTGGCAGGGCCTGTGGCCCCGCGGGACGGACCCACGCTGGAGCANCGGTGAAGCAGGCTGTGCCCTGCAGCCCACAGAGGGCCACGGTTGAGCAGATCTCCACCTGCAGCCCGGGGAGGACCCCATGCCGGAGCAGGCTTCTGGCAGGAGCTGTGGCCTCGTGGAGCAAGGAGCCCATGCCAGAGCAGGTTTGCTGGCAGGGCCTGTGGCCCCGCGGGACGGACCCACGCTGGAGCAATTCATGGAGGAGTGTCTGCCCTGGGAAGGACCCTGTGCCACAGCAGTGGCAGAGCGTGAGGAGCCCTCCCCACCTGATGAGGAAGGAGCAGCAGGACCGAGGTGTGATGGACTGACAACCCCCACTCCCGATCCCCCTGCGCCACTCGGGGGAGGAGGGAGAGAAACGGGGAGTGAAGTTGAGCCCGGGAAGAAGAGAGGGGTGGGAGGAAGGTGTTTTAAGATTTACTTTTTATTTCTCATTATCCTACTCTTGATTTGATTGGTAATAAATTAAATTAATTTTCCCCAAGTCAACTCTGTTTTGCCCATCACAGTAACTGCTGGGTGATCTCTCCCTGCCCTTATCTCGACCCACAAGCTTTTGATTGTATTTTTTCTCCCCTTGTCCAGCTGAGGAGGGCAGTGACAGAGCGGCTTTGGTGGGTACCTGGCCTCAAGCCAGGGCCAACCCTCCACATCCCTCCAGGTACGTGTGTGAAGCATATACCTCTCCAACAGCAACGAAATTATTGCCAGGATATAGTTAATAAAGTTATTTCCACCTGACATACAAAAAGGTTGGATTTGGAGGTTCCCCCCTCAATAGTACAAAGTTAACTATTCACCAGCACATAATAATAGAAAATCATAATTAATCTCCTCCTTCATGTCACTTATTTAGTACAGCAGAAAGAGAATGGGAAATCAGCCTTTCAGAGTACAAACTGAACCCAGCAAACTTCTCAGTCAGCAGCCAGCGCTTTCGGCATCGCTGGGGCACTGAACTCTGAGGACATCAGAAAGGGACTAAGGGCTTTGCAAATCTTCTCTGTATCTGCACTGTGACATGTGTCACTGCTTAAAATCAAGTAACTCTGGTAGCTTTAAAATCCTTTTAAAAAATATTAATGACTTACAGAAACTAAACATCAGTGACAATTTTGCTGTGGAATCACAGTTGCCCAAATTTTATTCACTACAAAGCAAGCATAAAAGAAACAAAAAAAGCAAACCACTAAAGGAATTAGTTTGTTGGCTAGTTTGATACACATCTAACATAATCATGTTCAAGGATATTCGAGGGAAACACAATTCAATAACACAGCTGTAGCAACAGTACAAAGAGAAACTTGGAATCCGAAAAGTGTTGTCAGAAGATGCCAGACCTACACTGGCTGTACCAAACCACATGTACTGGGGGCTGCTGAGCACGACCCAAATACAACTCCATGCCAAATCTACACCTTCAACTCCCAGCGGGATGGTGCTGTTACCATAGCTGCTGAATAATACAAATCTATGGCTGCGAATGGAAATGAGTCAGTTTGGGCTGGTGAAGCCATCGCCATAAGATTAACCGAGTCCCAAACCCTCGGTGTTAACAGGACCTCTTGGGGACCACTGTCACTTCCCCTGCACAAAAAACTCCAGTGCTTCCCCTCCCAGTAAGTCTTAGAAGTATGCAGTATGTACCTTGTGTACCTCGGGCATATGAAAGTTTAAGTACGCAGTTCATACCTGAATCATGATAGATTAGCCACCCCATTTTTAATTCTATTCCCAATGCTCTCCATGCTGTAGCTAGGGGAGGCAGAGAAGAGAGCAGTCTAGCTCCAACACTGGGGACAAGAGCGCTGGGAGATAAGAGAAACAGATGGAGTATGAGTGGAAGGACACAGGGCCACCGTTACTTACACACACACTACCTACTTCACAATTTTTCCTGCAGCAGATGCAGGGGAGAGCTGGTGATGCGGAATGACTCACGGCTGCGCGATGCCTGAAGCTGCTGTCTGGGCTTCAGCCCTGCCTGCTGGCGCCCCAGGAAAGAAAGGCCAGGGAAGAAGGACAAACAAAAAGGTCCTTCTGGAGGGCAAACTCCACCCTTCTGTCTGACACAGCAGCTCTTCGGCAACGCAGGTGACGCCACAAAGGAAACCAGCCGTGGCTATTATTAAAAACCCAACCTGAGCCTCTCCCCACTCACAGAAGCAATAAACCAGAGCTGGCTGAAGATCTGCCTCAAATGTGTCGTGCTGTGCCAAAAAATACTCCCTCTTCTGGACCACAACATCACAATGCTTAACAAGCATCATCTCAGTCACTACTTCACTACTTGATAATTCCCTTTCATATTTATCAGTGGCACAAAGATAACTCAGTGATATTTACTCAGACCAAACCAAATAACCTCGGAGCAATCAGCTTTATGGTAAGCAGATACAGGCCACACACCAAAGAAGGAAACCAAAAACATTGCCTGTCTGCCCTTCCTCTGAGCATCATGCACCCTGTTCACTGAGTGAGGCAGGAATCCTGCGTGAAGAAAATTATGTGATCGCATAATTAAAAATTACATCATCACGTAGATATTCGAGGAGGCCACAACCAAGGCTGAAAGGCAGCCTTAATTCTGACATTTGCTGACCAGAGCTAGGCTTGGCTTTACAACCTTACAGGAAGGGAAGGCAACTTTATTTCTGAGCTCTCCCAAGACACAGCTGCTCTGATTCAGCATGAATCTAAAATCCTGTGTGACTCTTTTATGGCTCTGATTCAGCATGAATCAGAGCCATAAAAGAGTCACACAGGATTTTAGAGTTCCCTGACAAGTCTGAGGTCTACAGAGAGCTAGCTACTCACATTGTGCAGTGGCTCCTATCACATGGAAAAAGT
The DNA here is from genome assembly GCA_013398225.1 of Steatornis caripensis. NCBI lineage: Eukaryota > Metazoa > Chordata > Aves > Caprimulgiformes > Steatornithidae > Steatornis > Steatornis caripensis. Next base: position 468,906 of record VZSC01005640.1, read on the forward strand.
TAACATAAATGCTTATTAATTCCACAACAACTTCACCTGCGAGCACTACAGAAGCATCAGTGGCAAAGGGGGGTGGGAAAAGTGAAGTACATATATTCAAGTTTTTAAGCACTTTACAGAAAATAAGATTATCATGGGAGACGGTTGGTCACTTCACAACAAACTACCCTGTCCAACAGCATCGTTGCTTCTAAAAACGTTTTATCCCTGTGCTAAAGCTTGGAGGTGTAACACAGAAGACCGGCACCTAGGCCACTACACAAGTTCAGAGTCACATCAAATATGGTAATTCAGGTCCCTTCCTGATGTTCTCAGGAGATTTGACAGGAAGAAAAACACACGTATACATACAAAAGACTATGGCTATATAATCATAAATGCTTTAAATCATTTTGAACAACCTGCCCTTAAGTAAGGCTAATAAAAGACCGGATTTACCCTTCTGGTCAGCCTGGAAAGATGCACGAAGCCATTAAACCAACCCCATTTCCTCTTTATTTGCGATGGCCTGGAACACTCCTGGTCAGCTACCACATCCTGCTGGGACCCAAACCTCAGAAACCACGCAAGCTTTATCACTTGCAGTTGCACACAAACATATCATCACCATGTTTGCTGTCCACCAAGATTCCTAGAAAGTGATCTGATCTGTTCTAGGCATACACGGTATTTGCCAAACAACTTCCATGGCTAAACCACGGCAGATTCAGAGTTCAGAGATGTCCTGCACCAGCTGACACAAGCATGAGTCAGCTGCGTGTTGTCCTCTCACCCCCCAATAAATACCTTGCGTAATCTTTTTAGTGTAGTAATAGAGACTTTCAAGGCAGTAACCAAATCAACCTGCTTTTCCAAGTCCTTCATTTAACACAAGAAAGCCTAAATAAATTAACAGGCAATTAAAAAGTAACCATGTTGTCAAAAGTACTTTCAGTTATGCATTTTAATTTAGCCTTTGCTGTGGTTCAAAAAGACTCTCAAACAGCAGCCTCATGCTTCACTTGTGGCTTGCCTAACCACACAGAAATAATCCCAGAAATGGAACCGAAAACACATTTCAGAGCAAAAGGAGATACTTGCTATTAATCACAACAGGAAACCTATGAAAGCTAAACTGTAACCGTACTGACAAAGTAAGATCTCCAATGACACGGGTTTGTACAGTCTTTCTAAAAGTTCCCCTTTTAGTAAATGTGCATTGTGAAGCCTCAGCTCCGGACACTAGTTCATCAGTTACAAAAACTTCATGAAACATTTTTATGGCAAACTAGAGAACAAAACTAAACCACAGACTGAGTTTTCCAGAAAGTCAGGATGCGTACTTCACAGAGCCTAAAGTCGCAGGCAAGGAGCTGCTAGGTTCTGGGTGACATCCTCCTCAGCCTTCAAAAAGAATCAGGACCTTCTGTTTCCCTTGTCATAGACTTCCCCTAATACCAGCGCTGCCAGGCAGACCAGCACCGATGAGCCTTTGCTACTGCGGCACCTCACAACCCAGCTGTTTTCTAAGCTATGAGTTGCAAGGCTGAGAGAGAACAAGCTGAAATGAGGACAAAAGGAGCTTGACTGTATCTGGTCAGAATCTCACTAAGGAAAATTCCGTACCAGGAAAGAACAGAATTATTCCTGGAAGGTAGTTAAATGTCAACTTGTGCTTTTAAAGACCTTAAAGCACTCTCAGATTCACTTTATATCACAGCACCACTAAAGATACACAGATACGTAACTGAATGTGCCTTACAGTAGCTGTAAAAGTGATCTCACCAGTCTGAGATATTTTTCATCTTAAATTTACATTCACGTGAAGTACATAGTAGGATTTTAACAAGGAATAAAACAGGAGGAATAAAACAGGAGAATATACAGGAGAATATACAGGAGAATATACAGGAGAATATACAGGAGAATATACAGGAGAATATACAGGAGAATATACAGGAG